>SJYO01016970.1:37995033-38510407 GCA_006410555.1 Capra ibex | reverse complement strand
GTGGGAACAGAACAAGGACTGAAATCCCCTTTACGAAAGTTAAAAAGTGGTAACTCCTATTACAAACGACACCCAAACAGTATATATCGAAAATAATACAACTCCATACAAGGAAGATAAGGACGAAAGACCTCTCAAAAATAGTATTTACCTACAACTTAAAACAGTTTCCGGAAGAGACGTAGATAACTCTATTAGTATACCAAAAATAAAAAGTTAAACAATTACACCACTTAATGTAACTAACTAAACGCCTATAACTTCTTAGGAACGTAGGGACCCTATTTCGGGTGAACCAGTACCACATACTAGAAAAATTACACAACAACCTAAGACTAACGATCTTAAAACAACTCCTAAAAACGTAGATACAAGTAGTCACTATAACCGGACATCAAAAGAAAAAAACACTGTAGAAACAGTCCAAAACCATAATCCCACTACCACCGGAGTATCTTACTCAAACCTTCAAATGGAAGGAGACGTTAAAAGACCTTCTCAAACTCCTCCTATCCACAATCGAGAAGAACTTTAAAAACCATCTTAAGTTGACACTTCGGCAGACCTGGACCCGAAAACAAACGACCTTCTAAAGACTAACGTCAAAGTTAAAGGCACGAACACTACCCAGACAATTCTAAAAGATAAAGAAGGACCACTATACTACGAAAACTTGACACCACAACCTCTTCTGAAAACTCTCAGGGAACCTGACGTTCCTCTAGGTTGGTCAGATAGGATTTCCTCTAGTCAGGACCCACAAGTAACCTTCTTGACAACAACTTCGACTTTGAGGTTATGAAACCGGTGGACTACACTTCTCCACTGAGTAAACTTTTCTGGGACTACAACCCTTTCTAATTCCCGTCCTCCTCTTCCGCTGGTGTATCCTACTCCACCAACCTACCGTAGTGGCTGAGTTGCCTGTACTCAAACACATTTGAAGCCCTCAACCACTATTTGTCCCTCCGGACCGCAGGCACCAGGTACCCCAGAGTTTTTCAGTCTATACTGACTTGTTGACTTGACTTGTTGTTAATTTCACTTATAATAAGATAAAGTTTTGGTCGGAGACGTTATTTCAGTCTATACTGACTTGTTGACTTGACTTGTTGTTAATTTCACTTATAATAAGATAAAGTTTTGGTCGGAGACGTTATAAGTTTATGACTTATGTAATTTTTTTATATGTTCTTATCGGTACTAAGGAGAGTAACAAGAGAGACCTCTTGTTGTCTGACCAAGGTTTATCCTTTTCCTCATGTAGTTCCGACATATAACAGTGGGACGAATAAATTGAAGATGCGTCTCATGTAGTACTCTTTGTGACCAGACCTTCTTCGTGTCCGACCTTAGTTCTGACGACCCTCTTTATAGTTATTGGAGTCTATCCGTCTACTGTGGTGGGAATACTGTCTTTCACTTCTCCTTGATTTTTCGGAGAACTTTCACTTTCACGTCTCACTTTTTCAACCGAATTTCGAGTTGTAAGTCTTTTGATTCTAGTACCGTAGACCAGGGTAGTGAAGTACCCTTTATCTACTCCTTTGTCATCTTTGTCACAGTCTGAAATAAAAAAACCCGAGGTTTTAGTGACGTCTAACACTGACGTCGGTACTTTAATTTTCTGCGAATGAGGAACCTTCCTTTCAATACTGGTTGGATCTATCGTATAACTTTTCGTCTCTGTAATGAAACGGTTGTTTCCAGGCAGATCAGTTCCGATACCAAAAAGGTCACCAGTACATACCTACACTCTCAACCTGACGCTTCTTTCGACTCACGACTTCTTAACTACGAAAACTTGACACCACAACCTCTTCTGAGAACTCTCGGGGAACCTGACGTTCCTCTAGGTTGGTCAGGTAACACTTCCTCTAGTCGAGACCCTAAAGAAACCTTCCTTACTACGATTTCGACTTTGAGGTCATGAAACCGGTGGAGTACGCTTCTCAACTGAATAACCTTTTCTGAGACTACGACCCTCCCTAACCCCCGTCCTCATCTTCCCCTGTTGTCTCCTACTCTACCGACCTACCGTAGTGACTGAGTTACCTGCACTCAGACTCACTTGAGGTCCTCAACGACTACCTGTCCCTCCGGACCGCACGATGTCAAGTACCCCAGTGTTTCTCAGCCTGTACTGACTCGCTGACTTGATTGACTTCCCCTTGTATGAAGACTCAAAAAAAGTTCTATAGGGTCAAATACGGTCAAGAAGAAAACGAAATTTATAATTAGTGTGATGAAAGTGAGAGTTTTCAAAGAACTAAACCTTTTGTTTAAAAGATGAGAGGAATCAGTCCTAGGAGGATCACGAAGAGTAACACCCACCCGTGGTAAAGACTGAAAAGTCTTACACTTCGTTTCGACGACTAGGTATATAGAGGTCTCTCCCTAGATGAAAGAAAAGAATCCAGACTAAATTCTTTTCAGGTATTTTCCGTTCCTACAGGGGAGAGTGGTGAGGAAAAGATGTGTCGCCTTTAAGACCGATCACGTTTTTCTGATAAAAGGTTCTTATCTGTCTATGTGTGTGTGTATACATATATACACTATATATGTGTCTATGTGTGTGTATATACACTATATATACGATATATATAGTGTACAAGTCAGGTACCCCAGCGTTTCTCAGTCTGTCCTGACTCACTGATTTTAGTGTAAAAGAAATAATACACAACTACCTGTGAACCCACTGAAGATAACATTTGTCACGACGATACATGTGACTCCATGTGCCTAGAAAAGTTTAATGACAGAAGTAAAAGAAGTCTATAAGTAATTTCACACTTTAACGACCTAGTATATCATCGAGATAAAAATCACAAAACTCCTTGGAGGTCTGGTAAAAGATATCACCGACGTGGTTAAGTATAGGGGAGTGGTTGTTCCACGTTTGTAAGGGAAAAGAGGTGTAGGAATGATTGTAAACAATAAACCTCTAAAAACTACTACCGGTAAGACTGATCACACTCCACTATCGAGTAATACTAAAACTAAACGCAAGGAGATTTTAGTCGTTACAACTCGTACAAAAGTGCACGGACAAATAGTAGACTTACAGAAGAAACCTTTTTACAAATTAATCCAAAAGACAGGTAAAAAATTAGTCCAACAAACTATAAAAAATTTATAACTCAACATACTCTGATACGTAAACACCCTCATCTCCCGTACCCCCTTTAATGAAATGGAATTAGAGTCAAAACGGCACTTTGAAGTCAAGTCAAGTCAAGTCAGTGTAGGTTGAGAAACGCTGGGGTACCTGGTGTCGTGATGTCCGGAGGGACAAATAGTGGTTGAGGGCCTCAAATGGGTTTGAGTACAGACAACTCAACCACTACAGTAGGTTGGTAGAGTAGGATACAGTAGGGGAAGAGGAGGACGATAGTTAGAAAGGGTCACAGTCCCAGAAAAGTTTACTCAGTCGAGAAGTGTAGTCCACCGGTTTCATAACCTTAAAGTCGAAGTCGAAGTCAGGAAGGTTACTTGTAGGTCCTGACTAGAGGAAATCCTACCTGACCAACCTAGAGGAACGTCAGGTTCCCTGAGAGTTCAGAAGAGGTTGTGGTGTCAAGTTATCGTAGTTAAGAAGACGCGAGTCGAAACAAATATCAGGTTGAGAGTGTAGGTATGTACTGATGACCTTTTTGGTATCGGAACTGATCTACCTGAAAACAACCGTTTCATTACAGAGATGAGAATTTATACGACAGATCCAACCAGTATTGAAAAGAAGGTTCCTCATTCACAGAAAATTAAAGTACCGACGTCGGTGGTAGACGTCACTAAAACCTCGGGGGGTTTTATTTCAGTCAGTGACAAAGGGGCACATAAACCGTACTTCACTACCCTGGTCTACGGTACTAGAATCAAAAGACTTATAATTCGAAATTCGGTTGTAAAAGTGAGAGGAGAAAGTGAAAGTAGTTCGCCGAAAAATCAAGGAGAAGTGAAAGACGCTATTCCCACCACAGTAGACGTATAGACTCCAATAACTATAAAAAGGGCCGTTAGAACTAAGGTCGAACACGAAATAGGTCGGGTCGCAAAGAGTACTACATGAGACGTATCTTCAATTTATTCGGATCACTGTTATATGTCGGAACTACATGAAGAAAGGCCTAAACCTTGGTCAGACTACAAGGTACAGGTCAAGTTTGACAACGAAGGACTGGACGTATGTCTAAAGAATTCTCCGTCCAGTCCACCAGACCATAAGGGTAGAGAACTTCTTAAAAGGTCAAACAACACTAGGTGTGTCAGTTTCCGAAACCGTATCAGTTATTTCGTCTTTATCTACAAAAAGACCTTGAGAGAACGAAAAGGCTACTAGGTTGCCTACAACCGTTAAACTAGAGACCAAGGAGACGGAAAAGATTTTGGTCGAACCTGTAGTCCTTCAAATGTCAAGTGTATAGCGACTTCGGACCGAACCTCTTAAAACTCGTAATGAAATGATCGTACACTCTACTGACGATAACACGTCCTCAAACTCGTAAGAAACCGTAACGGAAAGAAACCCTAACCTTACTTTTGACTGGAAAAAATCAGGACACCGGTGACGACACAAAAGGTTTAAACGACCGTATAACTCACGTCGTGAAAGTGTCGTAGTAGAAAATCCTAAACTTTATCGAGTCGACCTTAAGGTAGTGGAGGTGATCGAAACAAGTATCACTAGGAAGGATTCCGGGTGAACTGAAGCGTAAGATCCTACAGACCGAGATCCACTCACTAGTGAGGTAGCAACAATAGACCCAGTACTTCTAGAAAAAATATATCAAGAAGACACATAAGAACGGTGGAAAAGAATTATAGAAGACGAAGACAATCCAGGTATGGTAAAGACAGGAAATAACTCGGGTAGAAACGTACTTCACAAGGGAACCATAGAGACTAAAAGAACTTCTCTAGAGATCAGAAAGGGTAAGATGATAAAAGGAGATAAAGAAACGTGACTAGTGACTCCTTCCGGAAGAATAGAAAAGAACGATAAGAAACCTTGCGACGTAAGTTTACCCATATAGAAAAGAAAAGAGGTAACAAAAACGAAGAGAAGAAAAGTATCGATAAACATTCCGGAGGAGTCTGTCGGTAAAACGAAAAATCGTAAAGAAAAAGAACCCCTACAAGAACTAGGGGTAGAGGACATGTCACAGTGTTTGGAGGTAGGTATCAAGTAGTCCGTGAGACAGATAGTCTAGATCAGGGAATTTAGATAAAGAGTGAAGGTGAGAGATTAGTAATCCTTAAAATAAATCCAGTTTGGACTTGCCAGATTACCAAAAGGGATGAAAGAAGTTAAATTCAGAGTTAAACCGTTATTCCTTAAGTACTAGACTCGGTGTCAGACGGGGACCGGAACAAAAACGACTGACATATCTCGAAGAGGTAGAAACCGACGTTTCTTATATTAGTCAGACTAAAGTCACAACCGGTAGACCACTACAGGTACACATCTCAGAAGAGAACACAACATCCTTCTTCCACAAACGATACTGGTCACGCAAGAGAACCTTTTTGAGATACTCGGAAACGGGACGAAGTAAGACATGAGGTTCCGGTTTAAACGAACAATGAGGTCCACAAAGAACTGAAGAATGAAAAAGTAAGGTCAGGGGACATTACTTTTCCTGTAGAAAAAACCCACAATCAAGATTTTCCAGAACATCCAGAAGTATCTTGGTAAGTTGAAGTCGAAGAAGTCGTAATCATCAACCCCGTATCTGAACCTAATGGCACTATAACTTACCAAACGGAACCTCTGCTTGTCTCTGGTAGGACAGTAAAAACTCTAACGTAGGTTCGTGACGTAAAGTCTGAGAAGAGAACTGATACTACCGATGAGGTAAAGAAGATTCCCTAAGGACGGGTGTCTTCATTTATAATATCAGTAGACTCAATTTAAGTGTGTTAGGTCAGGTAGAATAAAGTAACTAAGGATCTTACAGCTACAAGTGAGAACGGTCGAGGATAAACTGGTGAAGGTTAAACGGAACTAAGTACCTGGATTGTAAGGTCCTAGGATACGTTATAACGAGAAATGTCGTAGTCTGGAACGAAGATAGTGGTCAGTGTAGGTGTTGACCCACAACAAAAACGAAACCGAGGAAGGGAAGTAAGAAAGATCTCAATAAAGAGGTGACTAGAGGTCATCGTACAACCCGTGGATGGGTGGACCCCTCAAGTAGAAAGTCACAGGATGGAAAAACGTAAAAATATGACAAATACCCCAAGAGTTCTGTTCTCATGACTTCACCAAACGGTAAGGGAAGACGTCACCTGGTGTAAAACAGTCTTGAGAGGTGGTATGGACAGGTAGAACTCACTGGGATGACCCGTACTGAATCAAAGTAACTCAATCTCTTCTGAGACCAGGTACACTTATCAAACCGATCAAAAGACACTAACACCAAAGTCAGACACACGGGAGACTACGGAAGAGAGTCGCGGATGACAGAATCACCTCAAAAAGAATGGAACTTACACCCCATAGAGAAGTGCCGACAAGGTCGTTTAACGTCGGTGACGAGGAATGGAACCTACACCCCATAGAGGAGTGGCGACGGCGAGGACTGGAACTTGTAGTACATAGAGGAGAGCCGACGAACGACGAGGTCACGACCAACGACGAGGTCGACACTTAGAAAAATTAAATTTTTTTAAAATAAAAATGAAATAAAACGAAATGTTATGACATAACCAAAACGGTATGTAACTGTACTTAGTCGGTACCCACATGTACTCAAGGGTTAGGACTTGGGGGGAGGGTGAAGGGTGGGGTATAGTAGAGAGACCTAGTAAGGGCACGTGGTCGGGGTTCGTAGGACATAGGACATAGCTTGTATCTGACCACTAAGCAAAGAATCTACTATCGCATGTACAAAGTTACGGTAAGAGGGTTTAGTAGGGTGGGAGAGGGAGAGGGTGTCTCAGTTTTTCAGACAAGTTTTGTAGACACAGAGAAAGTGACCGAACGTATGTCCCAATAGTAATGGTAGAAAGATTTAAGGTATATATACACAATCATATGACATAACCACAAAAAGAAAGACCGAATGAAGTGAGACATATTATCCGAGGTCAAAGTAGGTGGAGTAATCTTGACTAAGTTTACATAAGAAAAATTACCGACTCATTATGAGGTAACACATATACATGGTGTCGAAAGAATAGGTAAGTAGACGACTATCTGTAGATCCAACAAAGGTACAGGACCGATAATATTTGTCACGACGTTACTTGTGACCCCATGTGCACAGAGAAAGTTAAGACCAAAGGAGTCACACATACGGGTCGTCACCCTAACGACCCAGTATTCCGTCAATATAAACGTTAAAAATTTCCTTAGAGGTGTGACAAGAGGTATCACCGACATGATCAAACGTAAGGGTGGTTGTCACATTCTCCCAAGGGAAAAGAGGTGTGGGAGAGGTCGTAAATAACGAACATCTGAAAACATAGCGACGGTAAGACTGACCACACTATACCATGGAGTGACACCAAAACTAAACGTAAAGAGACTATTACTCACGACAACTCGTAGAAAAGTACACAAACAATCGGTAGACATACAGAAGAAACCTCTTTACAGACAAATCAAGAAACCGGGTAAAAAACAAACCCAGCAAATAAAAAGACCTTAACTCGACGTATTCAACGAACATATAAAAACTCTAATCAACAAACAGTCAACGAAGTAAACGATAATAAAAGAGGGTAAGTCTTCCGACAGAAAAGTGGAACGAATATCAAAGGAAACAACACGTCTTCGAAAATTAAAATTAATCTAGGGTAAACGAATAAAAACGAAAATAAAGGTCATAAAACCCTCCACCTAGTATCTCCTAGGACGACACTAAATACAGCCTCTCTCAAAACGGATATGAGAGGAGATCCTCAAAATATCAAAGACCAGAATGCAAATCTAGAAATTAGGTAAAACTCAAATAAAAACACACACCACAATCTTTCACTAGATCAAAGTAAGAAAATGTTCACCAACTGGTCAAAAGGGTCGTGGTGAACAATTTCTCTAACAGAAATGAGGTAACATATAAGAACGGAGGAAACAATTACTATTCCACAGGTATCCACACATCTAAATAGAGACCCGAAAGATAAAACAAGGTAACTAGATATAAAGACAGAAACACGGTCATGGTATGACAGAACTACTGACACCGAAACATCATCTCGGACTTCAGTCCGTCCAACTAAGGAGGTCAAGGTAAGAAGAAAGAGTTCTAACGAAACTGATAAATCCAAAAAACATAAAGGTATGTTTAACACTGTAATAAACAAGATCGAGACACTTTTTATGGTGACCATTGAACTTACAATTTGACGAGATATTTTCAGAATTAAAAATTTTAGAGTCCATTTTTGAACTAACCCGTGTGACTCGACCCCCTCGTTCTGGTACTTTATATCTGTATTAGTACCCGTGGATGAGAGTCTTATAAAAGTCGTCACCCACGGCCCCCGGTCGAACTCCTTGAGACGGGTACCGTTTCCAGTACTCCTTCCTCCGAACCGTATACGTTTCCACACTAGTTCGGAGTCCTTTGGGGGACAAGGGCTCGTAGATGGGGTTTTGGTCTCAGACAAAATACGAGAGTGGATGTGGAGACTGAAATGCCCCCCGAGAGGGGGTATTGGCAAAGAGAGCCTCTTCCTCATTTGCACGTCGAGGTTCCGTTATTCTTAAGGACCCGCACTGTTCTCACAAAGTCGAATGCCTGAGGAGACTTCCAATAGATCGGGCGGACATATCCAAGCAGACCGGTGTACACTAACAAATGTCGGAGGGTTAGACTCTCCGTGCTCTACAAAATCTGAATGATTTCCGTTTAAGAAAACCCCTCAACCTTTAATAATCATATCACCCAACCAATCCTTAATATAACCACTTCCCAAAAAGTAAACAACACGGTTATTAACGACGATTAAGGGACGAGACCCATCCTGTTCCCACAAAGTCCAGTTTGGAGAGACGACTGTCTGATCGAACACACTGTCCTAATAGGTATGACGACGGTGATCCGTGTACTAACAAATGATGGAGAGTTAGCATTTGTCGTGTCTCTCAAAACCTCATAAAACTCTCAGAATTAATCGTATCCCGAAAAAGAAGAACAACTCAGTTACTAACGGGGGTCCGGAGGTATAGGAATCCGTGGACCCTTATATAATTAGTTACATAAACCTTATATCTTTTCCTTTATGTCATCAAAAATTCCAATCGTTATGATCTGAAAAACTCAATTACCTAAAAGAGAAAACATTATCTAGTGACACGAAACAATATTTAGTGACACAGGAACAATACATTTTTACATTGAAATAGTGATAGAATTCTGATTTATCTAGAATTCCCCTCGTAACCACTTTCCTAAAAGTAAACAACCCGACTACAAACGACGATTTAGAGGTACAAGGGACGGGAATATTACTTATATTGATCGTATATCCTTCTTCATTCATAATTGGAAATTCGTATATCCTCTTTATTCGTAATTGGAAATTCTAATTAGTACAATTGGAACCCAATTTATTTAAGGATAGAACTAACATTGAGTGATGTGGGAGTGGGATATCCTTACATTGAAATAAACCTCCCACCACGGACCAAATTTCTTTTTGTGGAAACCTTCTTCATTCAAAAAACCAATAGTCTTTCTTTCCTAGTATTTTAGGGATTCTGGAAAAATACATTTCGTGGACTAAAACTACTTCCAGTCCTGACGACTGGGGGCGCACTGAGACATAAGTAGGGATACACATTGTTTTCCATATATTCGTTTGGGGTTTTATTTCTTTAGCCTAGTCAAAGGCCTTTCTGACTATGGGGGTACAGTAAGAAAGAACGAGGAGCAAAAAGACCGACTTAAGGGTAGACCTCGCACCTACGATAAGGTGCATTAGGTTCAATAAGTCGGAGAAAAAGAGGTGATTAGAAGGATGATGTGATAGGCAAAGATTAGAGAGAGATATAGACATTAATTTATACATAAAAAGGTTTCTGCGACTGCGGTAGGGGTGGAAGCTTAAGGGACCTAGGTGGCCCCGACCTGGGGCCGTTCACCTGTAAAGGGTTCTTCCCAGATACACACCCTGATGAACAGACGAGTTTTAAAGAGAGAGTTTAAAGTCTACGGAGCGGAAGTAATTTTACAAAATCCTAAACCTACCAATACAAGTGGAATAGATGTGACAAGTACGAAAATTTAAGAAACTTTTATAAGGAAGAGTAAGAAATAGAACGGTCTATTACACCAAGAATAGAAGTGTCCAACAAGAGTAGACTGTCGTCGAACCAGAAAATTTTACGAGAAAGGACTTAGTACGGGTCAACGAAATATCTTGAACACGTAGTGTCAAACCATATTAAAACTAGTATAAAAGATAAACCAATAGTTATAACGAAACGACCGTAAAAATTTATTTCAACAAAATAAGTTCACCCTCAGTCGAGGTGTCAGATTGAGGGTACAACCACACGTCCCCACACACACACACACACACACACACACACACACAATAACGGTCGACACTACACCTATTATGTGATACACACGACACTATAAACTTCCACCCTACATATCGATACATCTATATATTTATCAAATCTAATTGAAAAAGGTTTTGAATGAACAACTATTACTTTAAGAAAAGAATCAAAAAAAAAAAAAAAACCGTCAAGTGTGTCGGAGTTTTTAAAAACAAATATCAAATAGAGTCAAGTCGGTTTGTAAAATAATGTACCTTTTTGAAGTACAAAAGACGTTCTCGTAGAAGTCGTACGTTAGACAGGGAGTCTATTAAATGGTTTTATCGTTTGTTTTTTCAGAATCTTAACCTAAGTCCTCTTCGGATCTCAAAATAGTAAAGGAAGATTTCTTCACTAATAGAGATAGTGAGCAAAAGATAGAGATTCGATACAGAGACAGGCACTGTACTTATCAGATTAAGGTACTGTCAGAATGTCTTTATTATATCGATAAAATCGAAATTGAGCACACGGTCTTATATCATTTACTGTTTACAGTGTCTATCGTGGTCTCGTACGATATGCTAGATTCCTCGACAATCGATAAGGGGAACGGAGTCTTATTGTTTTCTTATTTTTATAAATTATCGACGACTAGTCTCAAATTCGAAAGAAACAATGCAGTAATCTTTAGACTTGTACAATTACACAACCGTTTTCGATTATAATAAAATATCCACATCTAATTATTTACAACGATTAATATTAATTTGATTGGCCTTACCCATCGATACAACCAATTAAACTTTAAATCTTTTTCAACTTAAGAGATCACTCCTAGAACCGGGAGAGAACACCTTACCATAAAATTAATCTTTTGATTTATAGACCTGTGTCGATCCAAAACAAAACCTTAATATGTTTATTAATATAGCTTACCGCCATCTCTAAGTTTTTTAGAGAAGACAATTCATTTCTTGTGTTAAGTCTTGTTAAGACACACACCTAGTTATACAAATATCCAAATTTGTCTGTTTTTGTTTTTATTTTTAAGATAAATATCAGTTCACGGTACTAAAGTCTCCCGATATTCAGGAAACTTTACTGACAAAGTCCTCAAACAAAACTCCGGTTTATTTAATATGTCGTAACCACAAAAAGTCGAGGTCAAAGTTTGTTTTAATTAAAGACTAATTTACACCTTACCTGCTCCTAGCTTAAAATCAATAAAACACCATTTAAACTAATAATCTGAACTATTTAACTGTCACAAAAACTGAGTAGTACTACACCAACTCTCAAATAAGAAACCTCAGTCCGTTTGTGTAAAGGACTAGGTCGGGATGAAGAATCACCAGTATACTGGAACCTATTTAATAAACTGAAGAAGGTTCGGAGTCAAGAGATTAGTCAGTTTTACCCTCATTCTTGTCATCGACAAGCATCTTGACGTACTTCTGAATTGCTCTAGTAGGTCAAATTCACGAATTGGGTCACAGATCGTGTAGAATCCACGACGTATTTTTAAAGAGAAGAAGGAAAAAGAGAAACAATAATAACAATAATAAAATAAAACCTCCGAATGGTCCACCGAGTCACCATCTCAGGTGGACGTTACGTCCTCTACGGTCTCTTCACCCAAGTTAGGGACCCAGTCCTTCTAAGGGACCTCCTCCTTTACTGTTGGGTCAGGTCATAATAACGGACCTCTCAGGGTACTCGTTCCTTGGACCACCCAATGTAAGGTATCCCAGTGCTTCTCAACCTATATTGACTCGTACGTGTGTGATAAAATAAAAATAACAATAATAAACACAAAAAAGAACCAAAGAGTGGTTTAAACCATGATGGATTTGGTACTAAATTCTTCAATGTCAACAACTTAAGAATTTTATACGACTCCCATAATGTTCTTTGAGTAACCTACTCTTTTAACAGGAAACCTTTATGAACTCTGTGTTTTCTGTTCTCTTTATCCTCTTTTTATCCATAACATAAAGCTACCTAATGGAGGTTTCTACACTCCCTGGAACGGGGTATCAAAGATGGGGGGGGGGGGGGGGGNGGGGGGGGGGGGTATAACTCGACGGAGGTACGACGATATGTTCTGACATAACACGAAGGTACGACAACTTGACCCGAATCACCTTGACTACGACAACCCGGGTCTTGAGTATCGAGATAGAAAGAAATAGAAATGTGTTGTTACAGCTCACCTTCTGATTTTTACTTAATGTAACGTCTGACTGGTTCTGAAAACGTTCAGTTTAAAAAATTTCGTTTGATAAATGTTTCATGTTACCTTACATGACCTTTCGGACCCTTCTCCTTGAGACTTAGGTCGGGGTTAAGACGGTGTCTAACCACACTTAAACCCATTGCTCGAATTTGAGACCCAGAAACAAAGGTGTTGTTACCCATACTTTAGGATATACAGAAGTTTCTATTGAAGGCCGAGTTTACGATTAAGACATAAAAGAATTTAGGACGTCGTTAACAAGATTCAATTAAAAAATTTGAAAGGAACAAGTCCCATTTGAACAATATTTTCGTCTTTATCCCTCTTTCTGGAACCCTTGTCACGTCCTGAACTTAAGTCCCAAGGTTAAACTCAAGACTATACAATTAGAACAAGACCACACACTACAACCCTTTAGGGAGAAGAGTCATATAGAATTGAAACGAAGTGTAAGTCAATTTGACCCTCTTTAAAATTTTGTGACTACAATCTGAGGTAAGTACTTCCAAGATTTGTGAATCGGTAGTTATCCAACAATTTCTAAAGGTCCACTGATCTTACCTTTCCGTCCTAACTCCTAGTGACGTTTTTGGTCCCCAAGAATTACAGGAACGTAGGTTCTACCTTGGGAATCCTTCTTATCATTAATGACAGGAGAGACACTGTCTTAACTTCTAGTTTATTTTATTTTATTTTATTTTATTTTATCTCTTTTCGTGAAATTCCGAAGGGTCCATCGTGTCACTATTTCTTAAGCGGACGGTTACGTCCTCTGTGTTGTGCCCAAACTAGCGGACATCTTCCTTTACCGTTGGGTTAGGTCATAACAACGAACCCTTTAGGGTACCCGTCTCCTCGGACCGTTCTATGTCAGGTACCCCAACTTTTTCTCAACCTGTGATGACTGGTGCTCACACGTGGTACGTTTTCGTGAAACACTACACATTTACGTGTCATTCATAATTTCGTTTACAATAATTTCTCGAATTCATAATAATAATACATTTACATCCCTAATCGAAATCATGTAATTGAGACAACCACCCTAAGATGGGAAAGTCTATTTTAAGTGAATGTCAGAGATTTTCATAACTATCAACTCCTGGAGGAAGGGGTCAGTCATGAACCGTTAAATGGTGACGTCTTTGAGCTTCTCAACGAGACACTAGGTCTCTCTCAAATTATCACTGCACAACGGAGTCACTAATAATAGTTATTTGTGTTAAGAAGACTCAAAACGTGTCGTAACTAGTAGTGGTGTTTAGTAGTGCTGTGCGAATAAATAGGGAAACATGATGTCGAACATTCACGTCGTTTGACCCTATTTGATCAGTTTACAAGCACATCACCCCTCTCTTCAGTTAACAAAATTTCGACATAGAATAAGACAGTCCTTAAGTATGAATTGGAAATAAATCATATTCATTATAGGAAATTCTTAATTTAAAATACACAAGGGTTACCAATAGAAATAAGTCTATATAAGTACGAAACTGTGAACCTATGTAAAAACAGACAAGTTGATAAGGTAATCTTTATACAGACACTGGTAACGTCAAAACTATTATTTATGAAAATGAAAAGGGTCATCTCAATCTCATTCAATGTGGAACTGAAGACTTTAACCGGGTGACACCAGACAGGAAGTCTTACTCGTTCACATAAATCATGTTTGAACGTCTGAATTAAAAGTACTTAAACATCCGACGGACACGTCGACACATGAACGACGGAACGTCGACGAGAAGTCCCAACTCAAACTGCTTGTGTATGAGTCCTGTGGATACCACTGTCGGAGGTCCTTCCCGACAGTGACGCACACAATTAGGTAGGAGACTGAACAGTGACGACCTTGGAAGTAAGTCGTAGAGAGACGAGTGGTCTTTTACGTAGAACCGTTTTGTTCTGTTTCAGACCCTACAAAAGACATAGACATAAAAAAACCGTTTACTAAAGACTGTAAAGGGAGACAAAAGATTCAGACCCTTACTAGAGTTTTACATCCTTACGAAGAAAGAAATCCTTAGGGAAGTTGACAACTTACAGATAATTTTTAATTCGTTAATGTACGACTAATTTGTTTAGTATTTCAAGTTCCTTGTCGATCAAGAAAACCTCACTCTCGGTACGCATGACAACGTGTACGAAAGACGAGTGTTCGTATAACTACGTCAACTACTTTTTTAAATTGGACTTCAGTATATATATACATCAATTTTTACTATCCAACTGTTTGATCCCGGACGTCCCACGTACGAAAAATGTAAAAATTTCCCAATAATTTTTATGACCCTTATACGTAGTCTTTGGTATACCGTGTGTCCCGGATTTTATAAATGATATACTTTGAGATCTCTTTCACGAACGACTGGGGTCTTGGTACACCTTTCACGGTTATTTCTCGAGTGGGTAGAAACCGAAAATGGTTCTTCATGTAACAGAACAAAACTCTCCGACCTCGACCCCCTAACTCGATTCTTGTACTTCTAATACTGGACGACTTTCCACTCCCCGTGTTCGGTGAGTGTCCCCGTCCGATCAAAGAGAGAGTCAATAGACTCGAGGGTGAAACCCTTTCACATTAGTTAATTCAGTCAACCTAACTTCCGTGTCAAAGTTATTTGGGTGTGTTTCCTTCGTCTCTCTGTTCTAAACAATGAATGTCTAGGGTCTTCGACCCCCTCACCACCCTCATTACTCGACCTCTTTCCCGTCAGGAGACAGGGTCCAGTGGTTACTCGTCCTCTATCTCTCACACCGTTCGTAGATAGGGAATATTCCACCAACCCCGTCTCCAGTGGGATCCACCAATGAACTTCTCCATGTCCCCTTTTTCGTTTACACTGGAATTTTACCCTTAGACTTCCAGCTCAGGAGTAGATTTACAACTGAGACCAACACTCGTCCCAAAAGTATGACAGTTTACGGATCCGTCGTTCAGTCTTTTTGTTTTTCAACAAAAAGAGTAGTGTGAAGAAGGGAACCTTCGTAATTAAGAGTGAACATTTTAGTCAGAAGTGTCGGTCAGATTTTTCTCTTACTCTTTGGAGGACATCGTCTGCGATTGTCTTTAGAGCCGAGAAGTTAGTCTCGACGGTGGGAAACCGGGAACAAACGAGGAAACGAGAGGGAGGGGGTCTGGCGAGGAGTTGTAGTAGTGACCGGTGGTTAAACGGTGGGCGACAGAAACTGGAACCGAAGAACCAGTTTACTAAAAAGGTAAGATTAACGAGAACACTTAGACGAAACGATGTAACAGGATGAAAAAGTGGACAAAAGTAGAAGGTTCTGGGGAGAAGACACTAGAAGGAGGGGGATGGGCGGAGTGGTGGGTGGGGGGGGGAGGGGCGGGGGACGGAAGAGGTGGTCTTAGAGTCGGGACATCTCTGTCTACAGAAGGTTTAGCTTGTAAAGATGGGAAAATGAACGAGGGCACGTCCGGGTCAAACGAGCGACCAAGACCGGTCCGTCCAGACCAAGACCGGGGACGACGTCTGCTATCGTCTGGCTCCTGAAACCCGCAGAAGGGAGTGGTCGGATCGACGTGGTGAAAACCCCTCGTCGTGTCGATAGAAAGCACCTGTGACGAACGTGTGTAGGAAGTAGGACAAGTAAATCATAGGTATAACGAACGACATTAAAAGAAGGACACCTGGAAGACCGACGAACGAAAGGGGATATTGACGTCGTCAAAAGGGGTAGATAGTTTGACTGGCCAGGTGAGGTCACCACGGCCGACGAGAACCCCAGGTCGTGGGTACAGATTGATCTCGATAACGTACGACTCAACCATTCAGTACGGACCGAGACTCTGGACACCTGACATCGGACGACCCGAGGAGACAGGTACCCTAAAAGGTCCGTTCTTATGACCTCACCGAACGACAAAGGAAGAGATCCCCTAACAGGGTTGAGTCTCTACCTTGGACGTAGGACGTAGAGGACGTAACCGTCCCCCTAAGAAAAAGTGACACGGAGGACCCTTCGGGTTAGTCTCGATAATGTCGTAAGTTTAAAGACCATGTAAAGAGAGAATTAAGGTCAAGTCGAATGACTTAGGGAGGGATGGACACTCTCGGAGGAGATGGGTTATGTGTAAATAGTTCACAACTGGGATAAGACCCACGATAGATCCGAGACGTCTACTCCCTACTGACTGTCCGTCGGATCTAGAGTCACAAAAAACTGTCTCCTTTCTACTATACGTGTCTGTACTTATATCTCGTTTCGTCATCCACCACTACTTATGTTAATGATTTGTAATACTCTCGTCTCCTCTGACAAATCTTGATTTGAGAGATTACTATTTTGAAGGTTTGATGGATCACTCCTATGATGATTTAGTTTGTTTAATTGGTGAATTTCTTAGAAACTAAGACAAAAATTGGAAGGGAATTTATATATCAAATTTCCAGTTTGAGGACCCTGTGAAAAAAGACTCACTAAATAAGGAAGAGACTGAGTCAAAGTAAATGACTATGTAATAGAACGGAGGTCAGCTCAGATATTTGTAATTTCAAGACATTTATTTACGTCAAAAACCTAATATCACGTTTTCTGTTGTAGAAAAAAAAAAAAAAGAAAAACGTTTGTGAGGACGAAGAATGATCTTTACTTTAAGTCAGGAATAAGACAAAGAGTTCAGACACCCTACCACAGACGACTGTCCACCCACACGTCAACTAGGTCCCACTAAGTACCGAAATGAATAACCTTCTCCGAAACTCTCCAACAGTGAGCTAACGTTCTCTATCGAAAATTTCTTGAAACGTAGACCCGTAGGTAACAGAAGTAAAGGAAAAAGGAAGAGTAAGGAATAGATGGAGGAAACCGGGTTTGGGAAAGGGTCCTAATATAACTATATAGTTTATATTTAACCCTTTTGGACCGGTACTGGACGAACAGAACTCCCCCTATAGGGGTTCTCGGGACCCGACGTTCATCCTTGACACCCCAAAACTCACACAAAATAGTCGAACAGGGTACACTGAGGACGGTACCCGTGGTGGCCGACCAGATCAGTAAGTCCTGTATAAAAGACTCTCGGAAGAGACACGGTGTTTGTGGTACAATCCAAGATCCCTGTGTTTAACTCAGTTTTCCTTTTGACAACGACGGGTGTAAGTCCCCTCCATCGTAGTTAATGTTCAAGTGTAATTATTTACACAATATTGTTTAATAGGATGTCCTTCTCGATTATAATCACAAATAAAGAGATTGTCAAGACTCTAGAGACGAGAGACACCCCACACAGAGTAGAGAGAAAAGGGGGGAGAAGGGAGAGAAAATTCACTTTCACCTCTTCTGTCGATTGTGTCTCAGGACGTACCACGTTATATGGGTGTAGAAAAGAAAATAATAATAATAAAATTAACCTTATATTAACGAAATGTTACAACAAAATCAAAGACGACATCCTGTACTTAGTCGACATACATATGTATCTAGGGGAGGGAGAACTCGGAGGGTGACGAGGGGGTAGGGTGGGGAGATCCAGTTGTCTCTCATGACTCACCTTGGGGGATACGATATGTCACCGAAGGTTGATTGGGATTGTGTAGTAATTTTTTTTTTAGATAAAATGTGTAGAAAAAAATTTTTAACACCTTAAGAACTAGGGGGTTTCATCTACAATAATAGAGGTAAATTTTATGTTCATTGCCTCTTTTTGTGATAACAATAATGAGTCTGACAGTAGACCTCGCCCTTATTTACTCACGAACATAATACCCTCGACCCCCGGCTTTAGACGGTGTCCGGGATTGGCCTTTGGTAGCCTAAATCAGCGACGATTAGGTAAGTTAAGTCCGTAAATAAAAAAGGAGGCATAAAAAATGTCGCCACTCTCTCTTTAGAGAAAAAGAGATGTCTTCAGTAAAGTCTAGAGTTTTAGACTTTACGCAGGAGAGGCTACGTACGGGTGGGTGTCCCAACTGTTTACGATCTAAAGGGTTCTATCGACGGTGTGCCAGCCAAAGATTAGAGGAATAAATAAGGGGCGGTCTTAAAGATTTAGGAAGGGATCATGTAGGTCGGTAGGAAAGACTTGGAAACTCAAGGTAGACGAAAGGTGTTTCGGGGACCCGTGATCAGCCCGCTGTCGCCGGTCCCGCCTCCCGGGTCAACCCCCTAGGGATGTGGGTTCCAGATTGAGACGTTCCGGAGACCCGCAAGAGCCCTGTCGGTCGGGCGATGCGCGGTCGCACGAAGGGTCACAATCAAGGGGGCCGCGACGGCCCCTCGACTTACTCCTCGTCGCGATAAAAATGGAAGGGACGACGTTAGGGAATGTATATAAACGTCGTTCCTTTATTTATTTCCTAACTCTTCCTTTCCGAACCGGATTCAAAATGTGATCTTCCTCCTCCAACCTGATCCTCGCCCATACATTCCAGACCCGCCACCTTTTCCGTCCAGCTAAAGAGACCCACCAACAAAGGAGGTATAGGAAAACGGAACCTTTAGGAGTGTGAGAAAAAAAGGGGAGACCGATTAGGGACTGACGGTAGCAGGAGAGAGGGGGCGGGGGTGGAGACCTCCACGGTGGTAGTGGAAACTACAACGTAGTGAGACGACGGCNGGTAGAGAAGAAAAAGAAGGTTTTATTTCGTACGCGTCACGCAGGGCACGGTCCCTTGTCGTAGTCGTAGTCGTAGTCGTAGTCTCAGCCGTAGCCCTGCGCCTCGGCGCGAGCCCGCGCGAGAGCTCCCGCTCCTCGTGCGGGCGCGGTGAGCGCAGGCGCGCGTCGGAGTCGTAGGAGTCGGTGGCGTCAGCGACCTCGACGGCGCGGGCGGCGTCCCTCCCGCCTCGTAGACCCCTCCGAGGTTCAACCGCCTCGCTGACCCTTGGGGGCCTGAGAAGTCGACGGCGGGCCCCTCCCCGACTCTCCGCTCGTTCCCTCCCCCGCGGCGGGTCGGGGATCGGACCTGGGGGACAGGCGCCGGCGTGGTACGCGCTGCTCGGCCGCACTGGCCGAGGTGGGCGTCGGAGGGGACGTCGGATCTGGGCGCGAGAACGACCGGTGTGGTTCGCCGCGGGCCCTCGATACTCGGTACTTCGGTGGGCCGTTGTCGAGGGCCGCCGGTGGGGACCGCCCGACGTCGGAACGGGCTCGGAGGTCGCCGGGGTCGCCGCCGAGGCGGCGGGGCCGCGGGTAGGCGCGGGACCGGGCGCGCGGAGGGACGGCGGAGGAGGAGCAGGAAAAGGACGACGGAGGTGAGCGGCGGAGCAGGGCCGGGGCGCGGACCCCCCGACGACGTGGGTCGCCACCCATACCGGGGCCACGGGAAACGTAACGGAACGGGTTGCCCGGGACGTCTTCTTTCGCTTCCCGCGCGCCCTGGCACGCGAGGCCTGTGCAGGTCCCGAGCCGGAAAGGTTCGGAGGGACGGACAGGTGGAGAGAGTAAGAGTTTGGGCGCAAGTGAGGTCAAGTGAAAAACTTCAGGTAAAAAAACAACGTCAGTGATTTAATGACGGCCTTCCATAAATCACCTACGCCCCAGAGATTAACTAAAGACACGTTGAACCCCTCTGGCCACCTGCCCTCTACGTCGCTCCCTCGTTCAAAAAAAAGAGCCCACCACCTCGGACTTGCGCTTACGCCCTTCTACACTACTCTTGTCACGATTACATAGAAAAATCTAACGGATCACCCAAATAAGTGACGACAACCTTAATATCCACCCCCTCCCTTTGGCCCCGAGATTTGGAAACCGAACACTAAAGAGTTTTACGAATAATAATAGTACTTGTTAATTCTATTACATTACAAGTGATGTAACTACTGCCTTTTGGTCACTCTCGTCTTTGGACCGGTTTCGTCCTTTTACTTTAACCTTTCGCCGGTCGGAGACGTAGGGAAAGACCGTTTCCCAAAAAAGAGTAGAGTTTCAATTTTCTTTTTCCTTAACAGGTAAAACAAATTACTTAGTTAGTTGTAAGTCACAAGTTCTTAAGTTGTGAGTTCAATAGAATCCTCATAAGAATCGAGAGTCCACCCTATGACGATCATCCTCAGGGTAACTCGAAGACGTCTTCGGCTTTCCCACCTCTACTCCCAGTTCTTGGTGACTCGTACAAACAAATTACTGGGATGGAAGTTCAGGTAAGAGCGGGTGGGTGTATAAATCTGTATATCTAAATTCTGATATTTGTCATGTAACAACATATACGGAATAACCGATAATTGGATAGGTCTGGTAAAGTAACACCGTTAATGAACGAAAGGACACAGAGATGAGGAATGTACGAAAATTCATCTTTTGAAACCAAAACGTTAATTACCTTTTTTACGTAACATCATGAATACATAACTATCCCATGAACACACAAACAGATACAAACACAGGAGGGGGGTTGGGGTCGAGGCATAACCTTACTTTGACGTCTTTTTTTTAACCCTCAGGACCGTCTACTCTTGTTGTGTAACGTTGTCTTATCGTCGTCATTATCGTCGAGGTCGGTACGTTACGTCTTTCTTTAGTGGGACGGAAGTTCTGAGTATATAATGTAGTTGGTTCTGAGCCTCTCGGGAATGGTACAAGAACTGTGTTTCCGTTCTGTGGTCGTTTTTGTATTGTTCCATCCGTCCCTGACCCATACGTTTTCACCGACGACACTTCTCGACAGGAAACTAAACTAAAAGACGGTCTTAGACTAAAATGTTTAAAATGACGTCGTAAAATAATCCTTTGGTTAATTACTATCCCCTCTTCGACTTCCCAAAAGTGGACCTTAGATGAACCTATCCCAACGACAAAGAGAAAGGAAAGACTGAGATTTGACTTTAACCTTAAAAGAATTCCGGAATATTCAAATTGTCGACTTTACACCAGGTAAAAAGAACATCCACGTAACTTGTGACTTGTCATCGATTTGGTTATACAACTATCAGGACTGAAAATAGACACTCCGAAATACATTCCCACGTCATAAGATGGAGGGTACTACTTTTGACGAAAGTCAGACGTGGGTCTTTTAACGATATTCTTCGACAACCCGGCATCTAAAGCGTAGATGTGAAAGTGAATCTTTAGCTCAGTAATTCAAATTTGTTGGAGAAAGAAATCAATCAGTCATGAAAAAAAAACCAATATAAAAGTCATCCATTTATTATACTGTATAACTTCCTAATACCACTTATATTTGTTTGTTAAATATATTGAGTCTCTAGTCAAGAAAGTTCTGAAATAGACAGAACAAGTAACACTCGTCAACGAAATGAAACCAAGTCTTTCACAGTGACTAAAAAAATTTTTTCGTAAGTCACCTTCTACTTCCACGTATTATAAGTTTCTCAAATTCCTTAGAAAAAAAAAGGACGAATGATCAGTAATAAACTCAATTATTATAAAACCTGGGGTTCGTCTAAAGATATTACCTAATAGTCACGGAAAAAGAAATAATCGTTGTCTTTTATCTCAAAGACACAATTTATAAAATGAAACTTGAACAGTCCCTCCTTCTTTTGAAAGAAGATCGAAAGATCCAAGAAGAGCGACCAGGTTTATAATTTAACTGTACTCAAACTAATTGTTCTCTTTTACTTTAAATGAAAGTATACATATGTACACGCCCAGACTCCGGGGACGTATAGACTCTCCCAGTCTCTGCCTTTCTATTTTACTCCGTATATATGGTAGAATTCGATTCCTTACCGTATCCCGGGACCCCGAAGGTCCCTGTCCTCCCAGTAAGTATTCTACTATTTTTCTCACCTACCAACCATTAATCTACAAACGACCGGTATATCTACCCCGGTGAATCGATTTTAAATAGAGACCATTATTTAGAAAAGACCCTTTTTAGGAGTTAAATTTAAGAAGACTCAACAATTCCCTCCTCGTCACCGAAGAGAACTTGAACGTCCCAGAACTAACGTGGAAATCGAGTTTTATTAGGACTACGTTTTCACTGTGTAACACCCCCTTCACCAAGACTTGTGGATGTCTAATATGAACAAGTCAACTCTTCTCGTCAGTAAAAGATTTGTAGACCTTGAATTCCTTTCATCTACCAAACGTAGTAATGAAAGGAATCAAAAGATTTTAAATCCATTGTCATAAATAAGGGTAAAAGGTTTACCCCTCAATCTGTAAATTCCGGTAGTCTACTGAAAGGCACTGACATTTTGGTGGTTGTATTTTAAGTTCCCCGGACTTATAAATTATAAATGTCCAGTCTAAAGACTCTTTTATGTAGGAAGTACATTCTACAATAACCTCTTCAATTGAAACGAAGTGCAACAACACTTCACCGACGAGGGGTGGAATCGACTCCACGTCCCCAGAGATATGAGTGTCGGGAAAAGGGTCGACGAACACACATTGAACTACCGAACTGAGGACCTAGAACAGATGGGTAAACAGAACAACCATCCTCCTCACCCACTCAGAAGTTCCTTCTTTTTCAAGGAGAACTATTTCTGTGACTCCGGTTAAAATACCAAAAGGATGATTAATTATTCTAGAAGATATCAAACCACTGTTCAAGAGTTTGAGTGGTCACGGAAAACGTATCCCACGACCTCCTTCTTTTTTTTTTACCGGTCTTTCAGATAAAATTTCTTCAAGAGAACTCAACTCTACTTCCTTTGACATCCCCTTGAAAAAAAAAAAAAAAATTGTTGAGTCCATAACAACCGATACCGACTGAGGACAGAAACAAACCACCCTGAACCAAACTGATGTTATATAGTCTTCAAAATACTATTACTCCAACAATTTTGAAATGGGTGGCGAGTATATCTCCTTACCCAAAGGGTCTACCACTATCACCATTTCTTGGGTGGACGGTTACGTCCTCTGTTTCTCTACATTCAAGCTAGGGACCCAACCCTTCTAGGGGACCTCCTCCCGTACCGTTGGACGAGGTCATAAGAACGGACCTCTTAGGGTACCTGTCTCTTTGGATCGTCCGAGGCATCCCATGTATCCCAGTGTTTCTCAACCTGTACTGACTTCGTCGAATCGTACGTACGTGAGTACATGTGTACGTCTCCTCAACTAAAGAGTGACACCTCGTGTATGAACGAAAACCTTCCTACAATGGAGATAAAGGTGGCGAGAACCACCAACTCAAAGAGGATAGTAGTTTTGTCTACAAATACGTTTTTAATGTAAACTTTTGTAAAAGATGAATAATCAAACTGAGTTGTTCATAAACATCGTGACAAGAGTACACGTTTCATCATACGATTTCTAAGTCTCTATTCTCTATTCCTCTTGTTCCTACTTGTTCTGTACCAGACAGAAGATCCTCTACGTTTTTACTCCAGTCGTTCTAAGGTTCGTCACGAGAACCTGTCCACATTCGTCACAAGAAGGACATACCACCAAAGCGACTTTAAAGGGAAACACAGGACACTAAAGGGGACACGAAGACAAAACTTCGAAGAGAGTTTGAGCAACTGTTTGTCACAAGGTATACAAAAGACGATCTAGAAACCGACTGAATGGATTGTATCACTACCCTTTACGTACAGTTAGGTCGTCGAAAGTTTACGAAGTCATTCTCTCTTTCATATGTTAAAGAAATAAAAACGAAAATATTCTTCAAAACTAAAATTATAGACACATAAAATGTGGAAAAAAAGAGGGGACTAAAGTAACGTGAGTTCGTGTAAAATTACTTACAGAATCTTTACGACTTAGTGACACGGTAAGAGGACCCAGGGATCTAACCCCCTATCTCCACCTCTCCCTCTAAAGGTCTATATCTAACGTTCCGTCTCGAGACATAAATGAAGGATTTATAAGTCTCAACTGGTCCGCGATGATGAAATGTCGACACTTTCAATGTTACAAACAATTGAGAAAGTTTTAGTCATTCAAATTTTCGTCTGACACGTTTCGTGACGACAATTGCGATCACCAAAACTTTTAGAACTTCAAAAGAGACAGTTTCTACCAAATCCTTAGGAAAATAGAGATCTATCCCAAAACACATTGAGTAGCAGGTTTGACACTGTAAAAAACTCTCACTTTTATGCACGCGGACCATTAATACGGTCCTATTAACCGTATTTGGATCTACCAAGTCCCGCCTGACCTTTGAACCAATGAAGTCTGGATTCATCATTATAAGGAACTAAAAACCTTGAATGGGTTTAAGTTCACAAAAATCTCTATCGTAATAAAAGACTACTAAATAACATTAAAAAAAGAATGATTGATCCTTCAATCAAATGGTGGTACACCTTCATCATCCCAGACTTAACCTTTGTATCAAAACGACACAATAGTTCTGAAAAGAAATGAAAATCTCCGAAAATATTCGTATTTACCTTAAATACTAATGATTTGTGTTCGTAAAATAGTTGGTAAGTAACTCAAATAACTATTTTATATGTAAACTTTTCCTTTTATTAGGTAAATCCATTTATTTATTTAATTAATTATCTATTAGGATACTCTAGACAAAGACTCTTTCAATTACTTAGACACCTCCTTATTTTTCTTAAAAAGAAGATGAAAAGTTCTAAGAACCGATTCTGTGTGGGACACTGTCCAATTATCCTCTTTTTATCTTCAAATTGTGGTATTGTGATATTATAGTTATCAATTATCAACACAAATTATTACACATACAGAAGACACACGTACCCTCTCTACCTTATTTTGACTCATTGAAACTTTACCGGGTCGGAAGTCGAATTTATTGACAGGACGACTTCTAGTCGACAACCCCTGACCCCTCGGTGACTACCCTCCGACAGTCCTTTTCGTGTCATTTGCTCCTATTCTAACATACGTCTAAATTTAACAACGGAAAATGCGACTAATTCACAAAGACCGCAGAAACTCGTAGAAGGAGAAAGACCATACCTCTCCCTTTGTGGAATATTTATCTCTAAAGAATATGTATATTTACAGAGAATGTTTTCTCATTGAAGATGAACCAAATGTCTCGAAGAGGACACAGACCACAAAGAATTTTTATTGGTCGGATTTTATTACAAATACGGTTTCTCCGTATAAAACCCTATCATATAAGACGAGGGGAAGTTCAGAAAAGGACTTTGAACGGAAATCAGTTTTATGAACGGAACTTAGGATGAAAAAATCCTAAGAAAAGAGAACGTCAACCCTTCCCTACCTTGCCCATGTAATACCTGTCGTGTCCAAGACCCCCTTCTACTTTCAGTAGAGGCACCGAGTCAAAAAACAATGGAAGGGATGACACAACTTTCACAATCAACGAGTCGGTACAGACTGAGGAACGTAGACATACCTGACAACGAATGACCCGAGAAGACAGGAACCCTAGAAGTCCGTTCTTATAACCTCACCCTACGGTACGAGAAGAGGTCCCCTTAGAAGGATCGGGTCCCTAGCTTGGACCCAGAGGGTGTAACGTCCGTTTAAGAAATGACAGTCTCGGTGGTTCAGTCCTTATAGGAGGCCTCCTCCCGTACTGTGGGGTGGGGTCATAAGAAAGGACCTCTTAGGGTCCCCTTCTCCTCGGACCACCCGATGTCAGGTATTCCACCGTTTCTCAGCCTGTGATGATTTCACTTAATCGTGCGTGTGTGCGTTACTGGGAGTAATAACACAACTCCCCAACCTCGACCACATAACTTAATTCTTGTATGTCTAATACTGGACAAGTTACTCCCCCGAGTTCGGTGGGTGTACCAAACCGATCATTGACGGAGTCGTAGGTCCGAGGGTGAAGTCCCTTCACATTAGTTAATTCAGTAAACCTAACTTTCGTGTCGAAGTCATATGACACGTTTCCTTCATCTCAGTGTTCTAATAATGAATGTCTAGGATCTTTCCCAACACCCCGTCACTTACTCTTCCTCCACCCCTTCCTTTCAGGTAACAGGGTCCAGTAGTCACTTGTTTTCTATCTCTCCCATCGTTCGTGGATAGTGAATATTCCACCAACTCAGTCTCCAGTGATTGACAAGGGTCCGAATGGAGATTCACTAATAATAATAATAATAAAATTATAAAAAAATAAACCGACGTGGTTCAGAATCGACTCCGTACGCCCTAGATCAAGGAACTGGTCCTTAACTTGAGTCCGGGGGACACGAAACTTTCACGACTCAGAATCAGTGATTCACTAATAAAACTTCCGTAGACACCTTTCGTTTCTCCCTGAAAACCACCCTTAGGGTTTCAGTTTAAAAATAGATTTACAGGTCTGGGACCCACACTCGTCCTAAAAGCAAGACATTTTATGGGGTCGTTATTGGGTCTTTTTGTTTTCAACAAAAAACAGTGTGGATAAGGGTGGTGGGGTCCCACTGATCTTTCCAAATTCACCGAAATCTAGAGGTACCAGTAACAATGACGGACGAGACGAAGTCCTGTTCCGACCAAGGTGTAAAGAACTGGTAGGTCTTCGGTCGACGAGCTAACGAGACCCACACCCTGTCACCTTTGTTTATGTCACAGGAGTCTTGACTATCACACTGGTGATGATCCAATAAACCATTTTGGCTGAAACCATAACCGGAGTCACCGGAAGGGTCTAAAAGATCCAGAAGGATTCGTCAGTAATGTTTTAACATTATGTGTCTTAAGTCCGGACATTACCAAAAGGAATATTACGGACCGTATATTATCCGACAGTCATTTATAGACAAATTACTTGACTACCAACTTGTGAGGAGACAATCTTTCTCGCGTCACGAAAGACACTTTAAAGTACAATATTAATTTAACTGTAAGTTTTCTCGGACTTCAATGACAATTCATAAAAACCGTGCCACTGTCTCGTCGGTCTCTGTCTTAAAACCAGAGCTCAATAATCGTGACGTATTTAACGTGAATATAATGGATTTTAACACTCTTATAAACATAATTGTCAAGAATCTAATAAGGATAGGGACAGTGAATGGCAATTACACCTATTAGTGCTCGACTGACACACCCTCTAAAACAGTAACGTTGACCAATTAAGAGTTACCACCTCGGGTTCCACAGGTGAGTATATCAAAGATCAGTTAGTCTAAATGTAGACACTCCACAAGTCAAGGTAAACCAATTACGGACAAAACTTACTCCGGGACACGATCTGAGACCCTTTTCGCTCCTTCTCTTGATGAGTCAGGGAGGGAAACGAGACTGAACGACCTGTAGTCGTTGTTCCGTCGACCGCTACACACACACCAAGGAGAGTCTCATAACGACTAACATCCTTCTTTCCCGACGTCCCTGAGTCCTTTCAGTCTCCTTTGGAGTCGGTCCTTCTTTACTACCTCGACCAGGATCTCTGGTTGATCCTCTGTTCAAAAGCCCTCTACCTCTCTTACCTCTCCACGTCTCCCCGGGTGTCAGTCGTCGAAACCGGAACCCCTCTCTTAACTCCACTCACACTCTTCCCCTTTAGGTTGACGCCCTTTAAATTTTCTTTGTCCACAATAGTAACGTAAACACAACGACAAATCAACGATTCCACACAGGTTAAAAACCACGTTGGGGTTCCTGACATCAGGGGGTCCAAAGAGACAGGCACCCTAAAGAGTCTGTTCTTATGACTCACCCAACGGTAAAGGAAGAGGTCTCCTAGAAGGGTTGGATCCCTCGTTTGAGAGCAGAGGACGTAACCGTCCGTCTAAGACTTGGTGTTCCCTTCGAGTAATGTAAGTTTCAGTTGAATTTTTTCTGAGTGAATTAAGGAGGTCTTTAGACCATTACATGTACAAATATCTCCGTCGTCAACTCTTAATAATCATCATCATGTTTGTCGATCACGTACCGACTGTCTCAGTCCTAAGTTTGGGTCCAGAATGGGAAAGGTCTCCGGTCCGACGTCTCTCTGAACCCACACAACCCGTACCGGTTCCCCTTTCCGATACTTCTGACACTTCTCTAGTTCGTAAAATTAAATAAAACACAGTTTACCAAGTCAAGACTGTTCAGGTCTCCACTCTCACACTGACCAACTTGCAACTTCCGGTCAAGAACCGAGGAATCCCTTGAACGGAAGGTCACCCTCCTCTGTCTGACATTTGTGTCATCGTTGTTGTCGCGTTTCTAAAGTCCATAACTGTTCACTAACTTCTTCTACTTTACCGTGTACACCATCTCTTAGCACCCACCCTACCAACGAGAACCGCTTGACCTTCTAACCCGGATACCAGAACCCACCCTCATTGAATGGATGACACCGAAGAGAAATCTACCCCACCCACTCACGACAAAGTCACGGGGGGTTGGGGTAGGAACGACGGTTTATGGATGGACAGGAAGACAATGAACGGCCCGGGAACCTCCTCAAACTCAAACCTGGGATCAGAAACTAAGAAGAGAGGGTGTTTCAGACTTGGTAAAAACTAGTAAAGTGGAACCAAACTAAACTACCGGTGTCACGAAAGGTACCATCCTAAAGGGTCCACCGTGAGCACCATTTCTTGGGTGGAGGGTTACGTCCTCTACGTTCTCTACGTCCCCAACTAGGTACCCAACCCTTCTAGGGAACCTCCTCCCGTATCATTGGGTGAGGTACCCCACCTCTTAGGGTACGTCTCTCCTCAGACACCCGATACCAGGAATCCCAACGTGTACTGACTCAACCTGTACTGACTTCACTGAATCGTGTGTACGAAAGGTGCCATTCAGTACGGGAAGTTTCAGAACGAAGTAGGACACAGGGATGTAATATAAAAGGTGAGAAAGACAAGGACCCAACCGAGGAAGGACTATTGATATGTTGATGACACAGTAAGACAGAAGTGAATGAGAGTCCAAAACAATTGTCTAATATCCGGTGACAACAGAGAAAACAATAACAGTCACAAGTCAGAGAGTCATTACGGGCTGAGAAACGCTGGGGTACCTGACGTCGAGCGGTCCGAAGGGACAGGAAGTGGTAAAGGGCCTCGAACGAGTTTGAGTACAGGTAACTCAGTGACTACGGTAGGTCGGTAGAGTAGGAGACAGCAGGGGAAGAGGAGGACGGAAGATAAAAAGGGTCGTAGTCCCAGAAAAGATTACTCAGACAAGAAACGTAGTTGACCGGTTTCATGACCTCGAAGTAGAAGTCGTAGTCAGGAAAGTTACTTAATAGTCTCAACTAAAGGAAATCCTAATTGACCACACTAGAGGAACGTCAGGTTCCCTGAGAGGTCTCAGAAGAGGTTGTTGTGTCAAGTTTTCGTAGTTTAGAAGCTGCGAGTCGGAAGAAATACCAGGTTGAGAGTGTAGGTATGTACTGATGACCTTTTTGGTATCTAAACTAATCCGTCTAGAAACAGTCGGTTCATTGACAGGAGAGGTTTCGGTCAGTATTTTATTGTTCCTCGTAAATAAACGAGTAACCGAAACGGGTCCCTGAAGGGACCACCGAGTCTACCATTTCGCAGACGGATGTTATGACCTCTGGACCCAAGTCAGGGACCCAGACCTTCTAGAGGACCTCTTCCTTTACCCTTGGGTGAGGTCATAAGAACGGACCTTTTACGGTACCTACCTCCTCGGACCATCCGATGTCAGATACCCCAACGTTTCTCAACCTGTGCTGACTCGCTGAAGTGGAAGTGAAAACGGGTCGCAACCACCGTAGTGGGTCCGACTCCCATTTCAGTGTATCCCGGTCTCGACAGGACCGACGGAACGAGTACAAAGAGTCACCATGGTGACAAAAGAGTCGGTGGACTCTCACTTGGAACCCTCAGTAGCAACTGAGAGAAGAGAGGAAGTAGAAGACAGATATTCATCAGTGTATAATTCAGAACTGCAAAGAGGGGTTTAGGTAGGAACGGAGGAGAAGACATAACACAAGAACAGTAGCGGAGAACAGAGAGAAAAAAAGAGACAGTTAGGTAGTCGGGGTCACGACTGTCTAATTAGAAGGACCTTGTGAATCACATAGTGCACTGAGGAAAATAGGTGTACGTCGTTCGTACTAAAGTCGACTACTTAAAAGGAACACCCTACTTCTTCTCTTTCACTTCACGAGACCTTCTCTCGACAACGGGGACGTGGTGGGAGGGGGAAGACTTAGGACGTGTAAACGACCAGAAAAGAGGAAAGTCGTAAAGAGGTCCGGAGAAAATTGGGTTTTCAGTCAGGTACCGTCCTCAATTAAAACAGGTCTACTAAGGTAAGTATAGGTACGTTTGAGACCCAGAATAATGCCTTTTGGGAACACACACATACACACAACCAACGTGTCGACACAGGTTGAGAAACGGTGTGGTACCTGACATAGGGTGGTCCGAGGGGACAGGTACCTCAAGACGTCCGTTCTTATGTCCTCACCCATCACTAAGGGAAAAGGTCCCCTAGAAGGGCTGGGTTCCTAACTTGGGTCCAGAATACGCAACGTCTGTCTAAGAAATGCCAGACTCGGTCTCTTCGGGGTTCCCTCGATCAATACCTTTTGGGAACACTAGTCACCGTTATTAAGTTTGACAGTCATTACACAAGAACTGGATATAAAAATCCAAGTTTATGGATTTAAACGTCCAATTTAAGGACGAAGTCTTCCAAGAAGGAGAGGCAGAAATTCTAGACTTATTAATTAACGAGGATCTCTTATACAAAAGTCTTATTTTTATAAAATAAGGAAAGTTTTTACATACATTAGTATTCCGAAATAAGTTTCATAAGTCAAGTGTTTACTGCACCCATAGACATCAAAATACCTTTGGAGTAAGTAAGTGTTATGTGTCTCGGAGAATTAAAACGTTAAAATGTTTCCTCGAAAACACAAATCTTAAATATATTTAAGTCATGTTAAATTTAGTTCAGGTCACGATCTTTAAGATAATACTTTCCCACCTAAGTCAATAGTATAAAATCAATCTTATTACTCTTCAATTTTTGTTAATGCAAGCAAGTGTCGTTTAGTTCTATGCCAAAAACACAGAGTTCTCTTTTACTCTCCACACAGGAGGTAGCGACCAATGGTTCATGTCTGTCTCGGTCTGACCCTTAATACAAGGTCTACTATTCCAAAACATTATGTCCACAGAAGAAACCGAGTTCTCATCTGCCTCCAATGAAAGGAGTAGACCTCGTAACGTTTAATTACTTAAGTTCTAGATACAAGTTTAGATAACACTATTTACAAACAGTTGCTCTTGACGGAGTCACGATTTACAAGAGTTTCGAAAGATAAATCTGTATCTTACCTATCTTTATACATAGGTTCATAGAGAAGATGACTATCTGTACTTAATGTCTCTCAATTCAATTTGTTTGGTTACTTGTCTCTTTATGTTCACCCTGGGGTATTGGTCACTAGTATAACGAGAAATCGAAACTAAACAATAATATATCGACCCCTGTAAGTAGAGAAAAAATAAACGTACCGTCACAGGTGTACTCCCTCAGTAAGACCGTACAAAATTTGGAAAACACCTATCCTTCTTGTTCTATTAGTGTGTGAGGATCTAGAAGAAGACGGGAGTCACCCCGATTTCTAATTCACATGCTCAGTTTAGATTCGTATTGCTTTCTGTATAGTAGGTTTTGTCAGGTCTCGGTACTTCTGTAACTAAAAAACTCGTAGAAGAACTTAAGGTCATAGACAAGGTCACGACAACGACGAAGAAAAAAAATTGACACCTACAAGTCCTTAAACGACATAGTTCAACATCAGACCTAGTGAATCGACCCACGAAACATAACAGAAAACTAACAATTGTCCGGACGATTATGGTATTATGATATTATAGTTATCAATTATCAACGCAACGTCTACCCGAGGTCATTATTATATTTGGTCAGTTGTAAATCTAGTAAGAGGGGTGGACGGACACGGAGGAACAAGAAGTGAAAGAGTCGTAATTTAGTTGGACGTGAGTAAGACGTCATGTGACCATCATTGTGTATATTATGAGTAAAACGTCACTTGGACTTGTCAAAATAACCCGTAAAAATATGGATATTAGAGAGTACCAGGAGTCTCGTTATTGTGTTCTAAAAAAAAAAAAAAATGATCTACTAATAATAAAGACACGAGATCTACTCTTTTGACTTAGGTTTCTCCGGTCTAGTCAATGAGATCCAGAACTTAATAACCGTACTGGTCTTACTAGTCTTGGAACCAGACATCTGAAAATCCGGGAACAAGACAAGCGAATCGTGTAGACCTCAAACCCAAACTGACCCCTTCAAATGTTGGAAAAATCTGTGAAAAGTAGAGTTATTATTCCCGGATACTTGGTCCCGAAGGGACCACCGAGTCTACCATTTCTTAGGTGGACGTTACGTCCTCTAGACCCAAACTAGGGACCCAACCCGTCTAGGGGACCTCCTCCCGTACCGTTGAGTGAGGTCATAAGAACGGACCTCTTAGGGGTACCTGTCTCCTCGGACCGCCCGATATCATGTATCCCACCGTTTCTCAGCCTGTGCTGACTCGCTGATTCGTGTCGTGTGTGTCGTGTCGTGCACTTGGTTAGTGTGTGGTTCCCAAGTGTTGGTGTATGTGGAGGGGACCAGAAGGAGACGTTGGCCAACCAAAAGAATTGTAAAAAAAAAAGGGATTTACTTGAGGTCTATTTGTTAGAACAACTTTTACGACGGTAAAATTATCATAAAAGTAATAGAAGAATGGAAACGAATAACTAGAAGGAATTAAAGAAATAAGGAGATAATCTAAGAGGAAGACGGAAGAAATGACTTGTTCCCTCAAGAACAACCCGTAAAGGTTTAGTGCACAACCTGTAAACTGACAAGATACTCTCGGAAAATAAAAAATCATAAAATTTTATAAAAAATTACATCATCACACGTACGTCGGACTTCTTTATCCAGAAGTATTTCTCGACTTGAATGATTCTTGACCAATTAAACGGAAGAAAAGGGGTAATTACGGGTTAAATTTACAAAATGGTCGTACACTATTGGTCACAAAGATGTGTTTGTACTATAAAGTCAGGATTCGTCCCTTTGACCATAAAATTACTAGGCCATATCCGTAAATAAACACCCTATTTATACTAAGTGTGATCCGACAAATCACCTCTTCCGTTACCGTTGGGTGAGGTCATGAGAACGGACCTTTTAGGGTACCTCGTCAGGTACCCCAGCGTTTCTCAGCCTGTACTGACTCACTGAAGTGAAAGTGAAAAGTGAGAGTACGTAACCTCTTCCTTTACCGTTGGGTGAGGTCATAAGAACGGACCTCTTAGGGTCCCTGCCCCCTCGGACCACTCGACGGCAAATACCTCAGCGTGTCTCTGCCTGTGCTGACTTCACTGAATCGTCATCGTCATCCGACAAATCTCACAGTCTATAATAAACTGAATAGAATTTGAGGAAAGGGTGCATCGTCCCCTTCTTACCAACCCCTCAGTCTCCAGTCTCCCAGAGAGTCTAGACGATTATGGTCGATAAATCTGAACCCATTCAATGAATCGGAAAGATTCGAGATCTAAAAAAAAAAACCCCCCCCCCAGTTATTGTACCTGGATTATTATCATGGGTGGGGTCTCCGATACGAACCAGTTTTACCATAGTGGGTGCATTTCATCAAACGTGTCACGGTCCGTACATCCTTCATGAGTCATTTACAATAGACAATTAATGACTGATCCCTTAGGTTCGACACGAGAAAATACCTGTTTGTCAACAAAATAATCTTTTCTTCCACCCAAATCTTCATTAATACTCCTGTAAACACCCTTCCCACTAAGAGACTCAGAAGGACCAAAATACCAACGACCACTCGAGCTGACTAGGTGGAGTCTACTCTGATCTCATAAATACGTTCTTATTTATGAGTGCCCCCCGAAGGGTCCGCCACGTCAATCATTCCTTAGGTGGACGGTTACGTGCCCTGTATCCTCTGAACCCAAACTAGGGACCCAACCCTTCTAAGGAACCTCTTCCTTTACCATTGGGTGAAGGACATAAGAACGGTCTCTTTAGGGGACCTGTCTCCTCGGGTCACCCGACGTCAGGTACCCTAGTGTTTCCCAATCTGTACTGACTCGTACGTACACGATAGTGATTCATGAGTTCCTACACTATACTACGGAACCTCCAACGGTGGGAGATTTGACGTCACAAAGATGCACCACAAACATCAGACCGTCTATCTTCTCGAAAGGGACTTGGAAACGTCACTAATCATGTGAGGTCCCATCCGAATCTTAGTTCGTAAAACTGTGTCAAAAATTCCACTTGACAAAAGACACAGATTAACATACAAACACACACATACGAGTCAACGAGTCAGTACAGACTGAAAAACGCTAGGGTACCTGACATCGGACGGTCCGAGAAGATAGGTATCCTAAAGGGTCTGTTATTAGGACTTCACCCAACGGTAAAGGAAGAGGTCCCCTAGAAGGTCTGAGTCCCTACCTTGGACAAGGAGGACACAGAGGACGTAACCGTCGACCTAAGAAATGGTGACTCGGTGGACCTTAGGGATTAATATACAGATATATAGACACATACCGAGTCACCCCTTTACTGGACGGACGGTCACGTCCTCTGCGTCCTCCGCGTCTAAGCTAGGGACTCAGTCCTTCGAGGGTACCTACTCCTTTACCGTTGAACGAGGTCATAAGAACAGACTTTTTAGGGTACCTGTCTCCTCGGACCGTCCGATATCAGGTTTCCCAGCGTTTCTCAGCGTGTGTTGACTTGTTGATTTGTGTTCTTGTTGTAGAGACATTAACGGTTTCAATATCTATACCACACCGTGGTTTGTGACACACATTGTGTGTAAGCATACTATTATAGGGACCTTGACAGGGATAACCTATAAGTGGAAAGAGAGGAGAGGGTTTAAGGGGTTTGTTCTGCTTTGGGTTCTTTATAAAAGTAAACGATAACTATCAAAAGACCGAAACCTTTCCTTACGGTTGTCAATATTTTAGTATCGTCTATCTTATCATACATCAGGAGTATCGGTCTTTATAAATTGTCCCATTTTTATAATCTTTATGTTAAGACAAAAACAAACCTGGGACACTATGATAACTTGTACAATACTGGTTCTTCACTTTAAAACCCGATACGGAAAATTAACGGAATTGGTTCACCTCAAGTATGTGACTGAGGGGAAGAGAATATTTAGTACCGATTTTTATCAATCACTTGAGAACAATTAACGATACCAGACGGGACATGTTACATTACCTAAAAGTAGAGACATTTTACAAGTCTGGTATCAATCTCCGTAAATAGTGACGACCCGTCGTATTTTCGTTAATGAGCAAGGGAAGTCTTGGTCACCCCGTAACCCTACTATGACAGAATAAAAACCGAAACGTCACCACGTATTTTGTAAAAAAAACCTTTATCAATTGATAATAACGAAGGAAAGATTACTTTATACAGATATAAAAAGAAAAATAAGAAAATAAACCCTGGAATTAGGAAAATTCTAGACGACTACGTGAAATCCTAATAATGAGTCTATCAAATAAATACTTGATAGGACAGACGAGTAGTTGAGAATACAACAAAAAGGTAAAATCAAGAGACCTTAAGGACCGAGACGGGACTACACAAACTTGTGGGATTACACTATTTACAAGTCCTCGCAGAAACTAAGTAAAGACAGTATGTGAACAAACAGTACCTTGTAAATTCTTAAAATCAAGAAAGTGTTTGTCGTAGTAGAAGGAACTATGGGTCTGATGTAAAGGTTGATAAATAGAGTGTAGAGGTGAACCTACAGATTTTCTACTGAGTTTGAATTGTACAAGTTTCTTCTTGAAAACGAAGATTATAGAGGACGGCGTAACACGAGGAAGGTACAAGAAGAGTAAACTCATTTACCTTTTAGTAGGAGGGTTGATTCGGGATTTTCGAAATGGGAAGAGAATTTGCATTGAAGTTCGGTAGTCTAGAACAACCAAGAGAGAAGTCCCGATAAATCTTAGACTGGTAAAGAGTAACCGAGGTGACTACGGTTGGACCAGATTAGACGGTAATGGAACATAATAATTTTATAGAAAGATGGAGAATTAGGGATGAACCCAGGTCAAGGACAGTCAGACCGAGGTCAGACAAAATGCGAGAAGTCCGTATCACTAAGAAAATTTATGATTAACCCTAGTACAGTGAGAAGTCTAGTCATTGGACGCTCCCGAAGGGTAGACAAAGTCTCACTGAAAAATAGAGAGAGTTAGTATTTCATCAGTGACGATCATCCTTCAAAACATATACAAAATATATGTGTCGAAGTCAAGTCAAGTCAGTGAGTCAATACAGACGGAGAAACACTGGGGTACCTGACGTCGACCGGTCCGAAGGGACAGGTAGTGGTTAAGGACCTCGACCGAGTTTGAGTACAGGTAACTCAACCACTACGGTAGGTTGGTAGAGTAGGAAACAGTAGGGGAAGAGGAGGGCAGAAGTTAGAAAGGGTCGTAGTCTCAGGAAAGATCACTCAGTCAAGAAGTCCAGTCCACCGGTTTCATAACCTCGAAGTCGTAGTCAGGAAGGTTTACTTATGAGTCCTGACTAAAGGAAATCCTAACTGACCAAACTAGAGGAACATCAGAGATTATGGTGTCAAGTTTTTAAGAAACCGCGGGTCGGAAGAAACACCAGGTTGAGACTGTAGGTATGTACTGAGGACCTTTTTGGTATCCAAACTGATCTGCCTGGAAACAACCCTTTCATTACAGAGACGAAAAATTATACGACAGATCCAACAGTATCGAAAAGAAGGTTCCTCGTTCGTAGAAAATTATAGTACTGACATCAGTGGTAGACGTCCCTAAAACCTCGGGTTCTTTTATTTCAGACAGTCACAAAGGTAACAAAGGGGTAGATAAACGGTACTTCACTACCCTGGTCTACGGTACTAGAAGTATAAAACTTACAACTCAAAGTTCGGTTGAAAAAGTGAGAGGAGAAAGTGGAAGGAGTTCTCCGAGAAATCAAAGAGAAGCGAAAGACGGGATTTCCACCACAGTAGACGAATAGACTCCAATAACCATAAAGAAGACAGTTGGAACTAAGGCGAACACGAAATAGGTCGAGTCGTAAAACGTACTACATGAGACGTATATTCAATTTATTCATCACTGTTATATGTTGGAATTACATAAGGAAAGGGTCAAACCTTGTGTCGAATCCTTCTAACGATTCTACATTCGTAGTGCGAGTGAGCACCAAATGTTTATGATATTATTCGTCTAAATGGATGAAACAGGGTAAGTGTAAAATTAATTTAAAAAAAAATAAAAAAGACAAAAGTTCGGTATCTAGTTCGTTAATTTTACCTCGGAAAAAAACAATATTGTTATTTTCATTCTTATTGTGGTTTTATATAAATAACTGGAACACTGTTCAAGTTCTAACATGACAAATTTTTACGAAAACTACACAGTCACCGAAAGTTTTCTAATATGAGATAATAAATGACGTTTTTCTGTCTACCACGAAGACTCTAGTCGTCTGTCACCCGACTTACTCTCTTCCCAATAACGACATTATTACTCACAGTGTCAAAATAAAGGTACTTCTCGTCACGAAAGAAATCATCAAACCCCTCTAACAAACTCCGGTCTCTTCTCCTCGAAGGAACACTCCAGTCCTCAGAAGTGTCTTAAAAACCTCCCCTTGAGAATTATAGTCTCGATTTCCTTTACCTAACATGACATTGGTAACCTGAAGGACTGCTCACCTACTAGTGTCTTTCCACCCAAAGTCGACTTCGAGAACTCTTCTTTTAACGAGTTTTCTTCATAAACCTCTACAAAACGACCTTTGACTCTAAACGATTAACGATCTACTTATTTTGTTTACCTCTCATTATAAATTCTCTTTCTTTTTCCTCATCAAGACAAAAACGTTCAATTTGAAGAAATATCAACGTTTTATCTATATTGTATTTGAAATGGTAAAATTAGTAAATTCACATGTAAGACACCATAATTCCTCCTTTACCGATGGGTGGGGTCATGAGAACGGACCTTATAGGGTACCTGTTTCCCTGGACCACTGGATCTCAGGTACCCGGGAGTTTCTCTGTCTGTATTGACTCATTGACTCGTGTGCTCAAAATAACACGTTGGTAGTAGTAGTAGGCAGAGGTATTACAAAAAGCAGAAGAGGTTGACTTCGAGATATTTATAAATAAGGGATAAGAAGAGAGAGGGACCGGAGACCGTTGATCTTAGAATGAAAAATAGAGACGCTGAGACAGAATCTATGGATTATACTGATCTTAGTATTACATAAACAGAAAAAAAAACACTGACCGAATATAATGAATCGTATTACAGAAGTCCCAAGTAGGGATAACTTCGTACATAACCTTAAAGACAAGAGAAATTCCTACTAATTATAAGGTGAGATCTGGGTCCAAACTAGGGACCCAACCCTTCTAGGGGACCTCATCTCTTACCGATGGGTGAGGTCATGAGAACAGACCTCTTAAGGTACCCACATCCTCGGACCATCCGATATCAGGTACCCCAACGTTTCTCAACATCTGCTGACTCACTGATTGTGAAAGTGAAAAAAGTACGTGTGTCTGTGTGTGTGTGGTGTAAAACAAATAAGTAGTTAAACGACTTTCTATGAATCTGACAAGATGGAAACCGATTACCCTTATTACGACGACACCTGTACCTATATCTTTATAGACTCAGAGACACAAGTCAAGAAAACCCATTTATGGGTCTTCACCTTAAAGATCCAGTATACCATCAAGATAAAAGTTAAAAAACTCCTTAATGATATTGTAAAAGGTTTCGTCGAAGTAATAAATGTAAGGACGGTCGTTAAGTGCTCGTAAGGTCAAAGAGGTGCAGGTATAGTTTTGAACAAACGACAACAACAACAACAAAAAATATCGGTAGGATTAGACACACTTCATCTTAGAATAATACCAAAACGAAATGTAAAAAGACTACCAATCATTACAACTTGTGGAAAAGTAAACGAATAACTGGTAAACATATAAAAAGAACCACTGTACTGATAAGTAAGGAAACGGATAAAATTTTAACTCAACAAACAAAAGATCAACTCAACATTCTCAAGAAATGTATAAGACCCGTAGTTAGCGATGGTCTGTATAAAAAGAGAATAAGATACTCGACTAAAAAAATGAAAATTTTAAATCAAGAATTAAAAATACTTCAAGTTGAAAAGATAAAAAAGAGAACAACGGACACGAAAACCAAAGTATCGGTTCTTTGGTAACGTTTTGGGTTACAGTAATTCGAATGGGGACATAAAAGAAGATTCTCAAAATACCGAATACCAATTCGCAAGTTAAGTAAAATTTTATTAAAAACATATACTACATTCAATTCCTAGGTCGAAGTCACAAAACGTACACCAATAATTCAAACGAAAAAAAAAGGGTAGTGGTATATAAATTTTCAGAAAGGGATAACTTATCGGAACCGTGAGAGTGACTTTCAGTAAACTGTTCGTAAATAAAGACCCGAGAAATCAGGTAACTAGATATACAGATAGAAAGATAGTCATAGTATAACAAAACTAATGACAACAACAAGTCAACCATTCAACACAGGTTGAGAAGCTCTGGGGTACTTAACGTCGTACGGTCCGAAGGAACAGGAAGTGATAGAGTCCTTGATACTCTGAAAGTCGAAACAAGAAAAAATTCTGACGAAACTGACAAGTCCCAGGGAACTTTAAGGTATACTTAAAATCCTATCTAAAAATTTAAACACGTTTTTTATAGTAACCTTAAAATTATTCCTAACATGACTTAGACATTTAACGAAACCCATCATAACTATAGAGTTGTCATAATACAAAAGGTTAGGTACTTATACTCTACAAAAAGATAAATAAACACAACACAAATCAAAGAAAAAAATAGTCACAAAATCACAAGTCTCAGGTCCAGAAAGTAGACGAACCAATTCAAATAAGGATTTATGAATAAGAAAAACTATGGTAACATTTATCTTAACAAGTGAATCAAGGGCAAATTCTAAAACGTAACAATTACATATTTTTACTTTGATTCAAAACACACAACTAAAAACATAAGAAATTGAAACGACTTAAGTAATTAATCAAGATTATCCCAAAAAAGGAAGAAATAATTAAAAATTAGATAAACAAAATTAACCTCAGATTAATGAAATGTTATAACATCACCAAAAACGGTATGTAACTGTACCTAGTCGGTACGCACATATACACAGGGGGTAGGACTCAGGGGGAGGGTGGAGGACGGGGTAGCGTAGGGAGACCCAACAGGGTCACGTGGCCGAAACTCCCGGGACAAAGTACGTAGCTTGAACCTGACCAGTAGACAAAGTGTAGACCAAGTTACGATAAGAGAGTTTAGTAGGGTGGGAACGGGAGAGGGTGTCTCAGGTTTTCAGACAAGAAATGTAGACACAGAGAAAACGACAGAGCGTATATCCCAACAATGGTAGAAAGATTTAAGGTATATATACACAATTATATGCCATAACCACAAAAAGAAAGACTGAATGAAGTGAGACATATTATCCGAGGTCAAAGGAGGTGGAGTAATCTTGACTGAGTTTATGCAAGAAAAAAATATCGACTCATTATAAGGTAACACATACGTATGGTGTCGAAAGAATAGGTAAACAGGCGGCTACCTGTAGATCCAACGAAGATACAGGACCGATAACATTTGTCACGACACTACTTGGAACCCCATGTGCACAGAGAAAGTTAAGACCAAAGGAGCCACACATACGGGTCGTCACCCTAACGACCCAGTATTCCGTCAAGATAAAGGTCAAAAAATTCCTTAGAGGTGTGACAAGAGGTATCACCGACACGATCAAACGTAAGGGTGGTTATCACATTCTCCCAAGGGAAAAGAGGTGTAGGAGAGGTCGTAAATGACAAACATCTGAAAAACTATCGTCGGTAAGACTGACCGCACTCTACCATGGTGTAACACCAAAACTAAACATAAAGAGACTATTACTCACTACAACTCGTAGAAAAGTACACGACAATCGGTAGACATACAGAAGAAACCTCTGTGCTGACTCACTGACTTGACTTGACTACTAAATGTTTGTCTCTATCCAAATATAGAAAAGGTGAATTAAAAGTACGGAAAGGGGAATCAAAAGTACTTTCCGTTACTGTAAACAAAGAAAAAGAATAAATTCACAAGACCGATCCTTAAGGTTATGATTCAACTTATCTACCGTTTTTCATCATACAAACAGAATAAGGACTAGAATCTCTTTTTCGAAGGTATTTCATACTACAATCGACACCTAAAAAGTACACATCGGAAATAATACAACTCTATCAAAGAAAGATTACGCACAAAATAGAGGGTCCAAAGAAATTTTCCCTATGGTCTTATACATACTCATCTTATTACTTAACCAACATATAGTCCACCCGTCAAAACCTGTCAAGTGAATGGAGAGACCTAAATTGAAAGAAGTAAAGTTTTTATTCCTCTAACCCAATCTACTCCTTAGAGTTTGAAAACACACGTGACCTTGAAAGACCCCATTCAACAACTTTTGTAACCTCAATCATCAAGACATCAGGTCACCAAAAAATACAGAGTCCGATAAAAGTACACCCACACAAACAAGAGACGTCAGGAAATAGTCAAGATTTTAAGACATTTCATAAGAAGTAACTCTCCACTGACCCAAAAGGATTCTCCATCACTTTATGGCTCTAACCACCAACTCAATCCCTAACAAGTAATAAGGTCTGTTCCAGACGCAAACACCTCATCAACGAAGGACTCAAAGACCGTACAACCCTTTTCTGTTCCTTGAGATTTTCCACCTCAGTAACAAACTTTCACACTCTTATCGACCGAGGTCTTCATCGACCGTTAAGTCCTTCCTTCTTGAAAACCTTTTACCTCCGTCTTCTCCCCGATTCCTTGTCAAAAGGTGTTTCTCTGACGATCACTCCAGAGTCACGGGAAACTAAATAGTCGTTCTTCAGGAACCACCCTGTCAAAGATCATCCCCTTAAGGTTTGTCGTCACGACCCTTAGTCTCCTTTTTTTACAACGTTATCCACTTTTTGACTACTAGGTAAATGTATACATTTGTACGGGTGGGAGTACCCGTTTTAAACGCATTTATAAACACGTTTCAATCAGTGACGAGATGACGTGAATAAATAAATCAGATTCTTAAGTCTCAAGTAATTTTTTTACTTTACCTTTCAAAGAGAGGGTATTAAGGGGTTCCCGACAATTTAAAAATAAAAATCAAGAGAATTACAATTTATTAAATAGAGACGTGATAAAAATCTGGGTAGTTTTCTGTAATAGAAAACGGACGGACAATACTTTACACTTCTGATATAGTGTGACAAAACACGAAGAAGGAAAGAAAGGAGATGGAGAACTAAAAATAAAGAATGCAAAGTTTAAAAGACCATCGTAATCGTCCTTACATGTCAATTTTGTCTGAACCTCTCCCTCCCGTATCCAAATCTTAATACACCGTTCAACGACAGAAGACGGAGACCCCTCTTGGTACTTCCAGTCGAGTTGATGTACATGGAAGGAAACTACTCGACGATTGTCGACGACGAGTCGTATGTTCCCAAACCTTCCGACTACCATTCCCTACCTCCCTTTACAACACCTCCTTTTTCCAACGTAAAAAAGAAGAGACAATAGAAAATTTCCACTCTTCCCTGGTCTTCTACTTCACGAATAATCTTAAAACAAGACCAATATTACCGATTGGTGACTACCCAAAATTTATTCCTTTATTGTAATAGACTGAATATAAAATTCTTCTAGGAGACCGTTAAATATCTACCCGACATCCCACTATTCTCAACGTCCTTCCCCTAGTCAATCCTCTACGAGTGTCAACAGGTCCCGTCTCAGATACATCGGGACGTGTTTCTACCATCGTCTCCTTAATTTTCTTTCATCAAGTTTCTTCCGTCTCTCGGCTTCTTAACAACGAAGACTCGATACCACGACCCCTTCTGAGAACTCCCAGAGAACCTTTCGTTCCTCTAGTTTGGTCAGTTAGAATTTCCTTTAACTGGGACTTATGAGAAACCTTTCTGACTACGACTTCGACTTCGAGGTTATGAAACCGGTGGACTACCTTGTCGGCTGAGTGACCTTTTCTGGGACTACGACCCTTTCTAACTTCTGTCTTCCTCTTCTCCCACTGTCTCCTACTTTACCAACCTACCGTAGTGACTAAGTTACCTGTGCTTGAGCCCGTTTGAGGCCCTCTACCACTCCCTGTCTCTTCGGACCCCACGACGTCAGGTACCGCAACACTTCTCCAACGGTTCCAACGGTTCCAACGGTTCTGGGTGCTGAATCGTTGACTTGTTGTTGTTGTTGTTTTCAACTAATCTCTATATAAATCACCACCTCGGAAGTCTGACAACTACATCCTCACCCACTCGATCTTTTCAGAACGATCTTACTATTGGAAGGTTTCTACAGGTGTAGGATTAGGGGTCTTTGACTCATACAATGGTATATACCACCATTTGCCATCGAGGTTAGTGATTTAAGATTGTACACCTCTCCCAAAGGGTATCGTCGTTCGTTAAGAGTCCTGTGTCGTTACATAGACTATGACGTTAAATAAAGACTGTAATAAATGGACCTCTATCCATTTATTTTAGTGGGAGTAAAGTCTACGGTCAACGTTCGTGACCAATAGTGGACATGAAGACTGGCTGACCGACATTTATTCTCCACGGGTACTGGAGGAACCCAAACTAATTAAACGAATGTCGTCGAATCTCGAGTCTCTTTGTAAAACGAATGATCTAGCAACCAAATAATATTTTCCTCTATTGAGTCCTTGTCGGTCCACCTTCTCTACGTCTGCCGTTCCATGCTCCTTTCCCGTACCTCGGAGGTACGAGAGAGGCTTAGAGGTACACAAGTGGTCTGGTCTTCAAGAGACTTAGAGAAAAAAACAACAAAAATTCTTGTGAAGTAACGTATCCTTACTAACTACTTTAGTAACCGGTAACTTGGAGGTCGAAGAGAGGGAAAGTGCTTCCAGTCTCCCACCTTGATTTTCAAGGTTAAGAGACAAGTCCTAACCAAGGGGACCGTTGGTCGGGGGTAGGAATCTACGAAAGGTTTTGAGTAGAGTTATTGTTTTTGAATCAACACCACTTTTTCCCGAACAATACTTATTGTCCTGTGGAAATACCGAGACTTTATGAAAGTTTTTGATACTGTCTCTGGTTGACAATACTGTTTTCTACGAGGATAACGAGAATAAAGGGTCCTTTAAGGGTCCTACAACCCCTCGACACTTGGTCCTTGACACCTACTTTTTTATACATATATAAAAACCAGTACACTGGTTTAAGTATATAAAGCATATTTAGTGTTATAACGTGTACCGTTTATCTGGAACATCTACACTAGTGCAATTTCTACTCCTCAAATAGGAACTTATAAAATTACCCGTCACAGTAGTGTCCAGGCATAGTAGTGTCTTTGTCCAACCTCTCTACGCTCCTTCCTAATAATGTCTCGACCGACGGACTACACGTGTCTTCAATCACGATACCGAGACCGAAACCTCCTTCGTTTCTTGAAATAAAACTCCAGTAGACCGTTCCTCTGTCCTCTGTCCTGAGTTTAGATATAGAGGGTAGGTCCCAAGTCCCGTTTTAAATTCCCGTCTGAACCGTCTTCGACTAACGGACCAGAGAACGTCAGGGAGACCTCCGGTCCAAAGGAACGACTTCTTGAAGAGGGAAGTTTTTCCCGAGACCACCGTCGTAAAGACAGACATTTTATTGAGGTCCAAACTTATTAGTCGGTGAACGAAGTTCTTTTGTTTCGGTCAAATTCCAGCAGTCACGACAAAGCTAAAGGGGGAAAAAGAAATATGTAAGGAGTCAGAACTCCCTTTAGTACACGGCTGACGAGATCGACGAAGGACGACTAATCCCCGCACCTAAAAATACTCTTCTTACTTTAATCAAACATGAATTAACATTTATAAGAACTCAGGGTGGAACTTGAGAATGTAGAACCCGTGAATAGTACGATCACCCCTCTAGAAAAATTCATATGTTCCGTCTATTATACATGTTTTAAAATATTCTGGGTACTTCCACAGATGTTTATAGTCTTTTACAGACATTAAAGGGTACCGAAAACCGTATCGTCATTTCAGTTAAACGGTCAGTAACGGACCAAGACAGGGAACCAAAACGTGGGGAATTTTATAACATAGACCAAGATAGGGAACCAAAACGTGGGGAAAATAATAACCCCCACCGAACCAAAAACCTAACAAAGACTGGTCCAGTCCTTCAAAACACAATGGAAAACCAACCAGGAAACACAAACACCTGGTCGTCATTTAACATCGGTCACTAACCCATTTAGTGACGGTATTACCCAAGCAACTACAGCTATTCATTATTGAGAAAAGTAATTGACGAGTCCATATTCGTGATCAGGAACAAACAATATTTAGGTCAGAAGAAACCACCAAACCATGGCTAGTAGATTCAGAATTCTAAGTAGTACTTTAGAGGGAAGTAGACGAAAGAGATCTAGGTATAGACTTATGACTCTGAATTTCTCCCTATCCAGGCGAGAGCCCTACTCACGATTCCGGACTCCTAGACCTAAAAACCAAGGCCGACGGACAAAACACTGGACTAGTCCGTTTAATAAAGACAATCGACATATTGTAGTCAGAAAACCACCAGGACCCGTTATGTCATACTAATGAGGATTGTAGTCATATTATCTCAGATCACTCCGGTCATAGAGGAGGTATACAAAAAAAAATGAAGGTCTACAATCATCTAAACGGGAAGACACACCGAGGTCCACACACGTGTCATCTCTCCCGTATGAATCTTAGTCACATTCACCAATAGAATATAAATCGGGATTCCATGTCCCAAGAGAATTTCCGATACTCGAGACGGAGAACCCGTCTGTAAGGACCTTCCTCCCGAAGGCGAAGGTTCTGAAGTCGAAGGACTACTCAATGACGCGGAATAAGTCGGAAAGTCTCAGGCGTCAGGTACTTCAACGAGGGTACACATTTGTAAAGACATAGACCAGCTAGTCCGTCCAGTCCAGACGATCTTATCTGAAGAAATCATAAACATATGTCAGGTGTTCGGTTCCATCGAATGTCTTCGGTCTTTTCATTCCTTTGTCTAAAAGAAGGTCTCGAAGGTCCTCTTTGACGGGACGACTGTGGAATTGAAATTCGAGATCTGACTAAAACCTGAAGCCTGAAGGTCTTCACAATTCCATTAATAAACACAACAGAATTCAGTGTTTTAACCCGAAGGGTCTACAGAGTCATCATTTCTTAGGTGGACGGTAATGTCCTCTACACCCAAACTAGAAACACAGTCCTTCTGAGAGACCTCTTCCTCTACCGTTGGATGAGGTCACAAGAACGGACCCTTTAGGGTACCTGTCACCCGATGTCAGGTAACCCAGTGTTTTTTCAGTCTGTACTGAATCGCTGATTTGTTGTTGTTGTTCAGTGTTTTAATACCTTTAAACCATATCGTCATTATCCTTACCCCAGTTCCTACTGACAGTCCGAAAAAGGACCCCTTGTACAAGTATCAAAACCCATAAACTACACACGAGTCATCTCAGGCTGAGAAACGTTGGAGTACCTGATGTGGACGGCCCGAGGAGTCAAACACCTAAAAGATCCATTCTTACGATCTCACCCAACGGTAAAGGAAGAGGTCTCCTAAAAGGGCTGGGTCCCTAACTTGGGTACAGAGAATGTAGAGAACGTAACGGTCCGTCCAATAAATTGTGATCGTTGTGGATACCCTTATCCGATGATATCCTTTCCGACCCCTCTTTTCTTCCGATCCTTCTTTGCCTTGGACGGGAGAAGTCCGTCTGTCAACCAGTAGTAAGCCTATACAACTACCCACTCAACCGGAACCAGAGTTCCCGTCGGGCCCCACACTACCTTTACACCCTCGATGGTTGTATATTTACTATAAAACTTTGGACTCCGAAATGTGGGGACCTCTTTCGTATAATGTAATTAGTACCTTTCTGTCGAATCATTGAAGGTTTTTCTCCGGTGTATGTCTGAATAAGGGGAAGTAATGAACGACAAATTTAATGTCAACAAAAGGAAACTCAGTGGTTTACTGTAAAGTTTTCTATTATTATTCGACGGTGAAACCTTCCTTTTTTTTTTTGGTGTAATTCGTAGGAAAATTTTCTAGTGTAAAGACCTGACATATCTATCAACGTCATAAAGAAAGAAGTAACGAAAACTTCTTATGTACACTCGAGTGAATTGTCTAAATCTGGATTTCAAATTAAACCCCCCTAAAAATACCCATATTCCAAAATTCTTAAACAAAGAATGGTCCACCTATTGGAAATGAAAACTTTCTTGGTTTGAGGGGAAAAGACAACCATAGTCAGCGAAGCACGACAAAACAAGGTTCCCAAAGTCAACTTTTACTCAAAACTTCAATTTCAATTTAAAATACATTTCCGTTGAATACATCTCGTTAGACACATTTGAGTGTAAAGAGGATTTGTATATCTAGTCCCCAAGAGTTGGTCCCTGTCAAAACATAAGGGACTCCCTGTAAATTGTCACAGACCTCTATAAAAACCTACAGGCATACCCCTACCCTACGATGACCGGAGAGAACCCATCTCCGGTTCCTCCGACGGTTTGTATGGTGTTACGTGTCCTATCGGGGAGGGGGGCAAGTGTAATTTCTACATACATCGGATTTTACAGTCATCACGATTCCAACCGTCTGGGACATTATCTTGAACATGTGGATGTCCAATTCTTTTACCCTTAATAATAGAAAGACAGGGAAACTTTCACTTTCAGCGAGTCAGTACAGACTGAGAAACACTGGGGTACCTGATATGTCAGGTACCTTAAGAGGTCCGGTCAACCCATCGGAAAGGGAACGAGGTCTCCTAGAAACGTTGGGTCCCTAGTTTGAGTCAAGAGGACGTAACGTCCGCCTAAGAAATGGTCGACTCGATGTTTCCTTCGGATTCCTATATCCTCCCTTATCGGATAGGGAAGAGGTCACCTAGAAGGGTTGGGTCCTTAACTTGGCCCCGGAGGACGTCCGTCTAAGAAATGGTTGACTCGATAGTCCCTTCGGGAGACAGGGTAATGTATATATGACAAGGATGTATTTAGACTAACGAGTAACTCGACCCTCTGAATCAAAACGACGGATCAACGTTCATGAAGTTGTAAGAACGTCTAACAAATTCACAATAACACACTCTTTGACCGATTAAATCACAATTGACCAAACCTTCCGTTTCTTTTTAAATTTTATTTAAATTTACTGAAGAAACCCCCGATTTTACTTTCACGATTTACATAATATCAGGACAAAACCCCTTTTAAAGTATAAGATATTCGTCAAAAATAAAACCTAACAAATAGTCCATCGTGATTGTAACGTGGGAACGAGTCAAGTCAAGTCAAATCAGCGAGTCAGTACAGACTGACAAACACTGGGGTACTTAACGTCGTGCGGTCCGAAGGGACAGGTAGTGGTAGAGGGCCTCAAGTGAGTCTGAGTGCAGGTAGCTCAGCCACTATAGTAGGTCGGTTGAGTAGGAGACAGCAGGGGAAGAGGAGGACGGGGGTTAGGGAGGGTAGTAGCCTCAGAAAAGGTTACTCAGTTGAGAAGAGTACTCCACCGGTTTCATAACCTCAAAGTCGGAGTCGTTGTCAGGAAGGTTACTTGTCGTCCTGACCAGAAGAAATCCTACCTGACCAACCTAGAGGAACGTCAGGTTCCCTGAGAGTTCTCAGAAGAGGTTGTGGCGTCAAGTTTTCGTAGTTAAGAAGTCGTGAGTCGAAAGAAGTGTCAGGTTGAGAGTGTAGGTATGCACTGATGACCTTTTTGGTATCGGAACTGATCTGCCTGGAAACAACCGTTTCATTACAGAGACGAAAAGATCAGTACTGATTAATTTATGACGGGACTATGTCAATAAATGAATAAAGTCCAATTTTTTTTTAGTAAACTTCATCGATATTAACTTTTTTTTAATTTAACATTTTTAAAGAAACGAAGAATAAGAAACCGTAATAACTTTATCTTATTCGTAAACTAAAATTTTACATAATTATATAACTTCTTTTCGGAGGAAGGATAGTAAACGATTGAATTCATCGTCAGTCCTTGTCTACGTCCTTATTTCTGTAAACATGTTACTAGAGTTCAGAAAAGTGAGGATCTACGTTATACTTGAAATTAATTTTAACGAATCTCTGAAAGTCTTTGGGTGTAATAAATCATCCCACACCCTATACGAAATTAAAGAACGTTAAATTCTAATTCGGAGATTTCCATTTAACCACGTCGGTGATACCTCTTGTCATACTTCCAAGGAATTCTTTGATTTTTATCAGTGGTATACTAGGACGTCAAGGTAAGACCCGTATATAGGACTCTTTTAATATTAAGTTTTTCTATGTACGTAGGGTTTACCCGACATTTCGTGTTCCTCGAGTCGAGCTACGAGACACTATTGGATTCCCCTACCCTACCTCCCCATACCCTCCCTCCGAGTTCTCCCTCCCAAACTTACCCATACCCTCGCAAACTTATGTAAATCGACTAAGTGAAGTGACATGTCGTCTCTGATTATGTTGTAACATTTCGTTAATATGAGGTTAAATTTTTCTATCTTTTTTTTCTAGGTACGTCAGGTTATTCAAGGTATCGTCGTGATAAACGTTAACGGTCCTATACCTTCGTTGGATTCACAAGTGATTGTCTACTTACCTATTTCTTCTACACCCTATATATGCGTTACCTTATAATTGATATTTTTTCTCACTTTATTACGGTAAACGTCATTGTACCTACCTGGATCTCTAATAGTATAATTCACTTCATTTAGTCTACCTCTTTCTGTTTATGGTATACTATAGTGAATATACACCTTAGATTTTTTTTACTATATTTACTTGAATAAATGTTTTGTCTTTATCTGAGTGTCTGAATCTTTTACTTAAATACCAATGGTCTCCCATATCACACCCCCACCGTCCTTCTCTATCTAATCCTCAAACCCTAATTGTATATGTATGATGACACATAGGGACCTCTTTCCTTTCCAATGGGTGAGGTCATAAGACCGGACCTCTTAAGGCACCTACCATATAGGGTACCCCAACGTTTCTCAACCTGTGCTGATTCGTTGAAAGTGAAAGTGATGAAACATATTTTATCTATGTGCTGTTCCTAGATGACATATCGTGTCCCATGATATAAGTCACAGAACTATTGGATATCACCTTTTATTAGACTTTTGCCTATATATATGTATATCTAGACTTAGTGACACGAATGGTCTTCAATTGTGTTGTAACATATAATTGATATGACACTAAAATTTTTCACCAATTTTTTAATTTCATTTTTTCTCTTTATAAATCTCCAACACGTAAAATTAGGAGGTCCCTGTATTGTCAACTTTTTTACCTGATTTTCAAAGAACAATTATTTCTCTTCTTTTCAGTTCATTTTTTTTACTAAGTCAAGTCAAGTCAAGTCAAGTCAGCGAGTCAGCACAGGCTGAGAAACACTGGGGTACTTAACGTCGTACGGTCCGGAGGGACAGGTAGTGGTAGAGGGCGTCAAGTGAGTCTGAGTGCAGGTAGCTCAGGCACTACGGTAGGTCGGTAGAGTAGGAACNATTAGGAGGTCCCTGTATTGTCAACTTTTTTACCTGATTTTCAAAGAACAATTATTTCTCTTCTTTTCAGTTCATTTTTTTTACTAAGTCAAGTCAAGTCAAGTCAAGTCAGCGAGTCAGCACAGGCTGAGAAACACTGGGGTACTTAACGTCGTACGGTCCGGAGGGACAGGTAGTGGTAGAGGGCGTCAAGTGAGTCTGAGTGCAGGTAGCTCAGGCACTACGGTAGGTCGGTAGAGTAGGAACCAACAGGGGAAGAGGAGGACGGGGGTTAGGGAGGGTCGTAGTCTCAGAAAAGGTTACTCAGTTGAGAAGCGTACTCCACCGGTTTCATGACCTCGAAGTCAAAATCATAGTAAGGAAGGTTTCTTTAGGGTCCCAACTAGAGGCAGTCTTACCTGACCAACCTAGAGGAACGTCAGGTTCTCTGAGAGTTCTCAGAAGAGGTTGTGGTGTCAAGTTTTCGTAGCTAAGAAGCCGCGAGTCGGAAGAAGTGTCAGGTTGAGAGTGTAGGTATGTACTGGTGTCCTTTTTGGTATCGGAACTAATCCGGGGATTCTAACATCTATGTCAATCATCCAATTTTAGTGTTCCACATATGGAATTTTTTAAGGATTTTACTCTATACATTGTCACATAAAGGTTTTCGTCACTGGTCAAACTTTATAATTTTCATTAATTCTATACTGGTGAAAATCTTATACCTCCACCTGAAAACCTTTTAGTCTCTATTTGTAACATAACGAAGAAACCTTATGAATTATGTCTATGCAATTATGAAAGTTGAGTAAACCAAACAATTTCTTGACTGTATGAGTAAACGATTAGTAAGAAAACATTAAAATTGTGTGTGTGTGTGTATAAATGTGTTCTGTATACTTTTACTACGAGAACCTGAATTTAAGAAAACCCCCTTAAACATCACGTAATATATGGTGAACCTAAGGTTTCACCATGACAACATTGTCTTTTACAATAACATTTTGAGTCACTCACTCAACGAAACATGACTGAAGATATCAGGGGAAGAGGGACAGGGCAATAGGGGTCAATAGAATCGAAAGAGTAAGTTCGGGTTTAATAAAATCTGTCATTCAATAGGCGAATTATCTAAAGTTTGTCTACAAGACTTAAGAGTGATGGTACAAAAGGAAGACGGCGTAAGGGGTAAAGTTATGTAACGAGTGAGGACCAATAAATCCGGTTTTAAAGAACCAGGGGAATAAAGTAACCTCTTCTTGTACCGTTGGGTGAGATCACAAGAACGGACCTCTTAGGGTCCCTGCCCCCTCGGACCACCCGACGGCAGATACCCCAGTGTGTCTCAGCCTGTACTCACTACGTTGAATCGAATCGAATCGAATTGAATAAAGTAAATGTCATGTATAGACTAGACATTCATCGAGAACAACTGAGACGAAAGTGATCGATGGGTCTTAGGCTGGTACAGAGTAGTTGCGGTGACAACGATGGGTACAACTTGGGTAGTAGTTGAGGACGGACCTAATAACGTTGTCGGAGAATTGACCTGAAAGACGAAAGAGGGGACCGGGGAGTGGAAATCAGAAAACAGTTACGTTGTCGGAATCACTTAAAACTTTTTACCGTCCGTCCAGTACACTGAGGAACCTAATTTTAGGAGTCACTGAAGGACAAAGTAATTCTCATTTTGCGTCTCCTGAGTGTTCTAGGATATATCGACTTGAAGAGATTGAAGTCAACGAAGGGATTGAAGTTACGGATATCGTGAGACGAACTAGGTTTGACCGAAATAACGTCAAGAAATGGTATGGGTGATACAAGGACGGAGACTTGAAAACGTTGGTGACAAGAGAGGTGGACCTTAAGAAAGGCGTCCATAGGAACACCAAACAAGGGAGTCGAGGGTGAGAAACGAGTTTACCGTGGAAAAGTTTCTCAAGAGAGACAGACGAAATAAATTATGACAGTGAAGAAGGATGGCGTGTGAGGGAAACGGAGAATGAAGGAAATGAGGAAAATGGATATCGCAAATAGTGGTAGGTCACACGAAATGTAAATAATCAACTAAGTTAAAGAGGGGCAACGGGGAGTTGTGTAAGATTTTATATTTGCGTTCCTTTGACCTCGAAGTCCAACTTTGTACCATCTATGTTATTAATAAACAACTTACCCATTTACTAATGTACACACCACATCTTCGGTTCCTCCAGTGTATATTAGACTCCTTTACCTACACAAGGTTTCATGATAAAAATAAAAACATACAGAAGTTCCAAGGTACATTAATATCCAAGAGTAAACCTTTATTTTTACTCGAAATTACTTGGATTTTGTAAGACCTCTGTATCCCTCTCGATAGTAAACAAAAGATTTTATTAGTCTTATAAAACGTATCGTCAGTCATAAGATTTACGATCAAAATTTTTAAGACGCTGATGTCCGACACCAACCGTAAAACTTCTTAAGATATCTTCAACTTACAATCTCTTCTACTCCAGTGTAGTTATAATCGAAAAGATGTAGATTGAAACTCATTCCACGACATTTCTCGCTATAACGTATCCTTGGACCTTACAGTCCAGGTACTTAGTTCCGTTTAACCTTCACCAGTGAGTAACCTTTTCTGAGACTACGACCCTCCCTAACCCCCGTCCTCCTCTTCCCCTGCTGTCTCCTACTCTACCGACCTACCGTAGTGCCTGAGCTACCTGCACGCAGACTCACTTGAGGTCCTCAGCCACTACCTGTCCCTCCGGACCGCACGACACTAAGTACCCCAGCGTTTCTCAGCCTGTGCTGACTCGCTGACTTGACTTAACTTGACTTGACTTCCATACACATCACGGGTACAATGAACAAAATTCATTATAATACTATGTGTTGTCAACACTCGGAGACAGGGTCTTGTGTTAAATTATCGCACTGAAAACTTGGATTACCGTAGATAAACACTTTACCCTTTTAGGTAAAAGCCAAACCGGGGGTCAAACATTCAATGAGAAACGTACGCTTTCCCGTCTTACGTTGGGAAGGTGCCAGTATCGATTCTAGTCTTCTTTCCTGTCTCGGTCTATGTTGACTCTTGACCTTTTGTGTCTTGAGAAAGATCAGGTATTTACATCCGTCTCGACCAGGACAGATGGGTCCTGGACAGATGAGATGTTCTGTCTCGACTCATTGTATGTCCATTGTATGTTGAACACTGTGCGTAGAAGGTCTCCCATCAATTCCCTTCGTCTCTGGAGAATCCTTATCATACATGGTACTTGAGTATTCGTCTCGGACTTTGTAAAGAAGTTCATCTTTATTGTCTCGACTAAATCTCTAAGGTGATGTTTAGTCAAGACCTGTTCTTATCATAATCCGGGTGGTTACTTCTAGTTACCTCAGTTCCATTGAGTTCTCTTTAGACCGGACCTGTCCAGACGAATCGGAGAGATCTAATATGTGAAAGTCATCAAAAATTTACTTCCTCTGTACCTGTAATTATAAACTTAAACGAGACATATTAAATACCAAACAACATATATTATTACGAATCTACTCGTCACTTTAATGACAGAGTAAAACATAACTGAGTAAGTAAGAATTAATTAGGAATACATTAGTAGAATTTCTAGGTTCACTTTCCTGGAAGAAAACGAGATCTATCTATAAACTCAACTGAACTCAGGTGACCTGAAGTATCCGTCGTAAGGTTCCTGGTCTCACCCTTCGGGTCCTTTCATCTCGACCAGTACCTCTCGACGGAGAGTTTCGCAAAAAAAAAAAAAAGAAAGTCTTTTCATAATTACAATTTATTCGTTTAATTTTTTTTTTTTTTGGACAGTACATATACTCAGTTTCTGTAATTCGTACTTCGAACCACAAACAAAGAAAAAACAAAAGGCTTGGAATATAGGATGAAGATAAGAAAATAAATTTAATAAATCACCCACAAGTCATTAAGAACGATCTTTCCGTCTTAAACAAGAACAAAATAGTACCTTCACAGTCGTCGCTCTCTTCGTGAGGAACCTCTGAGTGTCAAACCACTACATCTTCAACTGCTCCTTTTTCTTGCTCCACTTAGTGTGGAGTCGGTGATCTAATTACGCAGTTTAATTTAAAATGATAAGTCCTTCCGTTGTCTTTCTTTACGAAGGTACCATTGATAACAGTCTCAACATAAAAGTGAGTAGAAAGTCTTTTATATACTTTCGATCTATTACATCGACATCACTATGAACATTACTAAATGAGTAAAAGTTTACGTTCTCGGGATTCGGATACTAAAGTAGAGAGAGAACTTAACCGTAACAACTAAATTATAGACGGTTGTAATTAGTGATTCCCATTTACATATCTTCTGCCAAGTATATTTACAGGTGTCTACTAAACAGACACTTTCACATAACAAGTGTTTCAAGAAAACCCAACGATTTACTAGTGATTCCTTTTAGAATTACACTGGGTAATCCCGAATTTTCTGGGGGAGCTCGGGAGAATATTACAATCTCCATCGAAGAGAAGAAACCGACTAGTACTCCTTAAAACGTTCATGTAAAAATCATCTCTATTGAGTGCCAAATAAGTGACTTTATAGACTACCTAATAGGTACAGATAAAAGAGAGAAGAAGTCACAGACAGAAAACAGACTTAGGATGAAACTCTCGTGGAGTTTGACTCCCCATCCATTTTTTTCCCTCCTTCGACTTTGACCTAAGAAAAATTTTGACCAAATAAATCTTCTCACGAGAATATTGTCTAAACCAGTCTTTAATCTTAAGTTGGACAACAGGAAAAATAGACATAATAGTCTAACCTATTAACCTACAACCGATCTGAAGAAAGTCTTGTCTGCAAGACAGAAGGAACCGCTCCGACGGTGTCTCTTGTTCCAGTTTGCCACAGGACGAAGAAAGTGTCCCTCTCGGACTAGACGAGACTGGACACGTTTCAGACACGAAACACCACAAAAGCATAACAAAGACATTATAGGCAGATCCGATTCTAAAGGCGAAGGATCAAATTCCCACTTTCTATCTAATTAATTGTTTTATAGAATCATAAACAACCTGAACATACACAAGTGCACTGAATGACTAGAGCACATAAGGAACAAAACATTATTTAATGGTACAAAATTAAGAGTGTTTATTGAGATGTTAGGTTTGACATCAAATTGGGAGGTCTTACCTTCCGAAGGACAGAAAATGGAATTTCGTACAAAGAATTCAAAGATAAACAGTCCTTTGTGAATCTTTGTGAAACTTTAAAATAGGATAACTTAGTCAGGATCTTGATAGACTTAAGACAGAAATTTACGACTCTTCCTAGAGGTTGTTCGAAAAGAATCAAGAGAGATCTGGAGTTGTAAGAGTAAGGAGTATAAATTCACGTGAACGATACATATGACATATGAACAAGTATGATTTAACTCATTAGTTAGTACCAATGCAGTAGACACCACAGAAATATTTATTATAATGATAATAGTAAATTGATTTCATAATATAAAGAAAAACCGAAGAGTAAAGTAAAGGGATTTGTCTGATATTTGAAAAACTATATTTATGAGTAAGAGGATATGAAAACCCGAAGGGATCACCGAGTTTATCATTTCTTAGATGACATTACACCCTCTAAGACCCAAGATAGGGACCCAACCCTTCTAGGGGGCCTCTTCCCTTACCGATGGGTGGGGTCATAAGGCCGGACCTCTTAAAGTACCTGACACATTTATGAGTAAGAGGATATGAAAATGTCGACGGTGTCATGAAGTATGTTCCATCCCCAAGTCACGTTCAAACAATTACCCAATTGGTTATTAGCACACTTTACCTTGTACGGTCTTCCTTTACACTATAAGACAGGGTGTTCGATGGATAAATTTACTTAGAACCCTTCTTGTAACTTATTTAATGAAATTAAACGTTTTAACGGAAGTACATTGTAAACGTCGACAAGACGAAGAGTCCCTTTACTAAGTATAATAAAATTTCTGTGTTGTTACACTTGCTCCAGTTTCGTATTATGGACTACCAATAATCGTTATGTCTATATTTTCAACGTTTAAAACGTCTTAGATTCACGTGCAACCTAAACGAGCCTCCACCGGCCGATATTACCCTCCCTCGAAAATTCTACCTCGACTGACTATTGGAAACATTTTGTCATTATATAAAAGAAAAAGACAAAAAGAAACAGGAAAATGAAATGGGGGGAGGAAAGATTTAATGACTCGAGAAGGTTACACCGGTCGGAAAAGATCCTTGAAAGACAATGTAATAATATATTAAATTAGTAACGTATGTAGGACAACCATTCGATAATAACAAATAAAAAATTACTGGTCCTTTGTAACTCCAAACCTCCGAATTCCTGACGACCGTACTTGAACCGTGAAAAAGAGTGACTTGGACTATAAAGAAAGAAACTACACGTTGGAACCTGTTTTTTATAGTAAACTGAGGAAACACGAAAAATTTTTACGGAAAGAAAATCTTCTCCGATTATTTTTTTAGACGGAATGATCGAAGTATAATAAGATCTATTGACTCTATTAATTTTGTACTCTTTATAACCCGTAATAAGAAAAATAATATATACTCAGAACTGACGTAACCACTAGTGGTCACTCGTTTGAATCTTCTTCCCTAATCTTGTTCTAACATTAAATTTTACTAGACAACTACAAAAGAAAACGTGAAATTTTGAGGATTTTATACAAGGGTACCAACTCAAAAACGTAATGTGTCTTTTTTTTAGGTGTCCAACATGAAGACACAAAGAAATCGACACACTATTTGGGTCTAATCAGTCCATGTCTTTTCGGAGTTACTCGATTTTCTTTTCATTATATAAAAGAACAAATAAATACTAATATTTAGAAACGATATGTTGAAATAAGTTATCTTATAATCTACCCAAGGCAAGAGTTCACCACTAAAACATGTCGAATACTCCTTTAGCGAACTATCACTGTAATTGTAAAAGAAAATGTAAAACGAAAAAATTTTTTGAAGAAATTTTTAAAAATATAACCTTATATCAACTAAATGTCACAACACAATCGAAGTCCATATGTCGTTTCACTAAGTCAATATGTATATGTATATAGATAAGAATTCTTTCACTACAGAAAGGGAGTTTGACTAAAGTTAAATTTGAACCGTCAAACAAAGAATAACGTTAAATTAATAAAACCAGTGACCTAAGACACAGAGGACAAAAAGACACTTCTCTTTTTGTATAACACGTTGGTTCTAACTGCGTTCCGAGGGATCACTTCGTAGAAAGAAGTTGTCGAGTTGAGTAATGTTGTTTCCTCCGAGGAACACAGACTCGACGACCAAGAGAAGGAAGAATCGACCTCATAAAGGTTCCAACAGAAAAGGCTTTATAACATTTTACAGGACCTGGAGTTTTCTTCTATCAGAAACTTTAAGACACTTGAGAAGGGTGACACTTCTTTTTTCCCACCTGAGAACTTCCTAGAAACCTTTTTTTATTAACTCTTATCCCCTTCTTTGGTACTCGTTTTTCTATTTCCCTCCTTTTAGTTAAGGGTTTTTTCAATATCAAATACGTGGACACGTATGTTTCTGTGTGTGTGACAGATACAAACTATAAAATTACTTGTATCTTATTCTTTATAATAGTATCCTTACTTCCTTTACTCTTTTAAAAATGGATGTCAGAGTACACACACACGATTCGGTGAAGTCAGAACTGGTTGAGACACTGGGGTACCCGACGTCGGGTGGTCCGAGGAGACAGATACCCTAAGAGGTCCGTTCTTATGACTTCCCCCAACGGTACAGGAAGAGGTCCCCTAGAAGGGTTGGGTCCCTAGCTTGGACGAAGAGATACAGAGGACGCAACCGTCCGTTCAAGAAATAGAGATCACGGTGGACCCTTCGGGTGGATGTCACAGAAAAGACGACCTTCCCTATTACCTTTTATACTTTGTCGACTTGTCAACTAATGATTACTCTGGCACAGATTACTCTGTCAAAATAATTAGAAAGAAGCTTGAGATTAATATCGTCAAAAGAAAGAGTTCGTGGAAGAAAGGACCTCGGGTGTCGAGAGGAGAAATCCTTCGTCTCGACTTTAGTAGGGTCACCACAGACGAGTCCGAACGAACTGTGGAAGGTCCAGAAAACAAGGGATAAACATTTCGAAAAAGAACATACTAAGGAGACGGTGAGAGCTATGCAAAAGAAGTAATGAATTTATTTGATTTATATAGAGTTCCCGTCCCTTTGCAGATTTAAAAGGAGACAATGGGATTGGTACAGAGAATATCTCGTATCATTTCGTTTTATGTACGAGTCACTTACAACTGTAACTATCGTACCTATGACGTTAAGTTCAACGAGTGAAAGATGACTTTATGTCTTAAGTCAGAATATTACAAAAGACTTAAACTCTTTCACATTTGACGAACAAAGGGTATAAGACAAAGTCAATACGTGTGTGAGACATCTTAAGTGTTCAGGAATATTCATCCTGTCTTATGATTACCTTATGAACAATACACACTTCGTAAAAACATACTTTTGTACATATAGGACCTTTATGAACGAAAAGTAAAGATGTTCATCTATCGGTAGAAAAAGGTAACAAAAGTACAGGTATAATTACAATTAATAAGAGCTTACATTCAGGGTTCTTTTGGTGACACAGAGAAGTCGAATATATCACATGGAATGGATTTCGACTTATAAATACTAACGAATCATCGTATTGTGACCACCTATTCTACGTTTCGGTCAGAATCGACTCCTTAGATTACCAGAACATTCAATAAATTATACTATAATTTAACCGGTGTTTCAAGCAAACCCAAAAAGATCTTCTACAATACCTGTTTGGACTTGTTTGAAAAACCGGTTGGGTTATGGTAATCCACGGTAGATGATTTTCCTTTTTTTGTGTCCCTTCGTTGTCGTGTAACAATTCTACACATTTAACAAGAAATCACTTCCTCCAAACACATATATTAACTCAAATCAACAAAAACAAATAACCCGAGGACATTAAAGGGACACGGTCTAAGACTCAGTTTTCTTTTTATGGTTTCGCGAGTCCGTTGTCGACGAGAGTCAGGAAGTCCCACCATCAAGACTCGGGTCCCAACACGAATAAGAACAGCACTTTACTGCGAGGAACTGAGATTTTGGGACGTAAGAAGGTGTCACGACAATATCACTGCCCGAACATTTTTGTTCACAATTAGAAACTTAGACAAATCGTCTATAGGACTACCTCTTTTATTGGGCAAGACTGGACTGCCCACCAAGTACATGAGAAGAGACCTGACAAGGATACTAAGACATAATAACTTGTATAAAGATTTGGAGCGACACGTCCAGGAACAAACATTTTCTTCTCGTTACGAGAAACTCCAACAGAAACACAAAAGTCACCACGACCAGTCAATTGAGATTTTATAAATTATTCGATATTTGTTATACCGGTACATAATATTTTTAAAAGATGGGCAGGACCGGTAAGAAGGTTAAAAAAAAATAGAAAATCTTCTTAGCCCAAATATACTTTATTTTTATTTATCATAGGTTTTTACATTAAACATTTTGTTATTACTGAGTAGAATGGACTAAACTTTTGTATAAATTTTACTTGATAATAGTTTTGATATATGTACCATAAAACAATTTCTTTTTTACTAGTTAACTACGCCTTATCGTATCTCTGAGGTTTTCAATTTCGGGTAAAATTAGTACAGTTCCTGTCTCGTCTTTATTGTCTTACTATCCCTTTTCATCGTAAACAGTCCATAAATAAAACCAGATCTCTTCTTAGACAAGAAACACATGTTTCCGTCTCACATATCGTTTCCTTTCTCTTATACTCTTTTTATCGTATGTGGTAACATACGATAACTTTAACGAAGTCACCCATGTCTATAAAATAAAAATAAATAAATAAAAATTATATTTCAATAAATAAAATTAACCTCCGATTAATGAAATGTTATAACATAACCAACCCATGTCTATAAAATCTACTTATATGATTAAGGTAAACGATACATACGTTGCTTCTACTTACAAATTCCTTTAGACTTCAGTAAAATACCCTTTTAAATGAGGGAGAGTCGTAATTTCACTTAAGTCTACAATTTTGTCAGAAAGACTATTTCCATTGTTTTATTTTAAAAAAAAGGATACCTCTTTGTCCTTACAAAAACTATAGTAGCATGATTAACGAAGTCAACAACACTTCTCCTCAGACAGTTATACAAACTTAGGATCACAACCAAGACTACTACTACGACCGTATGCGGTCTGTGACACGACTCATTCACACCCCTGTAAATTTCCTTTCGAGAGACAGACCCGGTGTACATGTGTACATATACACTCGTCTGCACAGTCACTCGTACAGTGTGTTTCGAGGTGTCGGGTGGAAAAGTCTAAGTAACAAACTGCAAAGACGGTTTTCGGTAAAAGGATATCCGCTAAAGTAATTTTGGAAAAAATTTCAAACAAAAGGTGCAATTAAAAAATGAGATAAAAATAAATAAATAAAAATTAAATTAAAATAAAATAAAATAAAAAAAATCATACTTAAATAATAATAATAAAAAAAATAGAAATATTAACAAAAAGGGGGTCCGGGACTTATAGAAAAGAAGAGGACCGTCCACCTAAGAAAAATAAAAAAATAGATATCGTAAATTAAAATAAAAATAGCAACAAGTCAACGAGACAACACAAGACTGAGAAACGCTGGGGTCCCTGACGTCGTCAGTCCGAAGGGACGGGAAGTCATAAAGGACCTCGAACGAGTTTGAGTGCAGGCAACTCAGTTACTACGGTAAGTTGGTAGAACAGGAGACAGTGGGGGAAGAGGAGGACGGAAGTTAGAAAGTTTCGTAGTCCCAGAAAAGGTTACTCAGCCGATGAGTGTATCTTACATACGTTTGTATGTATGAAATTTTTTTGAAAAATAAAACATAACTAATTGTTTGATACAACACTATCAAAGTCCATTTGTCGCTTCCCTACGCCGGTATGTATATGTACATAGGTAAGAGGGGGTCTGAGCGGAGGGTAGGTCCGACGGTATATTGTAACCCGTCTCAAGGTACACGATATATGTCATTCAGGAGACCGTCCACCTAAGAATGAGTGAAAATTTTGGAAACAAGTTTGACATGGAACAGTGACTTCGGAACCAGGGCCACCGGGGAATCTGTGCACCTCCAACTGTCGGGACGGAAGAAGAGACCGTCTACGACGAAAGAACTCGGACCCGACACAGGGTCGGTAGAAAGATGTATCCCACCCTGAGTTGTGGACACACACCTTCCTGATTTATTTTATTTGTTTCCTTTTAGGGTCATAATTATAATAAACGGTCCAAAAGGTAATTTAAGACAATTTGACTTTGAACGGTGTAACTGAGTCATATTTGGATGAATTGTTACTAGTTTAACAGACTGAGAGTTATTAAAGAAGATTTACCTCATTAGTCAATATCTCCTTGGATCACCCGATGTCAGGTACCCCAGCGTTTCTCATCCTGTATTGACTCGTTGATTGTGTGTGCGTGTGTGTGTTCGTCAATAATGGACCGATGTAATAAAACGTTGTCTCAAAAGAACCCCAAACAAGAACAGAGTCACGAATAAACGACATTTTACTCAGAAAACGACCCAGTGAGTCCAGGAAATCTAATAAATATCTGTATGTCTCTAAATAGATTCAAACTTAATATTCGTGAAAAGGAACCTTATGAATGAGTAAACCTTCAAAATGAGGTAAACAAAACTACAGTATATTAAATGCACTCCAAAAAGAGAAGTCATGATTTCTTCAATGAATAAAAGCCAGCACGACCAGAAACAACGACGCGCGTCCGAAAGAGATCAACGTGACTCGATCCCGATGAGAAGGAACACCACGAGTCCGAAGAATAACGTCACCGAAGAGAACACCTCGTGTCCGAGATCTGTCACACCCGAAGTCACCAACACCACGTATGCGAATTGACGAGGCGGTGTACACCTTAGAGGAGCCTGGTCCCTAACTTGAGTACAGGGACCTCGACCGTCCGTCTAAGAATAGGTGACATGGTGGTCCCTTCAAGGACACACATCAAAAACAGAATACATATCGATAAGAGAGAAGTGGTGTCATACAAGAACAAATATTTCCACGAGTTTGTTCATGTAAATCGTCGAGAAAATTCGGTCTCACGGAAATTACTTGAGAAGAGATGATAAATTATAAGAATTCTCTTTCATACGGATTCCCTGCACAAAATCAGGGTCCTTTTTTCGACAAAAGAAAAGAATTCGAAAACCCTGGGTCTCTACTTTTTAAAGGGGGATATGTTTAATAAGTAGTTCATTTTTAAAAGTACGTTTTTAATCACGAAGTTCTGACTTAAATCCACTTTCTGAAACACTATCAATATAATCCACTTATCTCCAAAACGACGTCTACTGTCTCTGGTGTGGATTATTCTGTCTTTAAAGAGAGAGTTCTTCAACAGACTTATGTCTTTCGAGTCTAGTTCCTATTACTAGGACAAGATGTACCAACAAACCCCAGACTGTACTATAGGGTACCATAATCCCTGACTCCGCGGAAGAGAGAGTAACAAGACATAAATTTTAAATTATACAATTAAAGGAGAATTAAAATAAACGACTAATAACTCACTGATAGTCTAGTCGTCAATACGAACTGTTCTTCAACTTCAGTACCAAATGAATATCATAAAATACCTAAACCGTACTGCTTTATCAGGACTAATATTTATAAACCAATCGATTACTTTCAAGTAGATAAAACCCCTTCCTACCAGTTACATGTCTACAAACGTTCTGGGGACACTATCGTCAACACTTCGTTTGACAGGTCTTACCTTTCACTAGTAGGTAGTGAACCTCCCTCCCGTGTCACGAGGACTTCGGAGTTCAAGTAAGGGTTGTCCACACACACTTCTTCCGAATGACCTTTCATTACAGTAACCAGACGGGAACTTCCTTCCCATCCTAAAACTATTACCCTTCACCTCCTCCTTGTTCTCACCTTGTTCTCCTTGTTCGTCACCGCAACTCCTCTCACCCTCACTTTTCACAGACCAACGATACGTACATTGCGAAGTATCTACTGTGGGTGACACGGAATTCTTACTTCAGACCTCCTTCCCACAAACACTCGTTCCCCACCCCCCCCCATCCAATGTAAATAGAAACAAGAAAAAAAAGACTATCCCACTGTTTCCTCTCTAAAAAGAACCTATTATGAAATTGTTTTGAAGTAACTAAACAATTAAATATAATAAGTTCTACGAAGACACTCGATAAGATTAGAAATCCTGGTATCGGCCGGTCCGAGGAGACAGGTAGCCTAAGAGGTCCGTTCCTATGACCTCACCCAACAGCACGGGAAGAGGTCCCCTAGAAGGACTAGGTCCCTAACTTGGGCTTAGACAATACAAAGGACGTAACCGTCCACCCAAGAAATGGTGATCGTCGTCGACCCTTCGGGGAAATTATGGATCTTGTATACTGAGTACAACTCTACTCTAATAGAAATGTAAAACCCAATTTAGTGTTACTCCTTTCATAAACATTTATACATTGAAAGTTTCTCCCTGTCTCTGAGAGTCATAGGTGTCTCCCGGACCAAACTGCACGAAGACTTCAACTTTCCAAAAAATGGCCCTGTAAGACGACTATTTAGTAAATCTCTTTCAAGGTTAAGGACTACTTCTGGTCTTGCGACTGTACTCAAAAGTGAATCCACATGTCTTTCTTAACCAATCGAAACACGTGTTTTATCCGACTTTAGTTCGAAATTAATCAGTCTGAAAACGTATTAAGTAGTGTCAGTGAAACTTTCAAGTCAACTTAGACGAGAATTAAAAATAGTTCTACCTAAGGAAAAATTTCCTGAAAATAATCAAAGAACGACTTGTCTATAAATCTGGAAGGTTCATTTTGGTACTACTATAGGAACAAGAGAAAAATTTATCTATTTAATAATATATCCCTATTTATTTATTTACTTAGTCAGGTATTTTATAAGAAGAATAATTTATAGTAAGAACTATAGGTATATTAGTCGAAATTTCTATACTTTCATTTGATTCCAAAAAAGACAGAAAAACTTAGGTATCCGACAGGTAGACCGGGTCCGTTCGAAGGTCTAACTTCGGAAACCGAGGTTTAAGTAAGAACTGGAGTGTAACTTGTTCATTCATAAATTAATACTAGAACAGTTCTTTATTAACGTTATTTTGAGATGAAGTACTATTATCAAAACAGTTTTATTATAGACAACAACTTCGTTGACTATAAAAATTCGATTAATATACAGTATATCACGGATTTCTTTTTATATTTCGGACTTCAATTAATAAAAGAAAACGACTTTCTTCTCTGTAAATTACATAATTTTTAGAGTTTACCTTATGAATTTACACTAAAATTTACCTTATTTATAAACTTCACTACGATCGATTAATTCACGATTGATATTAGGAATGATATATATACATATATATATCGTTCGTACTATTTAATGACTGAGTTCACATTAACCTGAAGTCAGATCTTTAAGGTGAAATGAAAAGTTATACGTCAAGTATACTGAAGGCATACTTCCCATTTCTTTTACTACTGAACGTTTATCATGGATAAAACTCTTCCAAGAAACGAAGGATTAAACGAGATTATGTGAAAGAATCTTTAAAACTAGGACTACTTCTAAATGGGCTAAAAGGAGACTCGTACACAAATACAACTATAAATTTACGATAAAGGGTTCAACCTTGGCCAACGTGTCTACAGAAACATGTTTCGTACTTTTTCTCGATAACGGAATTCGTCCTGAGAAGTCAGAGATTAACTCGGTCGTCGCTTATAAAGAAACCACTTCCTCGTAAGGACGTACCAAAAGACATCAAACTCTTCGGGGTCAGTCATAGAATTTGAGAGTAGTCATAAAACTGATTCTGACGTAAAAACGGTCTTTCTATGGTGTATTACGATAGTCTGTGACATTACATCCACTGGTGTCAAGTTATAGACTCTTTAATGTTTTCTGAGATTTCTTGTTGATAATTTAAAGAACACACGGTTTAAGACTCTCGAGACGTCTTTTTTTTTTTAACGTCTCAGTCGAACCCATGAGGAATGAGTTCACATTAACGTCGAAATTCAGTCCTACTTAGTCGTCTTGAGTCTTAAAGGACACAATGTCTATGACGTCCAAAAGCAGAAACTCAGACGACTCATAATCAACTCAAGGAAAAGTGGTACGACCCAGTCGTGACACGGACGGACTCTCTAAACAGAACGGTTATGAATCTGATACAACTCATTGTTCTATATCGATTAAAATCAAACAAACCTAGAAGACAAGGAAATTGAGAATGACGTCACCTACGACAGTATAGTCTGACACGGAACCACTATCGTTGGTTGTAACGAAACACCAACTTGTAATTTTGTAGGACCGATATCGTGTCGTAGGGTCTACTGACTCTTTTCTAGTATACCCCTACAGGTCCCATGAATCTCCAGACATCCGTGTAGGTTTTTAATAGATGGTGATTATAAATTGTACGTCTCCTTAGTTCAACTCGTGGATGACACTCGTCGGGAACGGAATTCCTCGAATAATGAACCCTCTCCGGTTATCTATATTAAAATGTCCTCACACTTTAAGTAACACGACCACTATTACTTGGTCGTCAGGTGCAATCAACCTTACGATACCTCCGTGACTTCTAACCTTCGAGAAACCCGGCCTTCTCACACCTTTTCGTAAAATCCTTTCCACTACGAACTCGATTTAGAGCCTTCCGTTCACGATCACTCCTTCTCTTCACAATCCCTACCTAGCCTCTCACTCTTTTACCTCTTGACATAAGATCCGTCTCGTCTCTCACATACGATACCTCCGTCCCGGTACGTCGTCACACCGTTCAATTTGAAACAACTTAAAGAACCATTTAATGTTCTGACTACGTCTCCCTCTATTCAGTCCTCGCCATCTGGGTCCCTGTCGAGTCCAGGACCTTCTAGAACATATAGTACGACTTCATGAACCGATAATATCGGATCTGACACTTTTTACTTCATTCCTCTTATTCGTGTTCAAGATAAGAGTTCTTTACGATTTTCCGTACCTCTCTCTTACGAAAATTCTTTAGAAACAAACTACTTTTAGTAACCTAATCGAAACTACACCCACTGTTCCGTCTTTTTTCTGAATTTCAATTGACCATGGAGCTAACGTATTGACCCATCTTCTACAATAACTCGACTTTACCCGTCGTGTTCCTCGTTTGTCCAATTTACCACTCGTTTCTTACACTTTAGTCCCATCTGTAGTAACTAAACTCCCGAGACCCTGTACAGATGTACCTCCGACCCATCTCGTCAGACTTCATGTCCCTTCTCTACCCCCGACCTCCGAATCGAAGGATTCGAAATCAAAGGACAAATTCGATATACAACGATATTCCTGATTGACTCGATTACACACCATGAATTTAAAGATACAACTTTGGAATTGGACTTTGTACTGACATAAATCTCTGTCTCGGAGATTCCTCCATTAACTCCAACTTACTCCAATATACCACCTCAGAACTAGATTATTCTAATCACAATCATAGTCTATCTGTGGTCTCTCGAACGACAGAGAGAGAGACAGTACACTCCTGTATCGTTCTTCCGTCAGCAGACATTCGGTTCTTCTCTCGGGAGTGGTCCTTGTCTTAGACGGTCTTACAACAAGAACCTTTCAGAAGTCTTCACACTCTTTATCTAGAGATCAACAAATTTCGTGCGTGAACTACCATAGAATATCACCGTCGGACGCAACTAATTGTGTAAGTCATATATAAACATAAATACGAATTAATAAGAACGGTGTCGTTCCTTCAGTACCCCGACCCACAACCCCTTAAATCCTAACTTTTTCTCTTAGTCACTGGAGTACCTTGAATACCAGATTATTCTTTTCGTGTCATTCAGAAACGAAACAAAAGACAGTCATGAAACAAAAAAGGAGTAAAAACATGTACTCCCATCATATGAGACACTAGAAATGGAACGACTTTCAATCTGACTTCCTTTTGAACTCCTGTTAAACTGTCCGGTTCCAACTATACGTAAGTTCCATTGCTCGTGACTCTTAAGTCTGTTGTATGAAAACAACTCAATGTTTGGATAAACGTTATGTAAACCAGGAAGAGGTCGACGAATGGGCTTTAGGTAATTTTTCGTACTGTTCTGAACATTCAGTAACTGACAAACCTATAAATTGAAAGGTAAACTGACACAGACTACACCGACGACTTCGGAAGCCGTACGAGAGTACAAATAACATTTCACTTTAGGCACGTCAGGAAGACCGGAAACGGACCGTGTCTCTACCTTCTTTAGAGTCCTACAGAGTCCACGTTATTCTGTCGTCAAACAAGGACTCTCTTGTGATCGGTCACTCTCTTATTCCCCGAGAATGTTCCGAGAGGACATGTAAACAGAACTTGTTAGTCCTTTCGAGGTCGACCCACCTTAGACACACTCCGTAGTCATAACCTTCCAACATCGAATTTTCACTCCTCGTCTGGATTTCGTCGAACCTCCCAGTCCTGAAACGGAGTGCCCTGGATTCACTCGACTGTTTTTGTTGAGACTGAACTACTTTCTGTCTCACCATGTTCGACGTGGTAATAACAGTTTGCCCCTGGTTTGATTTTATTAATACGCACACATCAATAGTCGACAGACACCAAACGAAAGGTGTGACGTCGCACTCGTCTCAAGACAGCACTTACCCAGTGAGATCCCCTTCACGTCCCCTTCCAACCCCTACTTGTTGAACACACCGGAAACCAGAGAAGAAAAAAAATTAATTAATTAAATAAATTTAACCTCCGATTAATGAAATGTTATAACATCACCAAAAACGGTATGTAGCTGCATTTAGTCGGTACCCACATGTACACAAAGGGTAGGGAGTCCCAGTAGGGTCACGTGGTTGGGACTCGTGGGACAAAGTACGTAACTTGGACGCGACCAGTAGATAAAGTGTATACTATTATATGTACAAAGTCACGATAAGGGAGTTTAGTAGGGTGGGAGCGGAAGAGGGTGTCTCAGGTTTTCTGACAAGAAATGTAGACACAGAGAAAACGACAGAGTGTATATCCCAGTAGCAATGGTAGAAAGATTTAAGGTATATATACGCAATCATATAACATAACCACAAAAAGAAAGACTGAATAAAGTGAGACATATTATCCGAGGTCAAAGTAGATGGAGTAATCTTGACTAAGTTTACGTAAGAAAAATTACTGACTCATTATAAGTTAACATATATACATGGTGTCGAAAGTATAGGTAGACAGACGGTTACCTGTAGATCCAACGAAAGTACAGGACCGATAACATTTGTCACGACGTCACTTGTAACCCCATGTGCACAGAGAAAGTCAAGACCAAAGGAGCCACACATACGGGTCGCCACCCTAACGACCCAGTATACCGTCACGATAAAGGTCAAAAAATTCCCTAGAGGTGTGACAAGAGGTATCACCGACATGATCAAACGTAAGGGTGGTCGTCAAATTCTTCCAAGGGAAAAGAGACGTGAGAGAGGTCGTAAATAACAAACATTTGAAAAACTATCGTCGGTAAGACTGACCGCACTCTACCATGGAGTAACACCAAAATTAGACGTAAAGAGACTATTACTCACTCCAATTCGTAGAAAAGTACACAAACAATCGGTAGACATACCTTCTGTGGGAAGAAATAAGGAGGTAAAGGGACCCTCCACTCATCAAACAAGACTACACCCCTCTTAGTCCCCATAAACTAAATTCTACTTATAGATCTTTTACAACTAACTTTCTTCATGTACGTATGTCACCAAACGAATACTTCTTATCAAGTACGTTACCAAAATTTTCTTCTCCCCGAAGGGAGCACCGAGTCTCCACTTATTAGACGGACGGTCACGTTCTCTGTGTCCAAACTAGGGACCAAACCCTTCTAGGCTGTACGACGTCTCGTTGATTCGGACAGGTGGTGTCGATAACTCGCACACGAGATCTCGGGTCCTTGACACTGAAGACTCGGGTATACGGAGTTGATGACCTCGGACACGTGGGAACTCAGACACGACACGTTGTTCTCTTCGGTGACGTTACTCTTCGGTCTTGTGGCACTCATCTCTCAACGGCGGGGGACGAGCTACGTCGATCTCTTTTGGGACACGGCGTCACTTCTGGGTCGTGTCGGTTTTTATCTCCTTATATATTTATTGACTTTTTTTTTTTTGTTTCGTTTGTTTTAGTGTTTTTATTATATTTTTTCTTTCTTCTTTTGTCGATGTAACTACATCAAAGTCGATCTAATTTATTTTTGGGACCGAAAGCACGACTAATTATACTGATTAAATAAGAAACAAGTCGGTCGTTTGCAAATAACTCGTAGATCAAACGAAATTCTATGACACGACTCGTTGGGTCCCCAAAGTCCTGACACATTTTCTTAGGGAGGAGAGATTCTCGGGTGTCGTCTCTTATTTTATATATGTTTAACATAATTTATACTATCCTTCACTGAACCCTCCGGAATCACGACCTTCCAGAATACCCCTTCTACTCTAAATTATAAACAGAATTTCCTACGACAGAACCCAAACGAAGGGGACCATCGTCTAGGACTCCGTCCTAAAGGTCTTTTATGGAAGTCCCTCAATCCTTCACTCCACACCTACCCCACCCTCGAAATTTTCTCTCTAAAGGGTACACGGGTTGACCCCAAGTAAGGGTGACTCCTTTAGGACCCTCAAGAACCCAAGTAAGAGATCTTGTACAGTCTTATAATAGGTTGACTCCTACCTCCTTTGACCTCAAAACAGGTGACTGACGTCAGACAACAACCAATTCCCGACAAAGACCCTCGCCATGGAGAAGTCGTACAACGAGAACAGAGGACACTCCATCTTTTTTCGGTTCTCAGAATCCATAAAGATCAGTAGACGGAAGTCGTACAACTCCAAGGACGACTTCCGTACACCTATCCCCTACAGTCCCAGACGATGTCTTTCTACACCCTCCCTCTTTCCATGTAAGGTGTACCCTTTCATCGTCTCGTTTCCAAACCCTCGTCCTTTTGTAGTTTGGGGACCACACTCACTTTTGGTCACTCGGGGAAGAGAACTTCTTCGAACTTGGTGGGTAACCACCTACCTTCCGTTCGACGGGTGGGGCTCAGTGACCTAAGTCTCCCCCTTAAAGTCAGAACAAGACAACGCACACAAAAAGTCGAGAAGTGTAAACCTCTAAACTTGAGTTTCAACCCAAATATTCTGCGTTGAACACCTCCTCTTATCCGGAGGACGGGGTAAAAGGAAAACACTTACTTGGTCTCTTCCTCAAGTCTTGACACCGACGTCTTCTGACTTCGTCTGAACGGAAGTGACGTCGGGTCCCGCCCGGTAGGACCGAAGGTAGGTCCGAAAGTAGAACCGAAGACTCAACCGAACTGAGAAGAAAAAAAATATTGTCTTTTTTTTAATAAATAAAAATTAACTTCCTATTAACGGAATGTCATAACACAACTAAAGACGGTTTGTAGTCGTATATTGTCTTTTTTTTTTAATAAATCCTTTCTTTGGATTCTTTTTATAATTGATCTTTACGTTCTATCATTCTAATTTATGACAATTATTGGTTTAAAATATGTGTATCTAAGAGGGAGAGAGGTATATATACATACATACATACACACACACGAGTCAACACAGGTTGAGAAACGTTGGGGCACCTGACATACATCGGGCGGTCCGAGGAGACAGGTACCTGAAAAGGTCCGTTCTCATGACCTCACCCAACGATAAAGGAAGAGGTCCTCTAGAAAGGGTTGGGTCATCCGAACTGAGAACTGGATCCAATCGACCAGTACATCGAGTCACGATTTGGGACCGGGTGGGGAGAAGAGAGGACGAGAGGTAGGAAATCAGAGTGACGACCTTAAGGAGAGTGTGTAGACCCGCTCCCTTCCGTGACCGAAAAGCCTTAAGTCCGGAAACCAGAGTCTACACACGGCTCCGACGGTTGAGTCCGTACAAAAGACCCAAACTCAGATTTTCTCGATCTTTACTACTCATTGTACCGAGAGGTAGAGACCTAAGACAAAGAAATTCTACGACGATTGAGTCTCCGATGATCAAAGGTCTCAGACATCTTCCTTCCGAAAGTCGACGTCAGCATTATCATTATCTTGGAGACGATTCGGGACATGGGTAAAATAGGTTAAATTTAGGACACACCAGTAAAGGTCGGACTCTGGAGCACTGTAAGTCAATACACGACCACAAGTCAGACACGACAGACAGACCTCGGAAGAAGACAACGACGAAACTAGTAACCTGACAGTCAAATGTTCCCTCGACCCGTATTAAGATCACTAACGAGTAGAGCAGTGTAATTCACTCTGTTTTGGTACATCGATAACATCAGTTAATAAAGTAAAATAAATAAATAAAATTTTAAAAACGGACGTGTCCCAGAAGTAACGAAACGCATCCGAAAGAGATCAACGACGTTCAACACCACGGACTCGTAGAGTAACACCGAAGAGAACAACACCGCGTGCCCAAGAGTCCAAGTACTCAAATCGACGAGGCACCGCACACTTTATAAGGGTATGGTCCCTAGCTTGGACACAGGGGACGTAACTGTCTGTCTGACACGGTGGTCCCTTCAGGATAAAAATAGTTAAAAATTTCTATATTTCTTTTATGTCCTCTGGTCCCAAACTAGGGACCCAGGCCTTCTAGGAGACCTCTTACCTTGCAGTTAGGTGAGGTCATTAGAACGGACCTGTTGGGGTACCTGTCTCTTCGGACCGTCCGATATCAGGAACCCCGGTTTTTCTCAGCCTGTACTGATTCGTCGATTGGGTGTTTCTTTTACGTCTTCTTCCGGGTCACTCCACCTACTTTTACCTCGGATAATATGTCTCACTTTATTCAGGCTTTCTTTTTGTGGTTAAGTCATATAATTGCGTATAGATACCTTAAATCTTTCTACCATTGCTACTGGAATGTACTCTCTGTCGTTTTCTCTGTGTTTATATTTCTTGTCTAAAAACCTGAGACACCCTCTTCCACTCCCACCCTACTAAACTCCCTGATCGTAACTTTGTACATATAACGGTATACACTTTATCTACTGGTCAGGTTCAAGTTTCGTACCTTGTCCCGTGAGTTTCGGTCACATGACCGTGTTGCGTCCCCCACCCTACCCCGCCCTCCACCCTCCCCCCGAGTCCTACCCCCTGTGCACATGTAGGTACCGACTAAGTACAGTTACATACCGTTCTGGGTGATTTTATAACATTTGATTAATCGGACTTTAATTTTATTCATTTAATTAAATTTTTTATTTTAATGGGAATTTTTTAAAATAATCATTGTAACCAAATATGGTAATATATTCAACGTATACACGGTGTAATATAAAGATGAGTACATATGTGATATCGTACGAGTGGTGTGTTTTAAATCAACGGCAACCAGTGTCATGTCAACTAGGGGAAATGGGAAAAGTGCGAAAGGGGATAAGTACGAGGAAGGGGAGACAATCGGGGTGAGACAAGAAACATAGATGAACAAGTAAAAACAAACCAAACGAAACGACCTAGTACTTTTTCGTTCTCTCAAGGTATTTTTGTAATAAAGACGAAATAACTGATACGGTTTCGGAAACTGACACACCTAGTTTTATTTGACACCTTTTAAGACTTTCTCTACCCTTATGGTCTGGTGGACTGAACGGAGAACTCTTTAGACATACGTCCAGTCCTTTGTTGTCAATCTTGATCTGTACCTTGTTGTCTGACCAAAGTTTATCCTTTTCCTCACGCAGTTCGGACATATAACAGTGAGACGAATAAATTAAATATACGTCTCATGTAGTACTCTTTGTGACCTGACCTTCTTTGTGTTTGACTTTAGTTCCAACGGTCCTCTTTATAGTTATTGGAGTTTATACGTCTACTGTGGTGGGAATACCGTCTTTCACTTCTCCTTGATTTTTCGGAGAACTACTTTCATTTAACCTCTCACTTTTTCAACCGAATTTCCGAGTTGTAAGTCTTTTGATTCTAGTACCGTAGACCAGGGTAGTGAAGTACCGTTTATGTACCCCTTTGTCACCTTTGTCACAGTCTGAAATAAAAAGACCCGAGGTTTTAGTGACGTCTACCACTCACGTCGGTACTTTAATTTTCTGCGAATGAGGAACCTTCTTTTCAATACTGGTTGGATCTATCGTAAAAGTTTTCGTCTCTGTAATGAAACGGCTGATTCCAGACAGATCAGTTCCGATACCAAAAAGGTCACCAGTACATACCTACACTCTCAACCTGACATTTCTTTCGACTCGTGGCTTCTTAACTACGAAAACTTGACACCACAACCTCTTCTGAGAACTCACAGGGAACCTGACGTCCCTCTAGGTTGGTCACGTAAGACTTCCTCTAGTCGGGACCCTAAAGAAACCTTCCTTACTACGATTTCGACTTTGAGGTCATGAAACCGGTGGAGTACGTTTCTCAACTGAGTAACGTTTTCTGAGACTACGACCCTCCCTAACCCCCGTCCTCCTTTTCCCCTGCTCTCTCTTACTCTACCGACCTACCGTAGTGACTGAGCTACCCGGACTCAGACTCACTTGAGGTCCTCAACCACTACCTGTCCCTCCGAACCGCACGACACTAAGTACCGCAGTGTTTCTCAGTCTGTGCTGACTCACTGACTTGACTTGACTTGACTTTATAAGACGCACACTTACTTTAGTATACCATAACCAGAAAGAGATAGACTGTAAAGCGAATAGTATTATGGAATAGTTTCAGGTAGATAGAACAGAATTTACCGTTCTCAAGTAGAAAGAATACTGATCATAAAGTAAGACTTATACATATATGGTGTACAAAACACAGGTAAGTAGAGAACTACCCGTGAATCCAACAAAGGTATAGAACCGAGAACAGTTATTACAACAGTACTTATATACCCACACATATAGAAAAACTTAATGACAAAAGTATGAGAAAACTATTTTTGGGTCTTCATCTTATCGACCTAGTATGCCATCAAGACAAGAATTTAAAAACTCCTTATAGATATCATAAAAGGTGGACAAGTGTAAGGGTGGTTGTCACACACTCCCAAAGAAAAAAAGATATAGGAACGGGCGTGAACAATAAAGAACGGAAAAACTATTATCAGTAAGATTATCCGTACTCCACCATCGAGTAACACAAAAACTAAACGTAATGTGTCACTATAACTCGTTGAAAAGTACACGAAGAATCGGTAACCATACAGAAGAAACCTTTTTACAGAGGAAACGAATATAAAAATTACACAATAATCAAAAAGGTAACAAATTAATATACTCAACAAACATATAAAACCTATGATTAGGGAATAACTCATATATTAAACGTCTATAGAAGAGAACAAGTTATCTGACAGAAAAGTAAAACAATTATCAAAGAATATAACACGTCTTTGAAAGATCAGACTACATCAGGGTAAACAAATAAAAATAAAAACGAAGGAAACAGACTCCTCTATGTAAGTCTTTCTATTGTACTTCTGTCTACAGTTTTCTCACATAACGGACATAAAAGAAAAGATTTTTTTAAAAATAACCGTATATCAACTAAATGTTATAACCCAATCAAAGACGACGTGTTGTCACTTAGTCAATATACATATACATATATGTGAGAAAAAATATAAGACAAGAGAAAAGTCAGAGATAAAATAAAAAAAAGTGAGACTAGATAAAATAAAGGAAGGGGGATAACTGAAACCTGAAGTAAACAGGAAGAAAAAGACCCAGAAGATACACACCCCAATCCAACGAACAAACTCTGAAAAGAACAAGACCTCCTTCAGGACATAACGATCTTTGAAGGGAGACTTACTTTCATTAGGTCAAACAACTCGTCTAGTCCAGTAGATAATACCCGACGTAAAACAGGTGAGCTTATATATACAACTTCAGGGTTGATCGGTCATTAAGTCTTACATCGACATAAACCTATATTCCTGAAATTCCTCCATTAATTTAATTTTACTTTAGAAATGACATCTGGGATTAGGTTATTCTGACCACAGGAAATTCCCTAAAGGTCCACCACGTCACCATTTCTTAGGTGGACGGTTACGTCCTCTGTGTCCTCTACGCCCAAACTAGGGACCCAACCTTTCTAGGGGACCTCATCCTTTACCGTTGGCTGAGGTTATAAGAACGGACCCTTTAGGGTATCTGTCTCCTCGGACCGTTTGATGTCAGGTACCCCAACTTTTCTCAGTCTGTTCTGACTCGTACGTGTGTGTGTACCACAGGAAATTCTTCTCCTTTAAACCTGTGTTCGTGAACACACGTGTACTCTTTATGGTACATGGTACACTTCTGGATCACTCTTCCTCCGGTAGACGTTCAACTTCTCTCTCCGGAGTTTTAGTTTGGTCACGACGGGTATAGAACGAGAATCTGAAGATAGGATGTCTTGATACTCCTTTATTTAAAGACAACAAATTTGGAGACCAGACAACATGAAACAATACCATCGAGATCGTTTCTTTATATGGTAACGGTAGGTGAATGAATGACGAATAAATGAAGTCATCTGTCAGTCGTAATTTGACGAGGAACAATTACCCACTCAGACAAACAGGAACCATCTATTAAGCCGATGATATTAAACATTCACAACAAGAGTCTCTAATACCGGGGAAAACGTAAATACATGAAGTTTTTTTCTCATCGTAATAAATACGTCAAAACTTTTTCAAAGACGGTATTATTCCTTAGAATTCTTCGTTTCTAGAGATTTCAACGATATAACTAACGGAGACACGATACACGTTATTCTATATCTATTGATAACGAAAAATAAACAGGATCTCCGGGTCATCACAAGATTCTAAAGGTCACGACCGCCCTAACTCAACGATACCCTAAAGAGAGTAATTCAGTAGGAAAGGACATATAAAAATTTGTAAAACTAAGGTATCATGTTCCATCAAGTAAAACGGAATGAAAGTGACTAGTCCAGAGGGAGTCCGTAAAGACAAACTTATTACTTCGGACATTACCTACGAAACCTATTATAGTAATAGTAAACGAAAACTACTGCGTAGAAATTCGACGATCTAATCTAGGTCCTTGAGAACTTTTTTAAATTCTATTTACAATCATCCAAGATCAAGACAAAAACTCCTACACACAATTATAAACTGGAGGAAAGTCTTACGAAACTGTCACTGAAGTTGTTAATTTGTATTATCGTCTTCGTAATTTTTATTTTAGTGTTAACTTGGTAACCACAAATAAATAAAAATAAATAAATACCGACACGACCCAGAAACGACGTGCATCCGAAAAGAGATCAACACCACTCCCCCGATGAGAAACAACGCCACGTGTCCGGAGAGCAACGTCACCGAAGAGAACAACGTCTCGTGCCCGAGATCTCGTGCACCTACAGTCACCAACGTCGTGCACCCGAGTCACCAACGCCGGGAACCCGAGATCTCGGGTCCGAGTCATCGACAACACGTGTCCGAGTAAACGGGGTTCCGTATACCTTAGAAGGACCCGGTCCCTTAGGTTGGGTACAGAGGACGTAACCGTCCACGCAAGAAGTAGTGACTTGGTGGTCCCTTCAGGTTTGGTAACCATAAACACATGACTAAGAACCACATCCACCTACTCCAGAGTACATTGAGAACTCACCACTTCCTGACACCTACAAACTGGAGATGAAAGGAATTCTCTGAAGTAAATAAGGTAGGAGAAGAACAGACAACTGGTATTAAAAATACACCTTCCTCTGGGACCCTTTAATTTGTGTTCTGACTTCTTGAGTCTTCCCGATATCCTCGATCTACATCTAAGAGATTCAAGGTTCTTTACGTTTCTACAGTTTCACTTCCTTTCGTTTCAACGAGTCATCACAGATTGAGAAACGTTGGGATACCTGGTATATCAGGTACCTTAAGAGGTCCGTTCTTATGACCTCACCCAACGACAAAGGAAGAGGTCCCTAACGGGTCTTTACTCCTTGACGTCACTATCGGGGAGTGTGTTTTTTCTTTTTTTTTTCCGTAAACTATTAAAGATCGTTTTAGTTCACTAGATTAATGGTTACCCTAGTGTATCGTGACAAAAAATTAGGTCCTATGTTTATGGTGCATAACAATTGTCTGATAAATAACTACCTACCTAATTTCCTCTGGGAAACGTCCACAGGTGGGGTTACGTCTTACACCCGTTTAATTTGACCTTGAACCAAGTAAGAAGTTTGATGAAGAACCAGAAATACCAATGACCCCCCTTACTACCCCGTCTCCATTTAACCCTCAAACCGTAACTGTACATGTACGACGATATAAATTTGTGTATTGGGCGTTCCTGGATGACATATCGTGTCCCTTTAGACGAATTACAAGACATTATTGAATTTACTTCTTTCTTGAGTTCTGTCTAATTACTAATGACTTCTTAATGTCATCTTCAATTAAAACTGTTTTTTAACTCTTCGTGTCTTCTAATCACTATATTCCGTAGATTCTCTTCAATTAACGTAATCAATGACTACCATCTAGAATGAAAAGAATGTCGATTCACTCTTTACGGTCCACGACCCCATACATTAAAGGTAATAGACTATTTCTTTCGAATAGACAGATCTCTATATTTGTAAAAGGATAGTCCCTCTTTAAATAGGGAAACCACGCCTGTAACGGTCTGCAAGTCATCGTATTACCAGTTACAGACATTGGTACTAAAACACTTACTGGTCTTTACAATAAATTTACCTGAAGAGTATAACTGGGAGACACCATCGGTTCACGTATTGCATGAAAGAATGGAGTCACCTAACTACTTATCTAAGGATAACTAGTTGGGAAAATTCTTGGTAAAGTTCGTGAAAAAAAAAAAAAAAGGGTCTTTACAAATGACTCATGGACCATTCACGGTCTGTTACTCCTTCGACGGTCTCTCTGCGAGAGGGGAGTACTTCGAATGTCTTGTTACCTCCTCTTTCTGTCAAGCTGGTGTAGATTTAATATCAGACTCTTCACGGTACCACCCCTTTTAACTCCCACGAAAATAGGGGACATCCTCGTCCTAACTTCTCCTTCGATTACAAGTACCTCGATTTACAGATTTAAGTCTGGATTTCACATTCTCAACAGGTCTGTCTCCAATCTCTCAGTCTCTGACACTCCCAGACTTTCCCCCGTTCTCTCTACTCTGAACATCACTTACGAGTGAACCTCCTTAACTATTTTAGTGTGTCACTCAATTCCTTTTTTTTATCTTTGAAACAGGACCGTCCCGTCACATAGACCCCGTCGAAACACTTATGTGTAGACTTTCATGGTGGTGAACGATAGAAAATGTATTTAAAGAAATTCGTTATCCTAAAAAAAAGAGGATCCTCTCGACACCCGTCCTTCCAATTACTTAAGATGCCAGAATAGTGGACTGAATTTAACGAAAAACGAGATTCATTTGTCGTTAACGACAAAGTCATGTAGAGTCGTCTTAAAATAGGGTTGTCTTTACCAGGGACAAGGAGGGGTACATTGGAGGTATCTACCTCACTATCTGTTCCCTTCGTACCGACTGGACGACCCCAATCTAAAGACTGTCAGACGAAGACTAAGTCACCGTCAACACATGTACGAAGAGTGTTAATTGTCTTATAATAAAGTACCTGAGATAGGACCGGTAAATAAAATACGACACAAGACTGAAAATTAAATAATTTATCGGAAAAAAAAAAGGGATGAGAGTTTTTTTCTTTTTTCTTCTTAGTGTGTCAGTCACTGTCTTGACCGTAGTCTTAAATCCTAGTGGGTGACAGTTTCTCATCACTGCAAAAATCATTATTAGGGGAACTTCAATACAAAGCTTTCGAGTTGTCTCCACTTGGAATCAATATTTATCTCTATATTTAAAATATGATGAACGGAAAATGTAAAAACGAAATGAAAGTGATGAGGATAAAAAACGTCTTTAGATCAGGGTTTGTTATTACATAATTGAAAGGAGATTTATGATATTTTACACATATTTCACTCCCAAACTAGTCTATTTTCTCGAGTAATCCTAAGAACCAGTAGTAGACGACGGTTATTCTTCATACAATAAAAGGTCTTGGTTAAAAAACTACTAAGTATCTGATCTTAGTAGTACATTCTATTAAAGAGGATAAGAAAATTTTAAATTAATATTATAATCTTAGAGGTAATAATCTTGCATTTGGTACCAAATAAATCTAAACAAATATTTCCACAGGAGAAATTTACCAGTCAAGATTGAGTTGAAGGTATTACTATTGACACACGAAATACCATAAAACTAACACAAATTTCTGTCTTAGATAAATCCGAAAAAAGTGCACTAGTAAACACGTTCTTCAAAGTTCAGTTAAGTTAATTTTATTAAAATTTTACTTTTTTTCTAGATAGACAGAAAAAATGTCCTTATAAAAAGTTTGTTCTCCGACTTTTGGAGATTATGTAACATCTTACTTGTAAAGTAAAGAAGGAGGAAATGAAAAGTGGTTTTACTGCAGTATGTACATCATTTAGTCTGATTTGATAAACTGTTATTCCTAGAATGTCGTAATCCTGTTCTGATACAAAGAATATTTAACCATCTTAAAGAGTCGCAGAATTAACACAGACTCCGAGAAGGAGTGACGACAATCACAAAAAAGTAATTTACGACTGACTGGACCATGAACTGGGGTTTCTCTAGAAAACCAGACACATCGATAAGTCTGTTACCTTTTCCCAAAGAAATACACTGAAGACCGCGAACAGGGTAGGAGGGAAGGAGGGAGGGAGATGTGACAGAATTCCAATTCCCTTTTGTTGTTTCTTATTCTACGTCAGACAAATACCTCAGATGTTAAATCCCGTCCTAGTCCCTTTCGATGTACCTCCCCTACCAACTCGACTTAAAACTTCCTACTCATTAAGTTTCTACTTACCAAATTATGAAAACGTGCCCGACCCACCCGTCATTGAGAAACCCCACGGGCATATTATAAATAAATAAATAGAACCCGACACGACCTAGAACCAACGGCACGTCCAAAGAGAGATCAACACCTCTTGTCCCCGACGAGAGATCAACGCCACACACCCGAAGAATACCACTACAGAAGAGAACACCTCTTGCCCGAGTTCCCACGCACTCGAAGTCATCATCGCCGTGCACCCGAGTCATCAATGCCAAGGACCCGAGGTCTCGTGTCCGAATCAACGAGGTGTCGTACACCCTAGAAGGACCTGGTCCCTAACTTGGACACAGAGGACGTACCCGTCCGTCTAAGAAATGGTGACCCGTGGTCCCTTCGGGACCCGTGAAGAAATAAAAACGCCCACTCAGTCGTAGCCTATACTGACTCGCTGAAGTGAAAAGTGAAAGTACGTAACCTCCTCCTTTACCGTTGGGTGAGGTCACAAGAACGGACCTCTTAGGGTCCCTGCCCCCTCGGACCACCCGACGGCAGACACCCCAGCGTGTCTCAGCCTGTGCTGACTTCGTCGAATCGTCGTCGTCGTCACAAACTACACCGTACAAGTGACCTGAACATGTGCACCACCCACAACTGTGTCCCGTCACTAAAACGTAAGGAAGGAGCGGGGGTGGTCATAGACATGGAGTATGTCAAAATTATCAGTCCTCATCAAAATACCCGACATTTTTACTTCATGATAATAAAATGACTTCAATTTTTACGTAGACACAGGAAAAGGAAACCCCTCCAAATCAATTGATACAAGGATACTTTAATAATTATATGAACACTACCTTACGTTTGCAAGTCACTGTCGTCACGAAAGTCTTCATTTGTTATATAGATGGAAAAGTAGGTCGAAACTTATGGACCCAAGAAACACACGAAAACTAAAACACTTGATATTTTTTTTACTCTTTGACGTTCTGTGATAATTAATAAGAAAAAGTATTCTCGTCAAACTCCGTTCCAAAGGTCCAGACTCCTAATTTCTGCTGTATGACAAGGATGGCGGACGTGGTAGTCGTTCCGCGGGAATGACGGACGAGGAACAAAACCGACATATCGAGAGGAATTCTACACGACAAACCTTCGTGAAAAATATTAAGTCCATACCGTACTAAATAAACTTAAAAAAAAAAGACAAAATATCCGTCCTATAAAAAGAAAGGAAGACGTTCCGGGTCATCTATTCCGAACGAATAGTAGACCAACACAACTAGTCTATGATTACAGGTACATCTCATAAAGTATCGTAACAGGGGCAACAGGATATCATTTTGGTGTATTTTCGGTTGTCTTTTGGTTATTAAAACCGAGAAACTTCCGGTGAAGGACCATTCATTATCAATTTAATGTCCCGGGAGTTTCACGCTCGAGATGTCTAGGGATCCTCAATGAGTCGTCCACACACGTCGAATCCACGGAGAGAGGACGGAAACACGTTTTAGGTCTCCCAGTCGAGTAGAGACGAAACGAGAACCGTAGTTCCATTCAGGTTCTTACACTCCTACACACAAAGACTTGATCTACATGAATCCAGACGACAGTAGACGGAATAGAACCTTCCCTTCAGCCACCAATCGACCGCCTATGAAAGAACTGTTATGACAAGGAAGACAGTAGAAGGTGAAGACTAAATCCCGAAACTTACATCGGGGTATAAATAAACCTATTAAAAATTTTGTCTTCTATAAAAGAACTATAAATTTCTTTCGTACCAGGTTTAATGGAAAACTCTCAACCTGAATTAGCGTAATAAAGGATGAGACCACAAAAATTCTCAATTTTCAGTTGTATACTTACAGAATTTTTTTAAAAAAATTTTCGACATACTGAAAAAAAAAAAAAAAAATTAGAAAACCGACGTGATGTACCGTACACCCTAGAATCAAAGAGCTGGTCCCTAGTTTGGACGTAGGGGACGTAACCTTCGTAGCTTCAACTTTGGTAACCTGGTAGTTGCTTCAGGGATATTTTTACAGGAAATATTTCCAGAACAAAGAACATAATTTCCTCAGATTCTCTACTCAAACGAAGGAGAAAACTGAAGCGAATTCATATACTAAAAACTTAGAGGTGAAACTTTGACTTCCCTAAATGTTTCTGACGACTTAATTAATTTTCCCAAAAGTGTCACATAAAAGTACAATTCACCACAGACTCAGACACGCTGTGATACTTGACGTTGGGTGGTCCGAGGAGACAGGTACCCTAAGAGGTCCGTTCTTGTGACCTCACCCAACGGTATGGGAGGAGGTCCCCTAGAAGGGCTGGGTACTCAGCTTGGACCCAGAGAATGGTGAGGAGGTAACTATTCACCCAAGAAATGGTGATCACGGTGGACAGTTTAGTAGCGTAAGATATGAAATTTATTGAATGTGAAAACAGTCAATACTTTACAAACACTAGGCACTTACTTTCGAGAACGTCCATAGAAACACATAAACCAAGGACAAAGATTCTTATTGAATGTCGAAGAAAATACTCGAAGGAAACTTAGTCCTCTCTAACTCCAATCGGTCCCTTCGGACCGCACGACGTTAGGTACCCCAGCGTCTCAGACTGTGTTGACTCGTTGACTTGACTTAACTTGACTTTAAGAATTTTCAGTTCGTTAGGTCGAGGGTTTGACTACTAGTTTAGGAAAGAATAGGGGAACTCATCACCCCACACAAGATCTTGTAGTGGTCCGGAGTCCATCGACTAAGAATCCGACACAATTAAATAATTCAGGAAAATTTTATCGAAAGACTTTAAAAAATTGAGGGTCAGAGTCTGAAATATGAACAAACACCTCTGATTTATAATCAGATGAAGTAAGTCAATAGTCGTGAAAGATCTTTAATAAAGGACTCCGATAACAGGGGGTGGTTTATCGGTTCTAAGACAAGTATTTGACAGGTGGACCTAATATTTTATTCTTACGTCTAGTAAAGGTTTTTCTTTTCTAACCTTTCAATATTTTTCTTAAAAACATTATGAACTTTTCACGATAAAAAAATTCGTACATTCTTCAATAAATATTAAAGAAGGACGGTCACAAGTCATGATAATTTGTCGTCCTCGAAAAACGACAGATTTTTTACCATAAAACTTCAGAAATTCTTGAAAAAGTTCCGCTTTCGTTAAGTCCAACTTAAGACGGTCAAAACAATAAAGTCATACAAAATGTCTACTTGACCTGAATTATGTCATATAATTCTTTTGTCAATTATTGATAGGTAATTAAATATATGTTGGGTTATATAATTTATATTAAATCAAAATAAAGATTTTGACGTAACTTTATACTATTTGTAAGACTAATCTTGACTTTAAGTCACCGAATTTATACAAAAATCACAGGGGAAACTTCTTTTAAAATCAGATAAAGTATTAGTTTAAACTACAAGTTTAAATTAGACATACACTAGACTGACATGACCCTTCCTATCATCCTTTTTATATGATTGAAGGAAACGGGATCAAACCTCACACTCCCAGTACGTATCTTTTTATTAGATTATCGGTAGACACACTTTATGGTATAAAATTTAAATAATAATATAAATAATATGAATTAGTAAGTTTAGACTAACTTTAAAGAGAAAAATACGTGTGTATCGTTCGTGGACATATATTCCCACATGGAAAATTTAACCGATTCATAAACCGGTAGGAGAAAAATTTTGTCTAGTGAAAGACCACTCAAAGAGAATTTTCTAAGATATTTATTGATATCAATAAAAGAGGGCACAATAGACACTTGGTCGTTTTCACAAACGAGACCCAAGTCAAGTCAAATCAAGTCAACGAGTCAGCACAGACTGAGAAACGCTGGGGTACTTGACGTCGTGTGGTCCGGAGGGACAGGTAGTGGTTGAGGACCTCAAATGGGTTTGAGTACAGGTAACACAGTCACTACGGCAGGTTGGTAGAGTAGGAGACAGTAGGGGATGAGGAGTACGGGAGTTAGAAAGGGTCGTAGTCTCAGAAAAGTTTACTCAGTCGAGAAACGTCGGTCCACCGGTTTCATAACCTCAAAGTCGAATTGTAGTCAGGAAGGTTACTTGTGGGTCCTGACTAGAGGAAATCCTACCTGACCAACCTAGAGGAACTTCAGGTTCCCTGTGAGTTCTCAGAAGAAGTTGTGGTGTCAAGTTTTCGTAGTTAAGAAACCACGAGTCGAAAAAAATATCAGGTTGAGAGTGTAGGTATGTACTGATGACCTTTTTGGTATCGGAACTGATTTGCCTGGAAACAACCGTTTCAATGCAGAGACGAAAAATTATACGACAGATCCAACCAGTATTGAAAAGAAGGTTCCTCATTCGTAGAAAATTAAAGTACCGACGTGAGTGGTAGACGTTACTAAAACCTCGAGTTTTTTATTTCAGTCGGTGACAAAGGAGACAAAGGGGTACATAAACGCCCTGGCCTACGGTACTAGAAACAAAAGACTTATAACTCGAAATTCGGTTGAAAAAGTGAGAGGAGAAAGTGAAAGTAGTTCTCCGAGAAATCAAGAAGTGAAAGACGGTCTTCCCACCACAGTAAACGTATAGACTCCAATAACTATAAAGAAGACCGTTAGAACTAAGGTCGAACACGAAGAAGGTCGGGTCGCAAAGAGTACTACATGACACGTATCTTCAATTTATTCGTCCCACTGTTATATGTCGGAACTGCATGAGGAAAAAGATAAATCTTGGTCGGACAACAAGGTACAGGTCAAGATTGACAACGAAGGACTGGACGTATATTCAAAGAGTTCTCCGTCCAGTCCACGAGACCCAATTCCCTAAATTTACAAACAAAGAAAAATTCGTAAAAAAAAAAGTTATCGTACATCAATTAACTTAGAAATGACGTATTTTGTTAACATTCAACATTTTTAGTTACATAAAAACTAACTGAAACGTCTTATCATCTTTTCTTCCGTTTGTGGATAGTTATCGTATAAAACCACTAATACTGCCTATGGAACAATTAAAGGTGTACTTGACGTCCGTGTCTCCCAATGATACTATGTTTGTGGTATGGCAATTAGTTGAAAGAGTAAGTGCATAATCTATATACATACCGTTACTGTATTATGTGACACAGTGACTAGACCTGTTTCGGAGTTGTAACAAACTACAAAAGTAGGAACAGATAGAGGTTGGGGGAAGAATAAGAGGGTGGGGATAGGTTTACTCCGTTGGTAAAATTCCACAGAATGTACTAGAAAAAAGACATACACAAGAATGATTATACATATAAAGTCAAAACACCCGCACACTAAAATAAAGTATATTTATCACAACACGATGAGTTGAGTGTATTTCTAAATACAGACACTGAAAGATCACGTAATATGGATTGACAACCTTTCATGGGATACCTCACACAGGTTATGAGAAGACGAGAGGGTCCTGTCTTTAGATCTAAGTGAAATTGAGAGATGTTGGTCTTCGGTACAATATTACCTGGACACCTGGGTAACAGGTACCTGGACACATTCTTAAAGAGACCACGTGCAAGGGACCCCGTCCTACGACCTAGTCCGTAACATCTGTCCAAATAAGTATTAGACTACTTCATGATATTTCAATGAGACGTCTTTCCGAGAGCATCAGATAAGAACTCGTTCTGGACTACGAGTTATCACAGGTTTAAGGTAAGTAAACACCCTACCTAGTTCACTAGAAAAAGGAGGTCCGTATCAATAAAAGACATACAACCCTTCGATTAACGAATAAAAATAACCAATTACTAAAGTCTTCACATTTTAATTTGGAATACTCGGTTTCGTCGTAGAGGAAGTCATTTGAATCAAGGTAACCCTAGTGTACTTAAACCAGTCCGGTGACACTAGGAAACCCTTTACCTGAAGATGAGAAGACTACACTTCACAACAGACTACAAACAGTACCACAATTAAACTTTTCGATGTTATTACTTTTTCCTCTTCGTATAAGTGAAACATCTTAACCTAAACATAAATGAATTTCAGTACACAGTATGAATTTCAATATACGGTTCTCTTATGGTCATGGACGTCGTATTCTTCTTTTCAAATACACATACTGAAGAATGTCATCTACTCTATTTTTCTGTGGTCAGACTTTCAACCTACTCTCCTCTATTCTCCACTCTTTTCCTTCTCCCTGTTTCCTTATGCACCAGACAATCGTGGATCTTGGAACGGACCGTACACCATCTCTTCGTTAACTATAAACACACTACTCACTTAAGTATCACACCATACCACCTTTCATACGAAATCTAAATATCGATTCAAAAAAAAAAAATCCGATAAAAATGAATAAAATAATAGTCGACGTGAACCAGAAACAACGACGTATAGCCGAAAGAGATCAACGTCTCTCACCCCGATGACAAATCAACACCACGAGTCCGTAGAGTAACGTCACCGAAAAGAACACCTCGTGTCCGTCATCCCGTACACCCGAAGTCATCATCGACGTACACCCCAGTTATCAAAGTCAGACACCAGAAGTAACGGGACGTCGTACACTCTAGAAGAACCTGGTCCCAAACTTGGACACAGGGGATGTAACCGTCCACCTAAGAATAGGTAACAATGGTGGTCCCTTCAGGGACCGATTTACAAAACTAACGTATGACTAAGACGTTGAACCCCTTGAGTACCTTGACAAGGTTCGGAGTCAAATAATTTGACACTTGACTTTAACTTCTCTCCTGAGTGGTTCAACGACAGACACTTTCTCTGGTCACATATATTATCTGTGGATTGTTCACAAGTCAAGGAATTCATTTCATATGAAAGATAAAGGAATGGTAATCGCCAGAAAACGTTTATAAAACAGTATTCAACCAAGTTGTTGTGAACTTGGCACTTTAAGGTCTACAAGTTCGACCAAAATCTTTTCCGTCTCCTTGGTCTCTAGTTTAACGGTTATAGGCAACCTAGTAGCTTTTTCGTTCTCTCAAGGTCTTTTTGTAGATGAAGACGAAATAACTGATACGGTTTCGGAAACTGACACACCTAGTGTTGTTTGACACCTTTTAAGAAGTTCTCTACCCTTATGGTCTGATAGACTGGACGGAGAACTCTTTGAACATACGTCCAGTCCTTCTTTATCAATCTTGACCTATACCTTGTTGTCTGACCAAGGTTTATCCTTTTCCTCATACAGTTCCGACATATAACAGTGGGACGAATAAATTGAAGATACGTCTCATGTAGTNAAGTTCTCTACTCTTATGGTCTGATAGACTGGACGGAGAACTCTTTGAACATACGTCCAGTCCTTCTTTATCAATCTTGACCTATACCTTGTTGTCTGACCAAGGTTTATCCTTTTCCTCATACAGTTCCGACATATAACAGTGGGACGAATAAATTGAAGATACGTCTCATGTAGTACTCTTTGCGACCCGACCTTCTTCGTGTTCGCCCTTAGTTCTAACGGTCCTCTTTATAGTTATTGGAGTCTATACGTCTACTGTGGTGGGAATACCGTCTTACACTTCTTCTTGATTTCTCAGAGAATTACTTTCACTTTCTTCTCTCACTTTTTCAACCGAATTTCGAGTTGTAAGTCTTTTGCTTCTAGTACCGTAGGCCAGGGTAGTGAAGTACCCACCCCTTTGTCTCCTTTGTCACCGACTGAAATAAAAAAACCCGAGGTTTTAGTGACGTCTACCACTCACGTCGGTACTTTAATTTTCTGCGAACGAGGAACCTTCTTTTCGATACTGGTTGGATCTGTCGTGCAATTTTTCGTCTCTGCAATGAAACGGTTGTTTCCAGGCAAATCAATTCCGATACCAAAAAGGTCATCAGTACATACCTATACTCTCAACCTGATATTTCTTTCGACTCGTGGTTTCTTAACTACGAAAACTTGACACCACAACCTCTTCTGAGAACTCACAGGGAACCTGAAGTTCCTCTAGGTTGGTCAGGTAGGATTTCCTCTAGTCAGGACCCACAAGTAACCTTCCTGACTACAATTCGACTTTGAGGTTATGAAACCGGTGGACTACACTTCTCGACTGAGTAAACTTTTCTGGGACTACGACTATTTCTAACTTCTGTCCTCCTCTTCCCCTGATGTCTTCTACTCTACCAACCTACCGTAGTGGCTGAGTTACCTCTACTCAAACCCATTTGAGACCCTCAAACACTACCTGGCCCTCCGGACCACACGATGTCAGGTACCCCAGTGTCTCAGTCTGTGTTGACTCACTGACTTGACTTGACTTAACTTCAACTGAAACCAGAACCGAAAAGACTACCGACCACAATCCCAAAGACTTGTCAGGGAATAAAAGATGAAACGATAAGTACCTTCATGAACTAACTTTTGATATCATTCCAAGATAAATTTTTGGTGAGTTTCACTAATGGTGACGTGAATGTGTTAACACATATGACTTTGACACATTTTAAAAGTTAATCAAATAAAAAACAACTTCCTAATAACGAAATGTCTTCAAACGACAAAAAACAGTTTGGAGTTGTACTCAGTCGGTATCCATACGTATATAGGGGAGGAAGACTTCGAGGGAGGGTAGAGGGAGGGGTAGGGTGGGGAGATCCAACTATGTCTCGGGGAGAAACTCAAAAGACTCGGTATGTCGTTTAATGACAACCGATGGATAAAATGTATACTATTACATTCAAAGGTATAATGAGGTATGTAGAGTGGGAGAGGAGGGGAGAGGGGTACAGGTATCCAGACAAGAGACACAGACAAAGAGGTAACAACGGGATATTCATTTAAAAAGTCATGGTAAAAAGATCTAAGACATTATACACAATTTTATACCGTAAATAGAAAGAGAAAGACTGAGTGAATGAGACATATGATCCAAGATCCAAGTAGGTGGAGTAACCTTGACTGAGTTTACGTAAGGAAAAATACCGACTCATTATAAGGTAACACATATATATGGTGTTGAAGAAATAGGTAAACAGACAACTAACCGTAGATCCAACGAAGGTACAAGATCGATAACATTTACCACGACGTTACTTGTTACCCCATGTACACAGAGAAAGTTAAAACCAAAGGAGTCCCATATACGGATCCTCACCCTAACGACCCAGTATACCACCAAAATAAGGATCAAAAAATTCCTTAGAGGTAAGATAGAACACATCACCGGCATAGTTAAATGTAAGGGTGGTTGTCACGTTCTCACAAGGGAAAAAAGGTATGGGAAAGGTCGTAAATATCAAACATCTGAAAAACTACTCCCGGTAAGACTGACCACACTCCACGTAGAAAAGGAGTAGTGGATTTTGGGTAATTCCTGACAAAAATTTCAAGAATTTAACACTTTGAAGTAAATATGTTCTAACGATCTTTTACTTAACAAGATGTAATTCACCCAAAAGGTCTATTGATTTCAAACAAGGAACTGTACGATTCGAAATTTTGACTCAATAAAAACTTTCTTAAGAAGATTTTACCCCTTTTATAAAAAGACAAAGAAACTATCTTATATAAAATCTATATTAAATTGAAAAGTTTTTATACTTTCCATTAGCAAAACGAACGGACTGCTCGTTATATTATCCATAAGGTAGACTAAAGAACAACGTTCGACATGGAAAACGAGAGTCACTTGGACAGTAAAATCGGATCCAGAATGATTGAACAAAAAAAAAAAAAAATAAAACTATACAATGTCGGTCTTATTCTTTATTGGTTTTACTAATCGTAAAATACATTGTCAACTATTGGAACTTATTTCTGAACCAGAAGAGATCGGTTCACATTCTCTATGGGACGGAAATTTTATCACTAAAGTCTCTGAGTCATTTAGGAAAAACGAAACATAGGACGTACCACCAGTGTAAGGTCCACCAATTTTCATAGTACGTAGGCTCCTTTTATTCCCCATAATAAAATGAAATATTGTTTTATTGACATCTTTGTATCGATAGTTAAACTATGTATCAAACATTAAATATCTCAGTGTCTCAAAAGTGGTTTAAAGTGGTAAATGTCTACTTCTGGGACTTTAAGTTTTTGTCTAAAAAAACGGGTTCCACTGGGACCCCACGCAACTCAGGGTCCTGGGTCCAAGAACAGTAAGAGAAAAAGGTCATACCTCCCGTAACGGAATCCCGAGAATATATATGTTGATACCTAATATGTGTACTATAATAAGTTGACATGTAAGACATGGGTCTATGAAGTTTAATAAGTTTATCATTTCTCTTTCATCTTTTCTATTTCTATTTTATCATTACTATCTCTTCTTTCTTACTTACATAGTTTAAACCACTCCTAAGACCCCAACTATTCCATCCAAAAACTCCGTAATTTATGATCTGAAGTAAGGGTGTTTCAAAAGAGAGAACCGAAACTATCTCGGTCCTCCAAACGTCTCGTTTCTTCCCTGATTGTGTGGGAGGTCACTAACTTAAACTTTCACCCGTACGTAACGTTCCCGAAGGGACCACCGAGACACCATCTCTTAAGCAGACAAATATGTCCTCTACGTCCAAGCTATGGACCCAGTCCTTCTAAGGGACCTCATCCTTTACCGTTGGGTGAGGTCATAAGAACGGACCTTTTAGGGTACCTGTCTCCTCGGACCGTCCGATGTCAGGTACCTCGGAGTTCTCAGTCTGTACTGAGTCGATGATTTGTTGTTGTCGTTATATAAACGTTTGATTCCGAAAACTGTTGTTACCAAATCTAGACTAAAAGAGGTCTTAATAGACGTTTCCCTATTTTCAAAATAGGGTCCGACTGTTTCAATTGTCCTGAACCTTAAGTCCATATTTACTTTTTATTATTAAAGGCATAACTAGTGAATGTCCCACACGACGTCAAGTCTCCTGACATACACTTTACTGTGTAAATTAGAAGTGGTATTGGTTTCACTACTCATGTAATAATGGAGGGGGAGGAAATGTCTACAACTCTGACTCCGTGTCTCTTCAATCCACGACGTGAAAAAAAAAAAAATTCAACTAATTTCATAACAACTAAATAACTATATCACAACACAAAAAAGCTGTCGTTTCACTGAATAAATATGTATGTATATAAGAAAAAAAAAAAAAGGTGAATTTTTTTACACGAAATAATGTAATCGAAGTCATTATGGATATACACACGATCCTAACAAAGCTAGTAACGATTCTAACATGAAGAAAAAAAAAAAAAAATTAAAATTTTAGAAATTAAGAATGTACGCAAGGGTTTGTACTTGGGGGGAGGGTGGAGGGAGGGGTATTGTAGAGAGACCCAGTAAAAGTATCAGTAAAGATAATACGAAATAGTGTCCTATAACTTATATTAAGGGACACGACATGTCATCCTGTAACAACAAATAGTAGTATAATATATATACACACACACACATATATATATATGTACATGTACATACACATATATATATATATATATATATATATATATATGTGTGTGTATATATCAAACGAAGATGATTAAGGTTTGAGGGTAAGGAAGGGAGGGGAAGAGGAGAACCGTTGGTGTTCAACAAGAGATATAGACACTCAGACAAAGACAAAGCATCTATACAAGTAAACATAGGACAAAATCTATCCACAACGTATAGTCAAGTGTGTCAATCAATCAATCACTATCGGGACCCTAAATTAGGGGCAAAATCGAGATCTCGAGATAAAGGGGAGATTTTTCTATTGGGGTAGATCAACATTCCTTTAGATCTAAAAGTGGGTCGAAAAAGAAAAGGAACTCTCTCCCAAACCCCGTTGAGTCTAAACGTAACTTACGACCCTTCCAGACCGGAGTTAAATCAACACACAACTGTAAAATATTTTACCTAGAAGTGTAATTCTTCCCAAGTTAAATTTCAAATGACAAGAGAATGTTCTCTCGTATTAAAGAAAGGGGATTCAATTGGAGACTAAAAGTCTCCCCAGTGATCGAAAAATAAAACAACAAACAAACCAAAAACAAATTAAAAATAAAAAACTTTAAATAAATAAAAATCATCTTCCTATTAACCAAATGTTATAACATAACGAAAGACGGCATGTAGTTGTACCTAGTCGGTATCTATATAAGTAGAGGAGGGAGAACTTGGAGAGAGGGTAGAGGGTGGGGAAGGATGGGGAGATCCAACAGTGTCTCTATACCAAACTCAAAGGACTCTATGTGTCGTTTAAGGGTGACCGATAAAAGGATACCATCATATGTACAAAAGGACGATGAAAGAGGTAAACAGGGTGGGAGAGGAAGGTAGGTATTTAGACAAGAGAGACACAGAGGTAACGACGGAACGTCTATCCAGGTAGCCATAGTAGAAAAATGTAACGTGTAGATACACAATTATATATTATTAACAAAAAGAGAAAGACTAAATGAAGTGAGACATATTATCCGAGATCCAAGTGGGTGGAGTTACCGTGACTGAGTTTACGCAAGGAAAAATACCGATTATAAGGTAAAATATATACATGGTGTTGAATATAAATATAAATAAAAAATTAACTTCTTATTAACGAAATGTCTTAAAACAACCAAAGACGGTTTGTAGTTACAGTTAGTTGGTATTATCGATGGTTTTGAACAAATAGGTAAGTAGACAACTACCTGTAGATCCAATGAAGGTACAGGATCGATAACATTTTTCACGACGTTACTTGCAACCTCATGTGTACAGAATAAGTTAATACCAGAAGAGTCCCGTATACGGGTCATCACCCTAACAACCCAATATATCATCAAAATAAGGATCTAAAAATTCTTTAGAGGTATGACAGAAGGTATCACCGACATAGTTAATTGTAAGGGTGGTTGTCATGTTCTCCCAAGAGAAAACAGGTGTAGGAGAGGTCGTGAATAACAAACGTCTAAAAAACTACGACTGGTAAGACTGACCACACTCCACTATAGAGTAACATCAAAACTAAACGTAAAGAGATTATTACTCACTACAACTCGTAGAAAAGTACACAAATAATCGGTAGACATATAGAAGAAACCTCTCTACAGACAAATCCAGAAAACGGGTGAAAGACTAACCCAACAAATAAAAAGACGAAAACTCAACGTACTCGACGAACATATAAAACCTTTAATTGGGAACAGTCAAAAAAGTAAAGGATAATAAAAGGGGGTAAGATTCCTAACAGAAAAGAGGAACAATTATCAAAGGAAACGACACGTTTCTGAAAGTTCAAATTAATCCAGAGTGAACAAACAACAAAAATAAAGGTAATGAGATCCTCCACCCAGTGTCTTCTAGAAAGACACTAATTACAGTATCACAAGAGGGATATAAAAGGAGACTCAAAATACCAAAGACCAGAATGTAAAGCCGGAAATTAGGTAAAACTGAACTAGAAACATATACCACAATCCTTCACAAGATTAAATTAAGAAATTGTATATCGACAAGTCAAAAGGATCGTGGTGAATAACTTCTCTGATAGAGACGGGATAACGTATAAGAACGGAGAAAACAGTTTCTATTCCACGGGTATCCACGGACCCAAATAGAGACCCGAAAGACAGAACAAGGTAACAGTGGTCTAAACAAACAAACAAACAATAAAGAATGCTCCTGAGATCTTTTCAGTACGTAATAAAAAGTGGAGATGTCAGAGACGTCTGTTTTTCGTAAGAAATCGATTACCATTAAGAAACAATGTAAACTCGCTCAGAATGTCCCCTTTCCCGAACACCCTTCTCTAAACAACATAAGACTCGGATCCCGTCCGTCCTACCACCCCCTACGACATTTCTCCCTCTCCCCCTACCCCCTACGTTTGTTATCATTGAAGTCTACTTTTCACTTTACATTACTAAAATTTAATTCGGGGACAAGGGCTCTAAGTGATTCTCCAACCACAAAAACGGTCCACTTTCTCTTGGCGTCAATCCTGAGAGAGGACCCGATGAGATGGATGAGTGACACGTTCGACACCATGTTAGATTATGAGGACCCAAAAGTGAAAGGTCGGAAACGGGAAAGTTTGAAAAGGAGTCAATGTCGAACTTGGATATAAACGTCAAGGTCCATTTGTCCGATGGACGTAAACTTAAAACGGAAGAATGACAACTCTAGGTTAGAAAAATAAAAATATCTACAGACGACAACTTTCCTATTTTCGAAGGACACAAAATAGTAGTCGACCTTTTTTTTAAAAATAGGAGGGATAATGATTGTTTCGTTGTCAAAAAAGAAATTGTCTACATATCAATACAGTGAACGTACGTACGTACGATTCACCGAAGTCAGTACAGGTTGAGAAACGCTAGGACACCTGACATCGGACGGTCTGAGGAGACAGATACCCCAAGAGGTCCGTTCTTATGACCTCACCCAACGGTAAGGGAAGAGGTTTAATACAGAGAATCAAAGCAGATTTTTCTTACTCTTTTTCAAACAAAAGATCAGTTGGTATGAACATAAAACTGCACCTACCATCTACAAACAGTTTTGATGACTAACAGATTTTGACCTTCATATTTACTTTCTCCCATGCCACCGACATTTTTTTACATTCTTCTACAATCCCCTAGACTTTTTGTAACACCCCAATATATAATCGAACGTTATCTTCCTCTAATCGGAGATAAATTCCTAAAGAATGTCCCAAAAAAAAAAAAATTGTTCTTCTTTCACATAAATTTCAAAACTGTCAACTGTTTCAGTACCGCAAGACCTACTGTTAAACGTCAGCTACGAACGGACTACCCTAAATGACATATTTCAAAAGGGTTCCCGAAGTAACCTTTTACGTGAAAAGAATTATAAAACAGACGTATAAACTACGACACATAAAAGTACAGTATCAGAATACGCACACAGTCAGAGTGACTAATTTTTTTTTTATGTTTGACGAAAATACAAGTATCCACAGAAATTTGAAACGTTCTCATGTCAAAAAAGGACCATCTGAAATAGGGATATTTCACAAGTAAAAATATTCGACCTTTGTCTACTCCTAATATCTAGACGTCTAGTACCACACCTGACGAACCCGAAGGAAGTAACGATATAGAGAAGATTACCAGTCCCATACCTCCCTTACCCCTCCTTCTGTATTTTACTATCGTAAAAAGAAACTTTAGTAGACACAACAACAAGTCAACGACTTAACACAGGTTGAGAAACGCTGGAGTACCTGACGTCGTGTGGTCCGAAGGTACAGGAAGTGACAGAGGGTCTCAAACGAGTTTAAGTACAGGTAACTCAACCACTACGGCAGATTGGTAGAGCGGGAGACAGCAACGGAAGAAGAGGTGAATTAGGAAGGGTCGTTGTCCTAGAAGATTACTTAACCGAGAAACTTAGTCCACCGGTTTCAAAACCTCGAAGTCGAAGTCGTAGTCGACTTATTTATAAGGTTATTTATATGTCCCAACTAAAGAAAATCCTAACTGACCAAACTAGAGGAACGTTAGGTTCCGTGACAGTTCTCAGGAGAGCTCGTAGTGTCAAGTTTACGTACTTAAGAAGTCGCAAGTCAAAAGGAATACCGGGTTGAGAATATAGTCATATACTTATACCCTTTTTGGTATCGAAACTGATATGTCTGGAAACAACCGTTTCACTACAAAGACGGAAAAAAAAAAAAAAAATTTACAAAGACGAAAAAATTATGCGAAAGATCCAAACAGTCTCGAAAGGAAGGTCCCTCGTTCACAGAATATTAAAGTACCGATACCAGTGACAGGCTTCATAAAACCTCGGGTTCTTCTATTTTAGACTGTAACTAAGATGAAAAAAAGGAAGACAAACGGTGTTTCACTACCTGACCTACGGTACTAGAATCAAAAAAACATACAACTCAAAGTTCGGTCGAAAAAGTCAGAGGAGAAAATGGAAGTAGTCCTCCGAGAAATCAAGGAGAAATCTCACCATGGTAGACGTATACACTCCAACAACTATAAAGAGGGTCGTCAGAACTAAGGTCGAACACTAAGTACGTGGGGATGTAAAAAGAACTACATGAGACGTATATTCAATTTATTCGTTCCACTGTTATATGTCGGAACAGTATAAGGAAAGGATTAAACCTTGGTTCAGTTAACAAGGTATATTCCAAGATTGACAACAAAGAACTAGACGTATGTCCAAAGAGTCCTCTGACCATTCCACTAGACCATGAGAGTAGAAAAATTCTTAAAAGGTGTCTAACAACACTAGGTGTGTTAGTTTCTGAAGTCTCATCAGTTACTTTATCTTCATTTACAAGAAGACTTTAAGGGAACGAAAGAGGTACTAGGTTACTTACGACCGTCAAACTAGAGACCAAGGAGACGGAGAAACTTTGTGTCGAATATGTAGACCATCAAGAACCAAGCGTATGACGACTTCGGATCGAACTTCTTAAAACTCATATTGGAACGATCGGACACTTTACTCGTATTGACGGACCATCAACCTTGTGAGAAACCGTAACGGGAAGAAACCCTAACCTTACTTTTGACTGGAAAAGATCAGAACACCGGTGACGACTCAAAAGGTTTAAACGACTGTATGACTCACATCGTGAAATTTTCACAGTAACAAATCCTCACATTTATCGAGTCGACCTCAAGGTAGTGGAGGTGATCGAAACGAACATCATTACGAATGATTCCGGGTGAACCGAAGTCTGAGGTCCTATAGACCGAGATCCACTCATTGGAATATTCTTCGATTACCACTTACAAAATTAATCAAAGGTAAAGTAACAGTCTTTAGAAACATAAAAACTCTGTATCTTCAACAACAAAATAAGTGATTCAACACAAGTTGAGAAAACGTTGAGACACCTGTTTCCTGGGGTACCTGACATCGAACGGTCCACGGAAACAACTACCCTAAAGGGTCCGTTCTTATGACCTCACCCAACGGTAAAGGAAGAGGTCCCTTAGAAGGGTTGGGTTCTAGTTTGGGTGTAGAAGACGTAATCGTCCGTCCAAGAAATGGTGATTCGGTGGTCCCTTCGACCTCTGTATCTTCAACAACAACAACAAGTCAACACAGACTGGGAAACGTTGGGGTACCCGACGTCGTGTCATCCGAAGGGACAGGAAATGGTAGAGGGTCCGAAACGAGTTTGAGTACAGGTAACTCAGTCACTACGGTAGGTTGGTAGAGTGGGAGACAACAGGGGAAGAGGAGGACGGAAGTTAGAAAGGATGGTAGTCCCAGAAGCGTAGTCCACCGGTTTCATAACCTCAAAGTCGAAGTCCTAGTCAGGAAGACTACTTATATATCTACTGACCGACAATTTAGTTTTCGTTAAAAGACTACCTTTATAAAATAACAAAAGTATTTGACTATACAGAGAAATATTTTAAATTTCAGTCCTGTTTTATTCGTGTCTCCTTTTCAAATTTTAATGGTAAGTCTTTATTGGTAACAATAATAAACATATCTAAAAATCACTTACGAGATACGTATGTCTATCCATACCATCTATTAAAAGTTTTTATCCCAATAAAATATCATTATAACATTTATATTTACTAATGTAAATTACTTTACGTTTAAATTACTTATAATGTAAATTGTTTTCTTTTCTTTTGTTCCCCTTTCCTACTCCCCTTCCCTATCCCTCAAACCCTACCTGGACGAGGTGACGATATAAATTTTATCTGGTGGTTGTTCCTCGATGACACATCATGTACCTTGAGACGAGTTGGACAATACACCGTCAGACCTACCCCCACCCTTGAACCCCCTCTTAACTATGTACATATACATACCGACTCAGGGAAGTGACAAGTGGACTTTGATAGTGTTGTGACAATTAACTGATATGGGGTTATTTTTTATTTTTTAAGAAGTGTCGTTCTCTACAATGAAAATTTTTTCAAGACGATTACACTTCTTGTAACAAGACTCAGTACTCTTTTTTTGAACAAAGTTGATCTAACATATAAACTTACTTCAATTTTAATTGTGTGTGAAAAAGAAAACAACCAATATTATGAGAAAAATACAGCAGTTCCAAATAGTACAAACGTAAAACAAGTCATTGGTGTTAAAAGTGTCAATCATAAACAAGAATTTCCTAAGCCGTAAGTGGTACACAGGAAATGTTACCGAAGAGGTAAGAAGGATCTATAAACATAAAACGAACTGACCTTAATTAACTTGAAGGGGTCTTGATTATACTGAGAAATCACAGTTATCACAAGATATTTTAAAAGGTCCTTTCACTGAACCGAGAAACTCGACGTTTAAGTTTGAAAAGAAACTAAAATCCTTTGATTACAAGATAAAAACGGAAAAAAAGAAGGTATACAAAATAAGAAAAGAAACCTTTATAGTTGTTACATGAATACGATAGAAGACGTAGACAATAACGACATAGTAAAATAGTAACTAGGAATTTACACAAAAGTAACAAAAAAAAAAACAAAGGTTGAACTAAACGTAGGAACATTATAAATAAAAGATAAATCAGGAAAAGAAGACTAGGAACGGTCGAAGAAAAGTAACTAAGATAAGAAAATAGGTCAAAAAAAAAAACTTTTTTCTCCAGTAAAGACAATGAAGAAACTCCAGTATCTCTCCATAAACGAAATTGTAAAAGTCAGAGGAACACTACATATAATAAGTAGAGGGGACCGAAATCATGAATAGAGAAAAGAAGGAGTCATGGAGACTGGTTCAAGAAACAAGGAAAATCAATACTACTGAGGGACGTACCCCGATCGACAAACGACTCGTAACACACCTCTCCTCCCCGTCACCATTGTCCTTCCCTCCTTACCGAGACTTCCGGGGGTCGAAGAAACCCCAAACAACGGAACTAGTGAGAAGTCGTCAGACAATGGGAGGAAACCTCTCAGTGTGGAGAGTCGTCCCGGTACTTTCTCAGTCCCCTTGAGTAACGTGTCGGAGGAACCTCGAGACACAACACTCGCCCACAAACGTGAAAGTAGCAGGAGGGAGATAGAGGAAGTGAAGTGGAGACTTTTCACGAGACTGGACAAGTCTAAGACCCCTCTTCATACAACCGAGACTAAAGGTTCATAAGTCGAAGTATCAAACTTTAATCTTGGTAAAGAGGAACTCCCTTTACATCATTTAAAAGCAAGGAGACACTAAATAAGAAGACGACACTAGATACACCTCAAATATTAGACACATTCTTTGTACTTTTTTTAGTTACTATCAGATTCTGTTTTTTACCCTCCCTCCCTTTGTAAAAGTCAGAAACCTTCTCAAGACTGGTAGTACATAAAGAGGATCCACAAATGTGACCGTCTCATCGGAACTTAAACATCTTACCTACTGAACCATTGTTCAGACAATAATTGACCTTTGAAAGTGACTCTACCTCTACTGACCCTGTATCCCATAAAATCTAGTAACAAAGATACTGTGGACACCATTTTAAATCCGTTGAAATCTTTTACTCCGTCACGGAGGTTAGGTCTATTTTCTCGAGCCAAGTCAAGTCAGTGAGTCAGCACAGGTTGAGAAACGCTGGGGTACCTGACGTCGTATGGTCCGAAGGGACAGATAGTGGTTGAGGGTCTCGAATGAGTTTGAGTACAGGTAGTTCAGACACTACGGTAGGTTGGTAGAGTAGGAGACAGCAGGGGAAGAGAACGGAAATCAGAAAGGGTCGTAGTCCCAGAAAAGGTTAATCAACCAAGAAGTGTAGCCCACCGGTTTCATAACCTCAAAGTCAAAGTCGTAGTCAGTAAGGTTACTTATAAGTCCTGACTAAAGGAAATCCTAACCGACCAACCTAGAGGAACGTCAGGTTCCCTGAGAGTTCTCAGAAGAGACTATGGTGTCAAGTTTTCGTAGTTAAGAAACTGTGAGTCGAAAGAAATATCAGGTTGAGAGTGTAGGTATGTACTGATGACCTGTTTGGTATCGAAACTGATCTACCCGGAAACAACCATTTCATTACAGAGGCGAAAAATTATACGACATCTCTTGATTATAGGGATACGAACAATAGACTCGAATACCCTATTTTTACTCAAAATAGAAATTAAAAATTACATGCGACAAATTATAGGAGAATTCCCTATTCGTTTGATTTTAAGAAAAGATCAATTCTTAAGATCCTTACTAACACGAACTCTGTGTCTTTTTCTTTTTTCAGAGTAATATAACGAAGTGAGTACGAAAGACTATAACTCAATGTCAAGTAACACCTATAAATTCAATAATCAGTAGAGTTTTTATAAGAGACCAAAATCTATAAGAATCCGTAGGTTTTTCCGATTCACGGTAATGTACCGAGATACTAAAATTTTTAACACATATTTTTATCTCTATGATTAAACTGGGAGTGTCGTACGTACACTTATGTTAGGATCTTATTGGAAAAAGTCTTAATAACCTACAAGATTTATAGGTGATGTGACAGAAACTCCTTTTACTCCTTGAGACCTTTTCTGAAACAGAACAACTCGTATTTGACACCGAACATAACACGGTGTACTCACACGGAAACATATCGACACTGTACCCAGAACGAACAGGAACCTGGGTCACAACCAAAACAGTAGGTGTTTAAGGTGGAAGGATACTTGTCTAGTCAGAGAATTTACTATCCTCCTACTCCTCCGTTCTTTCCCTTCTATGAACAACTGTAATACTTAAGTATTTAATAATATTTACCAATGATTTTGGTGACTCTAAGCAGAAAAGGTCGGTGTTGTCAGAACTACTGACTTTTACTCCTTTAAAAAAATTTCTTCAAATTCATAAAATCACTACCCATACCCTACCCTAGAAAACGGTAAAATAGACCTTTCGTCAGTAAACGGTACCGTCACGAGAGACCCTCCAAATGAATTGAAACATAGTGTGTGTAAGAAGTGAAAAACTTACACCAAGGTGTCTTTTAGCCACGTATCTTCCCAAAGTAAACGAAGTGCGGAATTAGAAGACAAGACAATCGAGAGATCAGACTCTCAATTCATAAAACTATTATTTCAGTAGACATCAAGTCTACTGAAGACAGACCAGATAATGTAAAATAATGTAAAAACTTGAAAAGATATGAAACTATAGGTCGTTCTTGAAGAAAAGGGAAAGATTCAAAATAAGAAAATTATCTTTACCTGAGGATGTACTTGTGACCAGATTTTCACCGGATTATTCGGACGATAAAAATCTCTTCCTCTTTCAACGGAAAACAAGAGAGACACGAAAAGTAGAGGGTGTACAAGAAATTTCAAAAAAGGGGAGACCAGAATCATCACTACCGAAAGATTAAGGTCTACGGAAAAGGAACCAGGTAAAAACCGAGTGAAACAGAGTACGAGTTTAAAAAGTTACAGTCTTAACTTGACCCGAGTAGACAAAGAACCTCTTCCGTTACCGTGGGGTGAGGTCATGAGAACGGACCTCTTAGGGTCCCTGCCCCCTCGGACCACCCGACGGCAGAGACCCCAGCGTGTCTCAGTCTGTGCTGACTTCGCTGAATCGTCGTCGTCGTCGTAGACAAAGATAATGAATGCCTATAAAACCTAAGGAAAAAGAAATTAAATGATTTTACTATTTTATATATGTGTCTCTTCATCTTTATATAAAAACGTTAAATTTCTTCTTACTATTCTACCGACAAGTATATTATGGGTGGGAAACCCAACTTTATCTTATACCGATCATAGAGTCTCCCCGAAGGGACCACTGAGCCAACATTTCTTAAGCGGACGGGTACGTCCTCTACACCCAAACTAGGGACACAACCTTTCTAGGGGACCTCTTACTTTACCGTTGAGTGAGGTCATAGGAACGGACCCTTTAAGGTACCTGTCTTCTCGGAACATCCGACATCAGGCACCCCAGCGTTTTCTCAACCCTGTGTTGACTCACTGCTTTGTTGTTATAGAGTCTTCGAGAGACACAGGGAGGTGGTTTCATAAAGGAGGAAGGGTAGGGGGTGGGTCCATTGACGAGTAGGATTTCGAACACATCCTCTAAACCTAAAAAATTGTGTCTGTCTTTCGTTCTACTTTCACTTTCACTTTCACTTGAGCGAGTCAGACAGTCTGAGAAACTCTGGGGTACCTGACATCGGATGGTCGGAGGAGACAGGTACCCTAAAAGGTCCGTTATCATGACCCCACCTAACGGTAAAGGAGGTCCTCTAGAAGGACTGGGTCCCTAGCTTGGGTCCAGAGGGCGTAACATCTGTCTGCGAAATGGCAGACTCGGTGGTCCCTTCAGGTCTTTCGTTCTATCAGTATTATAATTAATTATTAGTGTTATCTCAAAAGTCTTCTTTTATTTACACCTACGCACAAATAAGGAACGTAAGACATTTTCTTTTTAATCAATTCTTAACATTCCTTTTAATTGGGAGAACTTTCCTAAGTCGGTAAGTACCACAGAATGACCTTAATCTCGATTGTCCAAGTTTGTATACAGTACTTTTATAAGTCACCTGACGATACGTCGTATGAGAACAGACTACAACATCTCTGTTTAATCTTTAAAGGATAGAAACAGATAGTAAAACTCTCGTGTGTTGAAGAGAAATAGAACAACTGAGAGCCACGAGCTCTAGTAACGGTCTAAAGGTACCGAATGACGAACAACACCTATCGGGTAATTCTTTAATGTGTGTGGGTGTGTGTGGGTGTGTGTGGGTGTGTGTGTGTGTGTCAGGACAGTGATGGACGGATCTCCATCACCAACCTTATCAGTTCTCGCGACGAGAATCGCATTAAAGTGTTAGTGTAAACGAGAGTAGGAAGTAAAAAAAGAGTCGGAACATCAGGGTCAGAAGTACCCGACTAACGGACCCTAACCGAAAACTGAAGTACCTATGAATAGACAGATATTCTCTCTCTAATTTTCATCGGACTCAGAATGAAAAAGACAACGAAAACGGTACCTGACAGAGACCGGGGTGGAACGAGTGGACCCCCACGACTCGAGACGAATATCCTGGGACCTCAAGACACCGAAGGAATTCGATTTCACATTACATGGTAGAAAAGAACAGAAAACAAAGAAACTCGAGAGACGAACACCTGAGTAGTCGGTGTCCTGAAATAATCTACAAAGGAGACACATCCACTGTTATGTTTCTTGATACCTATGTTGTACCATGGACGGTAAAGATACCTTATCATCAAACCTCTTAGAGTGAACGAAGACACAATAAATATACGACCACACTAGAGATCTGAGAATAGACGTAAAGTTGAGTACTTATAAGAGACTCGGACCTCAAAAATGAGATGACCTGACAATCAAAGACCTAAAAAGAGACTTACATCAGGTGAGGTAAAAGACAGTAGCATCACTTAATGGATAGTACCATACCGAAAGAAATCCTAACTGACCAAGCTAGAACGACAGGTGCTACTCTACGAACTTACTGTAGTGACTAAGTCACCTGTACTTGAACCCGTCTGAGATCCTGTATCACCCCGTGTCCCTCTGGATCACACGACGGCAGGCACTCCAGAGTTTCACAGACTGTACTAAGTCGTTGACTTGTTGTACTGAAAGAAACTACAGTCAGTCAAGTGCGTCCTAGAAATAAGAAGGGGTAGCAGAGGTTGTGATTCATGAATACTAGGACCTTAAACGATAACTATGAATCATTGAAACGGTGATACCTAGTGTAACAATTAACAATCTTAAAGGAAGTCACAAGATTTTTACAGACAAAAATCCTAATTTGATTTTTATCGAAGAGACTTTCTTGGATTTATCTTATCAAAGAGGAAAAAAGACACAGTCAGAGAGACCCTAAACCGACGAAGATCTTAGAATATTTCTAAAGTGAAAGGAGGTTTGTAACTCTCCGTGAAATTAACACTTACACCCATTCTTACAGAAGAACCTGAATTTTAAAATTCTGTTAAATTACTTTCAACGGACCGAACTCTTTTTTGGGTAAACGTCGTTAACAGAATTTTGAGACTGAATGTCCAAATGAGAACGAAAAAAGATGATGGTGACTAAAATAAAATACTGACCGTGAAATGTAAAGAATTTTAACTACCTTTTATAGACTAATATGTCATAAATTTTACTTAAAATTCTACGTATAAGTCTCTTCACGTTTATCGATTACTAGACTCATCGAAAACTTTCTATATTTAAGTCTATAATATGTCATACAGACCTACAATATTATTCTGACTTTGTCTACTTTAATGAGTCGACATTAGTGACAAAATATGTACAGAAAGTTTTACTATAGTCTACAGTAGTGTAAACGAATAGTATTCAATGAATACGTTTGTTTAAGAATAAAAAAGGACAATAGAAACCAAAAATCATAGAAATACTATTTCTTACTATCAACTGAATTCAAAAATTGAATAAAAATCAACATTAGTTCATTGTCCAAATATTAACACAACGGACCGAAAGTCGTACGGGGAATTTACACACGTACACTCGTACGAGACAGCGAGTCAACACAGGTCGAGAAACATTGGGTAGTCCAAGGAGACAGGTGTCTTAAAAGGTCTATTCTTATGACCTTACATAACGGTAAAGGATGAGATCCCTTAAAAGGGTAGGATCCCTAGTTTGAGAGTAGAAGACACAGAGGACGAAACCGTCCACATAAGAAATGGTGACTCGGTAGATCCTTCGGGATATGGGGAATTTATCTAACCACAATTATGTGACATTGCAATATGTGACATTGTAACCGTCTAGAATTAGTATCGACTTAAAGATACACTTTTAAAAAAACAAGAAATAATTAGATTAGACATCTTTCTCAAATAGTGAAAATAAGAACCTTTAACTCCACAAGAAAAAACCACCTCCATGTATCTTTATACATCTTAATCTATTTTTAATATTTCGTCTCGAAACATCATATATACCTTGTACTTACCTTGATAAGAAAATCGTCGTAAGACCCTTTCAACCGGACTTCAGTAGGATCATATATCTTCCAACTAATGAACTGTTTCGTCCATGGTCTATCTACACTATAACACAATTGTTAGGGTTCTCGGTCGAATCGTTCGACACGAAAATCCCATCCTCTACTACCGTCAGTAAATTTCCAGGATATTATGTTGTAAAAACCAAAAACATTCCCTCTTTTGAATAAGGTGTTATAATCCCCGAAGAGGGTTCTGGGTCTCTGTCATTCTCAGTCCAATCCTCAACCTAGAGGACTATGAATAAGTGGACAAACAAGTAATCAAGTTTCTTGTTTACCGAGGACCGACGGACATGTCAAGTCCGTAAGTAGCAACTGATTCCCAAATTGTCACTCGTCTTCCTTTACCGTTGGGTGAGGTCACAAGAACGGACCTCTTAGGGTCCCTGCCCCCTCGGATCAACCGACGGCAGATACCCCAGTGTGTCTCAGCCTGTACTGACTTTACTGAATCGTCGTCGTCGTCGTCTCACTTTTTTCCGGGTCAACCGTGAACTTACTTGATGCACCTTAGTCTTTCAGACGTCATCAACCTTCTTTAAGGGAAAGGTTTCTTCAATGGTTCATTACCATCAAAAAGGTTATTTAATATAGTAAAAATCTCCAGAAAACAGTAATAAAACTTTACCATGTATTAAACCTTCTTACTTTTTTAGAGAAATTAATCTCTTTAATCCTTTTAGTACTAAAAAAAATTTGTTAGTTTTCGGGTCACTTATTAAAGAATTACGGTACTTTACACGAATCTTGTGACTTCTAGTAATAGGGTTCACCATTAAATAAACAAATAAATAACCGTGAATTTTTTTTAACCTCATATCGACGAAATGTTACAACACAATCAAAGACTACATGTTGTTTCAATTAGTCGAGATACATATGTATATAGAGGAGGAACTCGGAGTAAGGTGGGGTATAAGGTGGGGAGATTCAAAAGTGTCTCGAGGTTCAACTCGAGCGATACAATATGTCTTCAAAGGGTGATCGACAGACAAAATGTGTATCATCACACATATACCCTCTTCCGTCACCGTGGGGTGAGGTCATGAGAACGGACCTTTTAGAGTACCTGCCTCCTCGGACCACCCGACGTCAGGTACCCCAGCGATTCAGTCTGTACTGACTCGTTGAAATGAAAGTGAAAAGAGAAAGTACGTAACCTCTTCCTTTACCGTTGGGTAAGGTCACAAGAACACACCTCTTAGGGTCCCTGCCCCCTCGGACCACCCGACGACAGATACCCCAGAGTATCTCAACCTGTGCTGACTTCACTGAATCGTCGTCGTCGTCGTCTTCGTCGTCACAATACCCCGAAGGGACCATCGAGTCGACCACTTCTTAGAAGGACGCTACGTCCTCTAGGGTCAAGTTAAGGACCCAGCCTTTCTAGGGGACCTCTTCCCTATCCGATGGGAGAGGTCATAAGAACCCGAAGGGACCACCGAGTCTACCATTTCTTATCCAGACGTTACCCCCTCTGGACACAAGTCAGGGGTCCAACCCCTCTAAGGGACCTCCTCCCGTACTGTTGGGTGAGGTCATAAGAACGGACCTCTTAGGGGTACCTGTCTCCTCGGACCACCCGATGTCAGGTACCCTAGCGTTTCTCAGATTCACTGATTCTGTCGTGTCGTGTCACATATATACAGTTCAGACAAGAGGATCAAGCAGGGTGGGTGGAGACGGGAAGGGGGTTCACCATTAATTTTTTTTACCCACGGTGAAACTCTTATTAAAACATCAAAGAACTTCTTTGGTGTTTTTTCAGGAGGAAAAGAAAGGGGGAGGAGAAGGGTGGAGAAGAACGACACACCATAAGAACAGAAGACATGACCAAACTACAATTGTGTCTTGTCTAACGATATAAGAATGTTAAACTACTTGTATAGATTATAAATCCTTCCTGGTACCAACAGTAGAGATTTCCCAGGACACAAGATACATACTTCCTAGAGTCCTAACGTGTCTTACAACAAAAGACTGTCATTCTCTTTAGATCGCACTGTCTTAGTTTACAGAGAAGGAAATATCCCGGAACGTCCGGAACCAAGACTCCAGTCGGTCGTCTATGGTGCGTACGAGTCTGAAGTCATCGAGTTCTCTTCATTTCCCAATCCAAGGAGGAACCATCCCATTCTTCTCTCCTTCTCTCGTGTGTTTCCTGTTAACACTAACAAGATGTCTCTAAAATGATTTTGTCGTATTTTAACGTAAAATACGATTTTAAACGTGTTGTTTAAAATCCTGTCTATGGACATTAAGTGTCATTTTTGAAAATTTCTTTAAGACGGTAAATGTCGTAGTACCCGAAGGGACCGTTGACGAGTCGACCATGTCTTAGGTCGACGTTACGTCCTCTGGGACTAAGCTAGGGACCCACCCCTTCTAGGGGACCTCTTCCCTACCCGATGGGTGACGTCATAAGAATCCGAAGGGACCACCGAGTCTGTCATTTGTTAGACGGACTTTACGCCCTCTGGACGTAAGTTAAGGACCCAAACCTTTTTAGGGGACCTCCTCTCGTACCGTTGGGTGAGGTCAAAAGAATGGACCTCTTAGGGGTACCTGTCTCCTCGGACCGCCCGATATCACGTACCCCAACGTCTTTCGACCTGTACTGACTACACTGATTGGCGTCGTGTCGTGTCGTTGCACCTATCTGAACCTCCCGAAATACAATTACTTCAGTCTGTCTCTTTCTGTTTATGGTGTACCATAGTGAATATACACCTTAGATTTGTTTGATCAATTACATTGTTTTTTCCTGTGAGTGTCTATGTCTCTTGTTTGATCACCCATGACCGACCCTCCCCTCCCACCCAGTTGTATCCCCATCCCCTCACCCTCCGTGTTTGATAATCCACATTCCATCCGAGTTCCTACATATCGTGTTGTGCCCTCTTATATCGGTTATAAGACACTATTGACGTTACCTTTTATTGGAAATTTTGACATATTTTTAATTTTTTGACGTAATTATGTTTATTTTTCCTATACCTTTTAAATTTTTACTTAATTAGAAATTTAAAACCCTTAGTGAAGAAATAGATTGAAGTAGACGAAAGAAAAAAGGAAAAACGAAGAGTCAGAAGTCGGTAATTAACTTACTAACTTTCTTTTAATTTCGATGTCCAAAAGTATACACCTTTCCGGAAAAGAATTACAGAAACAACTAGAGTACGGCAAGAGAGGACGACGAGTGTAATTAATGAAACGTCTACCGAGATTAACTGGGTCATTTTCTTGGAATAGACACAAGTCAGGAAGGGTCCGAAATTTCTGAGACGTCGAAGACTTCTGTGTCTTACGTCACGAATGCGAGCCGAGAAGGATCAGACTCATGAACCGGGATCTCAAGGGAAAGGAATCCTCCAAGTTTGAAGAGACGAATAATTGACACAGGACAGACCAGGGCTAGGATGGAAAATTTGTGGTAGTGGGGTACGGACTACGGGATCGGTGACCTGAAGATCGGTGAGGGTCTTATAGGAGACACCGACGTGTGAAACTAGGGACAGATACAATGGACGAGAAAGGACGGATAAACGGATAGACATAAAACAGGACTTAGATGGGACCGGGACAAAAGAAAAGAAAAAGAAAAAAGTATAAATAAAGAAAGACCGACGGGACCCAGAAGTAACGACGTGTACGCAAAAGACATCAATACCGTCCACCTCCGACGAGAGATCAACAGAGAGTAACGCCACCGTAGAGAACAACGTCTCGTACCAGAGATCCCCGCACCCGAATCAACGAGGGGTCCTTCGGACCTGGTCCCCAACTTGGACACAGGGGACGTAAACGTGTGCCTAAGAATTGGTGATCTGGTGGTCCCTTCGGGACTGGGAGAAAAGAGTAGCTTTTCGAGGGTTAGTAGAACTTTCATTTTCAGTGAGTCAACACAGGTTGAGACGTTGGGGTACCTGATATATCAGGTATTTTAAGAGGTCCGGTCTTATAACCTCACCCATCGGAAAGGGAAGAGGTCCCCTAGAAGGGTTGGGTCCCTAGCTTGGGTCCAGAGGGTGTAAAGTCCATCTAAGAGGTAGTCGACTCGGTGTTCCTTTCGGGTGGACTAGTAGAATCAACTTTAATTAAACGGGAAAACCCCGTCGAACTACCAAATGACAAATACTATAATCCCATATACGACAGGTCAGAATAAAATCGACACTCTAACATCAGTGGAACTCCCATCTCTAACGTAAAACAAAGAAAAGGACAGGAGTGGGGTTGGAGGAACACAAGTCCCTAACAACTAGCGTGACTCAACTCCCCTGTCTTCATCGGTCCGATCGACGACGGGTGTCACACCAACCACCATCAACAGTAGAGGACATTGAGAAAATAAATGGACACGAACGTTAACGTTGACCAGTGATTAATTAATCAATTAATTAATTAGGAGAAGGACTTCTCGACATAAAGGGAAGGAAATTCTTTTATATTGAAAACCAAAGAGTTTCTTTTACATATAAGTAACATTTTGAAATCCTTAATACCCATTCCTTTCTTTCTTTTATTTTTGGAAACTTTTAAGATGTCCTTCGTTCGGATGTTAATATAAACACATAGGAACGTCTAAAAAAACACACACTTATATGTGTATGTCTGTATGAAAATTTTTCAATGACTTGTATTATAGTATCATAAAAGAGTAACCGAAAAAAAACTACACCATAACACTCGTAGAAAGGTCACAAAAGTTCGTAGAAATTTTGCATAAAAAAAATTAAATCAAAAATAATTAAAAAAAAAAAAAAANAAAAAAATTAAATCAAAAATAATTAAAAAAAAAAAAAAACCGACGAGACCCAGAAGTAACACCGTGCGTCGGAAAAGGATCAAAATCGGTGTGAGCCCCCGAAGAGATCAACACCTCGTGTCCGAGATGTCGCGCACCCGAATCAACGGGACGGTGTACACCCTAGAATCAAGGGATTGGTTCCTTAGCTTGGACTCAAGGGACGGAACCTTCCGTCTAAGAATTGGTGACCTGGTGGTCCTTCACTTTCACTTCAGTGAGTCAGCACAGGCTGAGAAACACTGGGGCACCTGACATCGGATGGTTCGAGGAGACAGGTACCCTAAGAGGTCCGTTCTTATGACCTCACCCAACGGTAAAGGAAGAGGTCCCCTAGAAGGGCTGGGTCCCTAGCTTGGGTCCAGAGGACGTAACCTCCGTCTGCGAAATTGGAGACTCGGTGGTCCCTTCGGGTCCCTGGTGGCCGTTTCTGGGGACATTTTTGTGTAAATTTGGATAAGCGTAAATGTAGTAGACGTCTCTTCTCGAGGTACACATAGATACAAACAAAAACAGATCAATAAAGGAGTCCTTTCGAAATACTCGTCGTGAATTTTCTAATATTCTTGAATTCCTAAATTCCACTTTCACGAAAGTCAGAAAATTACCGATAACATTCAACGGGGGACACACGAGTCAACATACAGGTTACGAAACACCAGAGGACCTGACGTCGGGTGGTCCGAAGAGACAAGTACCCTAAAAGGTCCTTTCTTATGACTCACCCAACGACAAAGGAAGAGGTCTCCTAGGAGGACTGGGTCCCTAGCTTGGGTTTGCAGACGATGTAAACGTCCTCTCAGTGGACCGTTCAAGTTCAACGGGGGATCTTTTCGTATAATTAAGTACAAGGGTTGTCATGTCTTCACGGTTAAATCGAAGTTTAGATCGAGGATAATGAGTAAAAAATAGAAGATTTGACTACCCTCTTTTACCAGAGAATGTCGATAAAACTAAATGTCCACAAAATAGTGATTATGTTACCATCTAAACATATATTAAGTAGTGGTAATCGTAAACGAAAGAAAAGAAGATACCTAACGTAAAACATGTATTATAAAACACATAGTAGACGGGTACAGTAAACGGAAGAAAAACAACCCAACAAACAAAAACAAAACCGAGGAATTTTTTATCGTCGAGAAACAAAAAGTACATGAATAAAAAAGAGTCAACCGGAACTGTAACAAATACAATAAAATTTAAAATTGAACACCTTTAATTTTTTTTACATATCAGAATAGACAATAATTTCACTAAAGACTTAAATTCTAGTACGTGTTTTACTAGAGAAGAAGGATCGTAACAATATAAAAAATATCATTTAACTAAAACTTTGTATATACGGAAATTACATATATAATAATAAACCACATTCTAGATGACATCCCTAGATTAAAAGGGGTTTTCAAATCAGGCAACAAGGTTTGGATACATAAGAAATAACTAAAAGAAGAAACGGTTAAATTTTACAGTAATAAAAGTACATAATGAAGAAAATATACTTGACATGAAAGACAAACAGGAAACCTCACAGGTAGATTAGTCACGAGACATAAATTAAATGACGACATCATTACATTCCAGGATAACAATAGGGAGAAAACTTTTGTTTACCCAACAGTATTTGTAAATAAGAGATTTTATTTGAAATTTTATGAAAACAGTTCAATTTGTTTGAAAGACTCTAAAACAAACCTTAATGTAATTGCCATATCTCATATACAAGTAGATATGTATACACACAGTTATAAGTGTAGGTATTATGTATATATTGTAAACAACGGTGACAACAGTAACAGTCATCGTTGAAAGGGGGACCTAATAAAGATCCAATAAAAACGAACACGTGTATCTTAACATAAAACAAAAACGTACATATAGAATATTGACCGATAGAATCAATCGAGAATGATAAAAACCATCAAAAAGGTAAACAAAACGAAAGCAGAAAAACTGAGAAAGTGCGTATGGACCCTTCTGACCTGTGACATACTTGTTTACCTTTCAAATAGGGATATCTGACTTTTTATTTTCTTCATCCCTCTAGAACAGAACCCTCTACTGTTTTTGACCTCAACCTTCCATCAAAAAAGAAGATCTGTTTAAAGGTTCTTCCGTTCTGACTATTGCCTAGATACAGATAAAGACATTTCAAAGTGACGTGCACTTCGGACCAAACTACCAAAATATTTCTTTATAACCCGTCCAGTCTTTTCTTGGACCTAATCGTTATAAGGTGTTTGATACTATAAGTAATAGTTAAAACTTTTACCATATGGTTTCGTAAAGTCAACACATATTGACACAAGTTTTCTATACGATAGAAATAAACCTAAACCAAAAGGGATACAAATTTTAACAAGAACAAAGTACTGTATAACCCCATTTTGGTGAACACACTTTCACTGACGTCAAGATAGTATTCTCCTTAGAGTCTTAATGACTACATGAATGTCTCTATCACCGTCGGTGTGATTCTTACACAATTGAGGGAGTTTACTACACCGAATTTTCAATCCCTCCTCTTTAATTCGTAGAAAGTAAGAATATACACCACAAAGGAACACCGAGTCGACCATTTCTTAGGCGGACGTTACACCCTCTGGACCCAAGCTAGGGACCCGACCCTTCTAGGGCACCTCTTCCCTTCTCGATGGGTGAGGTCATAAAACCGGACCTCTTAAGGCACCTGAGATATCAGGAACCCCAGAGTTTCTCAGTCTGTACTGACTCACTGAAAGTGAAAGTGAAAGTAAGAACCCATTAATTTTGACAGAGACAACTAACTACGATGAGGAGACTCTTGAGAAAAAATTTTTTAAATAAACAAAAATTAACTTCCTATTAACGAAATGTCATAACACAACTAAAGACAGTATATAGTTGTACTTGGTCGGTATATATATATATATAGGGGAGGCAGAACTTGGAGGGACAGTAGAGGGTGGGGTAGGGTGAGGAGGTCCAACAGTCTCGTGACCAAACTCGAGGAACTCAGTTTGTCATTTAAGGGGGACCAATAGATAAAATGTATACAATCACAAATGTAAAGGTACGATGAAAGAGGTAAACAGGTTGGGAGACGAAGGGAGTGTCAAATGTGTTCAGAGAAGAGATTCAGACGCAGAGGTAACGACGGGACGTGTATCCAAGTAGTCATGACAGAAAGATCTAACGTATATATACGAAATCATACACTATAAACAAAAAGAGAAAGACTGAATGAAGTGAGACGCATTATCCGAATCCAAGTAGGTGGAGTAATCTTGACTGAGTTTACGTAAGCAAAAATACCGAGGAGTCTCCTCTTGAGAATTAACTGAGGAAAATAGTCGACTAGTCCGGTCGAACGTACCCCCAAGAGTCGAAAATGTAGTAGAGTCCAAATAGGGAATGAAGAGACGATTGAGAAGAAGAGAGATGACGGAATAGATAATTGAATTTTCCAAAATTCAAAGGATAAGAATAACACAACTGGTTTTTCAATCAATGTCTTTTTGAGTTTACTTGAAAAACCTGTTGGATCATAAAATATACCACAAGAATTGACATAATACCACGTGTCCGGTAGCGAATACTCACGGATGTGTAATTTCATGTCGTCGGAGAGGACACCAAGTCCTTGAGTAACTTAAGGACACCACTGGGAGTCTCTTCGAGTGTAGAGATGTCGAACGAATATGATCCTCACCAGAGGTGGAGGTCGGGGTTAGGATGCTTTATACGGGTGTAAGAGGTCGGGACCGGATCGCACGGCTGTGACAAACTGAATTGTGGTTGGGAGTTAAGTTGGACATTAATGAAAGTGGGTGAATTGTATAGTAAAGATATGAGAAATTAGGTTTGGAAAGGTACAGATGTTAGAAACTTGTGTCGAAATTTTAAGAGTGACATAACAAATGTGAGTTTCTTCATATATCAAAGATCGATTTTATTGAAAACCATAATTTTTAATAAAGTCAACCCAACTCAGATTGAAAAAGAATTTTGAACTCTTTTCACCACCAACTTCTTAGAAGAATGGAAAATTCAAACAACAAAAGTTTTTCCTTTCGTGGTACTCCTATTATCATTTAAATGTTCGAAGGTGAACATACTTACATGATTCAAATTTCAGACATAGACAGACCGTTTTGGTTATGTCGTAACATTTCATTAATCGGAAGTTAATTTTATTTTTTTAAAAAAAATGTACTTAGGTACAGTTTTTTAAATATAATTTTTTTTATTTCAGACATAGAGAGGAGTAATGTTGAATCTCACTACTAAATTAATTAATTTTCAATCCACATATTTTCCTTTTTTCATTTTGACTACCTTTCTCCCTCGTTCGTACCACGAAGCAACAGGTTATGACAAGAGGAACTACGGGGTACTTCGACTCTGAGAGGTACCACGAGTCGTAAATAACAATAGTTTATTTACTTCCAGGACCCAGGAACCTGAAAAGGTAGTCATCTTTAATTATTCTCCCGTCTACTCTTAAGGTCCGTTCCGAAATAACTTTGAACATGACATCGTACTCTCTCGTTTTTGTTGTCCATGAGAACGAACGAGAGGTTCCTCCCGTCCGAACAAGGAGTTTATCCCACGTCTCCCCTCCCCCACGTGGTCACTCACCCAACCCGACCTCCCCATCGAATCCTCCAGACGGATGGGGGAACGACTACGACGCACGTCCCTAGTGCACGTCCTGGAACGAAAACGAGGGCCGTGGAGGTATTACCATCAACCAAACACCGGAAAAAGATACAATAACGAGTATTAACGAGGGTGACGTCGTCCGTACATCAATAAAAATCAGAGAATACCAAAGAACATAAAACAACACGTCCGCGTTTAACGTTCGTGGGACCCTTTCCCAGGGTCCAGGGTCGGATGAAGTTCACATTCTGGACCACCCCACTTCCCGTCTGGAGGTCCCACTTAGACAATCCTCGGTACATCCTACGGGTCCCTAGGATTATGACTCCTCAATTTGTAACAGTTCGTCTTCTATTAGTCTACTCACTTAAAGACAATACTTTTACCCGTAACCACTGTGAGGAAAGAAAAGATCTGTATTAGAAAGTGACAAGTACGTTTATAACTGGAAGGTCAGGGTCAAACTTTTGTATACCTTCATTAAATGTATAAAATGGTGGTTCTTACCTTAATCCCATAATCACTATGACAAAGAAATTCTCGTTTCTGTAACTAACTGTTCCTCGTACTGACCAGTCCTGGACTGTTCAGGTCACATAACGCCACTTACATCTAAGTGTTGTAAGACCAAAAACATAGAGTTTGACGAGTAAGGGGAGAGTGCATGAAGGACTGTAGTTCGCGACTCCCTCTCTCTCTAGGATTCAGACAGGTTTTTGTCACCGGTACATTTTGGGTCTTCGTCGACCTCTTCCGTTGTATAAGTGTCAGATGACCGAATCATTGTAGAGTCGAAACCCCATAAAAAACGGAGTATCTGATCGGATTGGAGACATCTTGAATTACACACATGGAATTTAAACTGGGAATCCATCTCGTTGACAGACAGGGGTAAAAAGGTCCTGTCAGGAAGGACCAAATACAGACTACAGGACCTTATTAATAATTATACGGAGAAAGATATAGGACTAAACCTATTATTTAGTATACCGGTCGGTCACGAAGTCGGAACCACGAACGATGACAAGAAGATCTGAAAAGGGGATCGAGACGACAACTCCCTTACGGGATAACCGGAGTCCAGGGAGGTTTTCTCTAACAAGAGTTAAAGGATTAGTCTCCACATCTGACTCCCAAGTAGAGTAATTAACGTCACTTACGTCTAAAGTCTTGACCTTCTCTGAAATCTCTGACCATCAAACTGATGAAAAAATTCCTTCATTTACTAGAAATTGTCTACATCTTGTTTACTGGAAGAACACCAGGGTACCAACAGAAAGGATCATCTGAAGGAATCTCACGTTCCCAGAACAAGAGATACAGTAGAGAAAGGTTTGTTTAATCAAACGAACTACTTGGGTGAGTATCGGACAGTACTAGTCCTAACAGGTTTTCTTTCGTATATCAAGAAAGAAATTTCATTCCCTAAGTTCAATAAAAGGTTTCTTCAGTAAGTGAGAAGAAGTGATTACTGAAAAGGTCCGAGATCCCTAAGAACCATTCATTGAAAAGGTCAATGAGTCTAGGAAGGAACCTAAAAGGTATTACTTGGAGGGACCTCCTTACATTCTATATTTGAAAACCTCAAAACCGGTGGACTGACAAGTATATAGAAGAAAGTAATCTGTGTGGTAGAGTTTGAGTTCCTGTGGTTGCTTATAAATATATCCGTTTTGAAGAAAAACATACTTAAAAGTTACAGATCTAGAATTATCATCAAGAGAAACATATAAACAACTACTAAGACTTTAAGAAAGTTGTATTTAAAGATTTTGAAAAAGAGCACTGTGTACGACCGACAACGACGACAACGGTTCAGCGAAGTCAGCACAGGCTGAGACACACTGGGGTATCTGCCGTCGGGTGGTCCGAGGGGGCAGGGACCCTAAGAGGTCCGTTCTTGTGACCTCACCCAAAGGTAAAGAAAGAGATTACGCACTTTCACTTTCACTTCAGAGAGTCAGTACAGGTTGAGAAGCTCTGGAGTACCTGACGTCGGATGGTCCGAGGAGGTAGGTACCCTAAAAGATCCGTTCTCATGACCTCACCCCACGGTAACGGAAAAGCGCTGTGTACGACCTTAATCCTAATAAAACTCGTACAAAGTTATTATTTCTCCTTTAGACTCTTAATTGTCACATTATAAAACATAAAATGGGTACCATGCCAGATCATGTTTGACTCACTGAAAGGATTCTTCGACAAGAGGTTTAGTGCTATATTCTTGGGGATCTGACGTAGGTGGAACACCAATACGGTAGACCCTGTATACTGAAGGTCCTAAGGTCCCTTCTCTCTCGAGACTATCAGTACGGACCTAAAATTACAAGTTTGATCTTCTCACCTGTAGTGAAGGTGGGCATAGAGAACTCGGATTTAAGTTAGAGAACTAGGGTAGGATTTACGACCCTTTCGATACTTTACATCAGAATAGTACGGTCCTTCTTTCTGTTTTACGTTGACCCACCTATGAGTCGCAATAAAGACGGTGTCAGAGGAGGCAGCAACGATACTGAGAACCAAGTAGCGATACAAATTTATCAGAAAGGTAAGAGAACGAGAACCTCAGTCGTAGAAGTTCCACAAATATAGACAAGAAGTATACAACTTATTTTAGTATTACAGACTGAAATCTCAAGTCCAAGAGAAGTGATGGAAACACGTCTAAGTGGTACTTCCACGACTCACTCTCCTAAGGTATTGTTATAGTTTTCTCTTAAAGGAATAAGGTCAAGAAGGTGAGAGAAGGTGGAACGAAGTTTGAAGGTAGGATGTAAATAGAGAAATGAAGGTTTCCGGTGGAGAGAAAGTGGTCTATTGGACGCACTCTTCGTGATATCATCGACCCACATATCGAAAAGACATTGAATTTACGGATCTTTTTCCTACATATAAAGCCTTAAATTTTACAAGCCTTTAAGGAAAAGTAGTCAAGGGAGTGTAATAGTCTATTGAGTCTTGGTTTGCGGGTCAACCGACTAGTAGTTTCATTTCACTGTCAAATAGGAACCTTGACATTAACAATTCATCTAGTCATAACCTGACAATCTTGTCAGACAAGGGCTGTCCTTTAAGACGATCCCTTTGACGTCTCCCGTCTCCACCTCCTTTCCGGGACCTCTCGTAGACGTCCGTCTCTAACGGTCTGTCGAGTAGAAGTCCGTATGTCTCTATGTCTACTGGACGAGAAAGAAACGTCCCACACCAACCTCTGTCCGGTGGTGTGGTGATCGACAAGTCAAGAAAAAGAGGTCACAATGAACAGGGAGTGACTTTTCAGAACAAAACTTTAGTGTAATTCTGAAATTATTACTCTAATGTAAAGTCAACCGTAATTAAGCGGAAGTCCTTCTAATGTTTACGGTAAAATCCTACTTTGCCGCTTAGAGTATGCAAACACGACTAAACGAATCACAGTCAAAGCCTCTCACCGTTAGAAGTAGGGGGGAAGGGTCGTGTGCCACACCGAGACCGTATCTCACCTACAAACATCTACAAGCGAGTGAGTCGTTTACATCTAATCCGTGGACGACACGTGGTCCGTAGTACGGTCCACGACCCCTGTGACTATTTACTTTCTTTGTCAAAATTCCGTCCCTACCGAGACCAGTCTGTCCTCCTTTCCTACCACGTTCACTCCTACACCACGATAAATATCCTCCACCCTCTCTCCTCGCGGAGACAGTGTCCCTCGTATACCAGAATCCAGATAGAGACAGACAGTATCCGAGGATCTTCTCACCGATAAAGAGAAGAAATTCTAAGAGTGTACGCCCTCTATCATCTTTATCCATACAGGTACCACCCATTTTCTGGAACTTTTCTCTCTTTATGCTATTTCACTGGAAATAGTATAAACCACCAATCACCAATCTTACAATAGTAGACGAAAACATTAATGTTCGTGTTCATCCCCCAGATTTTATCGGAACAAAAGTTGACAATCTGTAGGAGGTCCCTACCACACCAATTCTTAAAACTTTTATTACTTAATGGACATCTCTCTCCATTAATTTTACGTCAATCACGTCGGAGAGACGGAGAGCCACAACACCTTCATAAGGACTCTCTTTACAACAGTAGGTGTTGGGACGAATACGCGTAAGTGTCACGACTGAAGTAATTGATCTTACCTTTCTTCAAAGACGTGGCACAGTCCAAGAGGGTTCATATCTCTCGCCTTTTGACAGTAACTTCTTTCACTTTCACTTTCAGCGAGTCATCACAGTCTGAGAAACACTGGATTAAGAGGTCCGGTCTTATGACCTCACCCATCGGAAAGAAAGGTTCGGTTCCTACCTTGGGTCCAAAGGGTGTATCGTCTACCTAAGCAATGGTCGATTCGGTGTTCCCTTCGGGTTCTTATGACCTCACCCATCGGATAGGGAAGAGGTCGCCTAGAAGGACTAGGTCCTTGGCTTGTCCCCAGAGGACGTGACGTCCACCTAAGAAATGGTCGACTCGGTGTTCCCTTCGGGGACAGTAATAAAGACGATAATGACTCTAAAACTCTTCCCTTACTCATCTACACTTCATTCGCTTCACTTCACTTCACTTCAGCGAGTCAACGCGGGCTGAGAAACACTGGGGTACCTGTCATCGGACGTGGTTCGAGGAGGTAGGTACCCTAAAAGATCCGTTCTCATGACCTCACCCAACGGCAAAGGAAGAGGTCCCTCAGAAGGGCTGGGTCCCTAGCTGGTCCAGAGGGTGTAATATCTGTCTGCGAAATGGTAGACTCGGTGGTCCCTTCAATCAAAGTTTACATCTTAAAAGTTATCTGTGTGTAAACTAATCATTAAAGTCATCTTTTTGGACAGGTTCTATGTTCGTAGACGGAATAAAGACACAACATTTCCAACACGAAGTCGAGTGTGGTCTTTGGTCCGACCTGGTCTGCGAGTACACTGAGGGTCAATAAGACAACTAACCGAGGTTCGGAGGAGGTCTGGGACGTGTGACCCAGTATTATCTTGGTGTAGTCCACGTCGAGAGTTTTACTACGTTTTAGGAACTCAGGAGGGCAGGAAAACAATTTCTTCGTCACAACTCTAAAGGGTTGTTCTTTTTGAAGACCATTCGTCTCAATACCTCTGTCCTACAGTCTCGTCCGGAAGGACTCTGTAGCAGACGAGGTCGGAAAAAAGAATGTCTTCTTTACCTCTGGATTTATGTCCCGTGTGGGAACCAAGTAACAACTTGGATGACAACAGGAAGTCAATGGTAATCCTGATTCACTCAAGAGGGAACTATCAGGGGTCTTGTTACCGACCCTACATCACTCATGAGCCAGTCACACTCACTAGAGAACAATTCTAATAAAGATCACCATGTCGACTTTGTCCTTGGATCTACGGGATCGTCAAGACACGAGCAAACCTCCCTGTATAAAACATAAAGGATGGAACATATTTCCCTTTACACAACCTCCTTCGACTCAATTTTTATCACTGTCGACGTCACGGGCAATGACCCGTACATGAGTCGCGACTCAAGAGTAGACCCACCAAAGTGAATTAGGACAATCACAGATACGCTAAGTGTGAGAAACAACAGAAGCACACTGAGTACACTTCCGACTCAACCTATGGAGCGGGTACCAGTGTGATGATTATCCCTCGACCCGATCCAAAATTTGGAGGGAGACTGAATTTTTAGATACAAGAATTGATAATAAAATAAGGTCCTCAATCGTTTGACACCTGGCGTCCGGTATAGACCGTAAAGACGAAAACATTAGGAGCTCACTTCTTACAAAGAATTTGAAGGTTTACCAACGTTTTTTAATTTCTTTTTTTTATAAAGGACTACCCACTTTTAATACACTTTAAGTCTAAAGTCACAGGTACTCCACAATAACCTTGTGTTGCCATGTCGGACATCACTGAATGTACTATTTTATCGTCTCAACTTATCACCAATATGTCTGGGACACTGAACTTTTCGGATTTTATAAAAGATAGACCAGAAAAGAGACATGACAAGGAGTTACTAACAAAACTCAAAGGTTAATCTCATATCAACACTTAAAAATATCGCGAGTAGAAGAGGACAATGGACGGAGAAACAAACAAGGCATAATTGTATAGTTAGTTTACTACTTACACAACATATTTTTCTCAAGTAGAAATTTAATAGACATAAAATGGGAAAATTTGTTTACGTCCTCACTAATCAACGACCTATTGTAAACCGTGACAACTGCTGTAGACAAGACGGGAATGACACCTGTCCTCTCGAAACACCAAATGTATCGAGAGTGTAGGTAAATAACTTGACCAATAAAAATTTTGGAGGTTCATAGAATCTACACCTTTAGTGACATAAAAGAAAGGAAACATCACCAAACGACAGAAGCCTAATACACCTCTAAGTGATACTTTTACCCTTTGGTGTCATGAGATTCCATACCAGTCGTCGTATACCTGTAGGATATCATATTTATAAGAATAAGCATCTTGCGACAAGTACCGTGTGACGTAACAAGACGACAGACAGAGTGATTTTATGACACCGGAGAATATTTTCAATAATAAAAATTTAAATTACGTGTAAATCCTCTTTAAATAATTTTAAATGTTTACAGACTCTATTGTAATTTACGAGGTCAGTTATTTCTTTACAAGTAACAGAACCGATATGTTTGCCATAGAATACATTCACCTGCCATAGTTCTGAAGAGGTCAAGGTACCGTCGTGGTCCGAGTACCAGTCCCTTTGACTTACTAGTCTGACCTCCCCGACAATCTCACTGACAAATCAGGTTCCCTGAAACCACGAGTTCCTGCCTCCTGTCTACCCCTTTCCTTCTACATCCCTTGTAAGAGGGAGAGTCAGAAGTGTCATCAAGACACCCATAATAATAAGGACAACACGTTTCCTTCTTTACCTCCGTCTTTCTCCCGTTTATTTGGAGTACCGGTGGTCCGTAACATTACAGTTACGTCAACCCACGAACTAAAGGAAGTGACCTCTAATTGATAAGAAAAGTATCTCTTAGTTATTCCTTTTCACCTAAATCTAATTTGTTCTCTCTCTCTAATGAACATACATTCCTTGTATCAACTAGAGGGGACCAGTCCCACTTTTAAGGACCTTACCGACGTAGGTCTCTCTCTGACTCGACATCCTTCCAATGCCTCGTGGAGACTCGTATTCCACACAGGTACCTACGGAGTCCGTACCCTACGTTCGTCTCTTTGTTTTGTTCCACCCCTTTGTAATGACCTAAAACAAAGAACTAACGACTACTCGTGACCGTGTTTTCACACCCGAACGACCCAACATGTCACACCCCTTGACCCGACCAGGTAGAACATAGGAGAGGTGTCTATAGAGATCCATCGGACTTGATTGATGACGGGTTCCCAGTACTGTAAAGAATCCTAAATATTAACGGGTGGATTGTCACCCGTGTAAACTTTAAACTACACACAAGGTTTGGAAACTTAAAATACGGAGTCTAATTCTTGAAGGTACATAATGAGTAGACAGTGAAGAGTGGAATCCGACGTAGAACCCGGCCCCCCACCCCCACCCCCCAACAGCTTAGAGGGATTTTCAATTACAACACCTTTCACTTGTCTTTACGATTTAGTTCGAGCCCTTGTCACGACGGACCGTAAACATGTTTGGTTTCGAAGACAGTCGACACGGTCACGGCACTCGTGACGTCTACGACTTAGTACTCAGACCTCTTCTCTTCTGACGTTCTCTGGAAATGTCTGAGTCGTTTACTCGGTGGAAACGTCCGGAGACATTGGACTAGGTTTGAAGAGTGATTCTTTCAAAAAAAAAAAAAAAAATTCCTTTACCTTATCGATTAACCGGAGGTCTCCAGTAAACTCCAGGGTTTACCTCCAGGATAGTACCTAATCTGTACAGTTTAGAACATAGTTAACATTGACTTTAAACTTTGTTTCTCATAAAATCGTGACTGTTTTCTTCACAAGTAACCTCAAACAAAGTACAAATAAAGAAAAAAAGAATAAATACTGGGTAAAAGAGTTTGTCGAATATATGAGTTTGAATGAACGAAGCATAGATTACTTATTCACCATTGTCGGACAAATAAACATACATATACCCGAAGGGTCCACGGTGATCACCATTTCTTGGGTGGACGGTTATGGTCCTCTGTATTCTCTACTCCCAAACTAGGGACCCAGTCCTTCTAGGAGACCTCTTCCCGTACCGTTGGGTGAGGTCATAAGAAGGGACCTCTTAGGGTACCTGTCTCCTCGGACCACCCGATGTCAGGTATCCCAACGTTTCTCAACCTGTGCTGACTTCACTGAATCGAATGTGCATACGGAGAGTGTGAGGGTTTGGGCTCAACTATACCATATGTGATAGGACACCCTCTTTAAAATTTTATATATATATATGTATAAAATAAAGTAATTTGTTATATTTCGTTTAAACATTATTTATAGAGTCTAATCTTGTAAAAATTGTTTGTACCGTTACAAGACACGGTTAAACATGTACGAAACTTAATTAGATTTAATGTATAACTATTTTCCATTTGGTAAATTCGTATTTACCTACTCACTGTATTTACATATAAAGTGTTTTCTTTTTATGTCTACCGACCATTTCAAAAATATTCGTTCATGTTCAATTTTACTCTGATGTTTACCGTAGAAAATTTAACAATTTAATAGTTTAAAGAAATTTTTTAGTATTATAGGTTATTTTTAGTGTTATTATAACCACCCTCATATTTAAACTCCTTGTACAGATCTTTGTTGAACTAATGTCAATAGTCCTTAGACTTTTTTTCAAGTTTGGTTTACCTAAAACTCTTGAACAAATCTCCAAGATCCTTCCCTTATGTTAATAGATATATAGGGACTACCTTCTCACCAGTAAGAAAGTTGAAGGTCCTTTTACTGTAATCCTAACTACTTCCTTATTTCTTTATGGGTCGAGGAGTCTGGTCGTCTTATGACCTTTATTGAATCCGCTACTTTTAATGTTGGTGTAGTAAATATATTGGGGAAAACATGACAAGTAAAAGGAAGACTCTTAGTTCAGGATCCATTATTAGTCTTGAATATGGGTATATAAATGAACGTTTCCAAACCATTAAATGTCATCCTGTCTCTTTTATTTTAACAAAAATCGGATTGTTATAATATTTATAAAATTGTCCGTAATTTTAAAGACGATTTGAAAACAAAAATTTTCTACATATTACAACATAGGTTAAGTAAACGATATTAAACAAATTAGGGTGTTACTATCTGTAAATTTTAACGAAGATTATAAAGTGACATGTTTATTGAAATTCACGACCACGAATCAGTGAGTCAGCACAGGTTGAGAAACACTGGGGTACCTGACACCGGGTGGTCGAGGTGACAGGTACCCCTAAGAGGTCCGTTCTTTTGACCTCACCCAACGGTATTGAAATTCATTTTGGGAAGATTTATATAGAGCACATGAAGAAATGATTAACGAATTCCTAATGAAAGTTCTTACCTTAAAAGACCCAATTTCTCAACCATGTAAAATTTCCGAAAACGGTGTATAAGTGTCAAAAAGAAAGATTTTAAAACATATTTAAGTATGAGGATGATAGTAACGTATAGATAAAAATTTTCACACAGAAATTTCAAGTGTAACACAAGGTACAATTCTTTTAGAAATATGGCTTATGGTCTTTTCTTTTAATCATACATTCTTACCGTTCAATTTATTCGGACAAAAATGTGGAACGTTTGAAAGAAGGTTTATAGAGTTTAGTAAATCTGTTTTCAGGTGTGCACGTACGTATGTGTGTGTGTGTGTGTGTTTGTGTGAGAATAAGTATACTGATTCCTCCTTGTCTTAGCGATTATCGAATGAACCGAAATTTCACTTTATATTTACACCTGTAAATTTTATAAGACCCTTAATCAAAGTTTGTTTTACTACTCAGTGTGAAGTCTCGATGATGTACAGATCCACAAGGGTAAAGTACTGATGGTTCGGAGGTAGATCAAGGGTGCAAATTCATTCTTCTCCAATTACAGGATACAAAAATGAAAACAACTTACTTTCACTTAATTTCTCCGAAGAAAGGAACACTTCACTTATATCCTTGACTCTCCAGTTGTCTAATTCATCCGTCCTATCTTAAGTCAAGTCAAGTCAGGTCAGCGAGTCTCCACGGTCCATAATCATTTACGTACACTGTCTTGAAACGAAGACGTGGTTGTCAAGGATCGTACTACGAAACTTGTGTCATATGTTGTTTTGTTGAAACAACTAAACAACCAGTTAAAATAACTACTTGGATAATTGTATTCAATAAAAAATCACATAGTCAAGATTTCCTCAATCCGTAGTTATATTACCATATTATCAAGAAAAAGATAAATCAGATAAAGATAATTTAGGAAAAATCCACTTGGTAAGTGAAATTTACGAACGATTATGAAACCAAAGAGAAGAATCATTTTCTTGATGGTCGTCACATTCTGACTTACCTAGCTATCGTCACCAAGACAGGGGTGGAGGGAACAATGAGAAGTAAAATACCCCACCCCTATAACAGGAAAGGATTGACATAAACGAGTGGGACCGAAGAAGGATAAAGAAACGAGTGAGAACGGGTCCCTTCGTTCTTGTGAAATTGGCTACCCTTCCTCGACTCGTACAGATGTATAAGGGAAGGAGAAAAACCCCCCACTCTAAGTGGAGGGATGTCCTTCTTGTGTAAAGGAGATGAAAGGGTATAAGATTCAACAAGTCACCGTCGGAGATAAAAAAAAACTGACGGGGTAAACCGTACACCCTAGAATCAAAGGACTGGTCCCTATCTCGAACACGGGGGGACGTCGCCTTCACATCTTAGGATTGGTGACCTGACGGTCCCTTCAGGGTGTTAAGATAAAATTATATAATTTTGAGTGACTTAGTGTTTTCTCACAGAGTTTTTTTTTTTTTGTTTTTTTTTTGGAGTCTATCCATTACCCTCAAATAAATGGGTGAGAAAGTTGTTCGGACTTAGGAAACCAGGAAATTCTGACCGAAGAAGTACTCGGACTCACTGTTCTGGAAAAAATAAGTAAGTAATTTGTCGATAACTAAAGTGAGTGAAACTAGAGTAGTAACAAGATCTTCGACCTATACGTCACCACTTGGATCGTCTATTTTTAGGGACGGGAACATCCAAGACATAAGATAAGAATGGAACCAAGAAAAGAAACAGTAAAATTAGTACAAAGGGAGGATTTTAAAAACACACACACACACGAAAGGAATAGTTCAGTAGTGGTACCAGTTCGAGTTTGAGTGAAGAGGGTACTTACGAAGAACCGTCCCTCATAACAGTCTCCGTTGCCCGAAGACACCCGTTCCGAGAACCGACCCTCCAACTTTTTTTGTGAGGGGTCCTTTAGTTCTCTCGTAGGGCGTGACCGAGGGATGTTTCAATAAAATTTAGACTTATCATATTGAACACACTTGATAATTTTTACATATATCATGATGTTAAATACATCATGTCGATATCTATATATTTATATATTTAATCCTGTACATTTACAAGACTATGGACCTGTAAAAAAGGGGAACTCAAATCGTTTCTATTTGTTAATTTGACCACAACCCAAGAGTTCAACAGGTTAAGAGACTTTACAAAAAAACCTAGGAATAAAACGTTATAAGTTTAAGTCCATATACGTAGGATAAAATTCAGGGAAACTGTTACGTTAGTAGAGGCAAATAATCTAAGAGGTAAAAACAACTGATATTCATGGGCCGTCAAAAATTGGACTTTTACGACTACGTTATTAGAGATAAATAATCTAAGAGGCAAAAACAACTTACATTCATGGGTTGTCAAAAAATAGACTTTTACGACTACGGGTACCTCTGTGCACATCTGGACACAGTACGTAGTTTACTCGGGAAAAACTAAGAGGACGGACGGTAAACGGATCAATGTCTAGACACTGGGGGAGTATCCACCACTAGAGTTTCAGAGACTGGTCACGAGAACTTGACAGACTCCGGAAGGACTAAAGTCTTTCTTTGTGACCTCGGACGTCTACACCCTAAGTCAAATCGAAAGGTGATAGACGCCGTCTCGGAAAATCGTGAAACACTGAGAGAGGGACAAACATGTGTCTCTACCGTCAATGACAATTCGGCACTCCCAAAGTCGACCGATCATGGAACCCACCTCCGTGGAACCCTTGACTGATAGGTCACAGAACTAATTGTTCCGGGAGGGGGACCTTCTCCGGACTGGACTGGACGAGGACAGTCGGACTATGGGTTCTCTCTTATGAAGAGTTGCCCCTAAATAAATTATACTTTATGGGTTTCTAGAATGAAACACTACTGTAATTATTTCACGATGTATTAGACCTGTCAACGGTTTATCATAAAAAGACCATTACGAAAGAGTTTTTGAACCACATTTAATTCATTATTCCTTCAGTCTTTCAGAAGATTATAATGATTATGATTGCGATTTAATCCTGAACGGTTTAACACACAACACAAATTATATTAATGTGCAATCTATAATTTCGAAAGAATACTACTATTTGTAGTCCCTAATCTATAATGACGTTCAGAGTTTCAGGACCTTCATAGCACTAGGTGTAGGTGTATATGGCACTTGACTTGTCAAGGGAAGTCTACTATAAGATGGAATTAATTTTGTCCATGGTTTCGCGTAGTCGAAAGTCAAAAGTCATGTTCGCTTACTTTGACTTCACATTCTTTTCTGAACCTTTATAAAAGACCCTTTTTTCTAATAAACGTCCTTTTATATTTTTTTATCTCGAAAAGAATCTTTTCAGTTCATTTATACTGTCACAAACAACACGTGAAGATTGTCAGTGAACTGAGTTCTATCGAAAAACCACACTGTGTTTCACGAGATATTGACTAAACTACCTTAAATGTCAAAGGATACCAACAAAAATCTTAGTACCCTTCTCAGACTATAAATTAATGTTCCATAATTAGACCTAAGAGTTTAATTGGTAAACGGGGTTGTTCAAGGCCGCAACTTATACGTTTATCTTAAACTGTATCATATATCTTCAGTTATAAACACGTGACCCTCATCTAAAAACTCTTCGTTTTCGTTGTGAAATGTTTTATCATTGTTCTAACATTATGGTTAAAATCTTTGGTTGTAACTTTGAAATGATTTTCCTTTGTTTGATTCAATTAACCCCTCACCAGTAAACTATACACCCACATGGGAAAATGTGTGAATTTATAGTAGACTCCGATAACATTATGTCGAATTATTCGTCACTAGCTCTACTGACATTTAGTCATTATTTTTCAGTTTCAGTTATAAGACAACTTCTTCAAACCCTAATTGTATATGGGTGACATATATATTTTATTAGTCGTTCCTGAACGACATATCGTGTCCCCTGAGATGAGTCATACACACACACGATCAGTGAGTCAGCACAGGTTGAGAAACACTGGGGTACCTGACATCGGGTGGTCCAAGGAGACAGGTACCCTAAGAGGTCCGTTCTTATGACCTCACCTAACGGTAAAGGAAGAGGTCCCCTAGAAGGACTAGGTCCCTAGCTTGGGTCCAGAGGACGTAACGCTCGTCTAAAAAATGGTAGACTCGATATCCCTTCAGGGAAGATGAGTATATACATACATATTGACTAGGAAAACGATACGTACACTTTGATCATGTTGTAACACTTAGTTGATATACATACACACAATCACAGAGTCAGTACAGGCTGAGAAACACTGGGGTAACTGACATCGAACGGTCCGAGGAGATAGGTACCCTAAAGGGTCCGTTCTTATGACCTCACCCATCAGTAAGGGAAAAGGTCCCCTAGGAGGGTTGGGTCCCTAACTTGGGTCCCTTAGACTTAACGTCCGTCTCAAAAAAGAGTAAACTCGGTACTCCCTTTAATGTAAAGTTGTAATTTAATTTTTTTATCCTTTGAAGACCAATCTGTCACACCTAAGACACGAATATAAATAGAGATCAAGGAATATCACTGTATGAGTTTATTGTCAATTCCTTAAATTTTTTCCCACATTTGGGTGTTCCTAATTCTCTTCTCTTTTGTCGATTATTCTCCACAGGTATTCTAACATCCTCGATCTTTCGTCTACCTACTTCTCATTAACAGGATCCAAACTCAAAAAGAACGAGACGATTCAAGGTGACCCTGTTTTGGTTCGTCTTGGTTCGGTTGAACACAAAGAAGTGGGTATTTCGGGGTCCTTAACTTTCATGGTCTTTTGTCTTTCTAACCAACTTTCAGATGAACCTCTTCCATGATTTAGGGACTAGATGAGGGATAGGATCGTTCGGTCCGTCGGTAAGGAGACGAAATCATTTTTCGAACTAAACATCTCTTCTTACCTTTCCTTCCCCGCATAGTCTCTTTGTTATCTTCAAAGGGTCTTGACTTTACGTACGTAAAAGAAGAAAATGAGAAAATTATATATATAATAATAATGGACGTGACTGTGTACGAGTTTATACAAAGTACACCTCAACATCCCAAAAATTTTTTTTTAATAAAATATAACCTCATACCAACTAATTGTTACAACACAATCAAAGTTTGATCATGTCGGTGATACCTCTTGTCACACCTCAAAGGAATTTTTTGACCTTTATCTTGACGGAAAACTCGGTCGTCAGGGTGACGACCAGTATGTGTGACTCCTTTGGTCTTAACTTTCTCTGTGCACATGGGGCTACCAGTAGTGTCGTGATAAATATTATCGGTCCTGTACCTTCGTTGGATCTACAGGTAGTCGTCTACTTACCTATTCTTTCGACACCACGTATATGTGTTACCTCATAATAAGTCAGTAGTTTTTCTTATGTAAACTTAGTCAAGATTACTCCACCTACTTTGACCTCGGATAATATGTCTCACTTCATTCGGTCTTTCTTTTTGTGGTTATGTCATAGTCAAGTCAGTGAGTCAGCACAGGCTGAGAGACATTGGAGTACTTAGCGTCGTGTGGTCCGAAGGGACAGGTAGTGGTTGAGGGCCTCAGGTGAGTCTGAGTACAGGTAACTCAGTCACCACGGTAGGTCGGTAGAGTAGAAGTCAGCCGGGGAAGAGGACGGGGGTCAGGGAGGGTAGTAGTCTTAGAAAAGGTCACTCAGTTGAGAAGTGTACTCCACCGGTTTCATGACCTCAAAGTCGAAATCGTAGTAAGGAAGGTTTCTTTAGAGTCCCGACTAGAGGAAGTCTTACCTGACCAACCTAGAGGAACGTCAGGTTCCCTGAGGCTTCTCAGAAGAGGTTGTGGTGTCAAGTTTTATGATTACGTGTATATACCTTAAATCTTTCTGCCATTACTATTGGGACATACACTCTGTCGTTTTCTCTGTGTCTACATATCTTGTCAGAAAACCTGAAACACCCTCTCCCTCTCCCACCCTACTAAACCCTCTTACCGTAACTTTGTACATATTATAGTATATACTTCGTTTAGCGGTCAGGTCCAAACTACGTCCTATGTCCTACGAACCCCGACCCAACTAGGTCTCCCTACCATGCCCCTTCCTCCTCCCTCCCCCCAAGTCCTACCCCTTGTACACATGTGGGCACCGCCTAAGTAAAACTACATACCCTTTTGGTTATGTTATAACATTTCATTAATCGGAGGTTAATTTTATTTGTTTAAATTTAATTTTTTTTTTGTTGTTTTTTCGTTACAACATAATCAAAGTCCCACACGTCGTTTCACTAAGTCAATATGTATATATCTATAAGTAAGAAAAGTCTAAGAAAAAGGGTACATCCAATAATGTCTTATAACCCATCTTACGTAAAAGAACTAAACTTTCACGGGTCGTGTTAGTCATTCGTTTCAGGGTGGGACTCCACGTAGTACTCTAAAACACCTTTACCCATACTTATCTTAAAGGACGTTAGAAGAACTTTTCCCTTCATATCTAACATACCTGTTACAAATTGTAAGCTTATTGAAGATCAAGAGTTGTAATCTTCTAAATTCTCACACGTGTTACGGAAACTTTATGACTCTCTTTCATTAATAGTTAGATGTCAAGAGAGGGGTGGGTGTACTAGATCACACTTCTACCTTTGTCCCAAAAGTTGAAAGTTTAAATAGAAAGTATTTATGGAAAAGTTGTTTAATGGTCTCCTACACATGGAGGTCCTTTCCCCTAGTACTTTCGTCTTCTGTATCCTAGATCCTAAGTTATGTCTTCCTCCTGTCTCCTCAAGGGTCCTAGTACGATATCTGGTCAGGACCCTACGTCGGTACGTAGTCTGGATCGTACTCCCACTTTGGTCGCCCCACAGAGGTCCTTGTTTTACCTAAACTATTGAATGGACGATATTGACTAGTATCCTCTTCTCAACATCTATTGTAAAATCCATTATCCCAGACATGTGTACGACTTATGTACCTTTTCGTTTCTTCTTTCTTTTCCAGAGTTTTTTAAAATTTTATCTCGTACTTTCTGTTACAGTAGCCTCACCGTGTCGATACTTGTTACAAACACATCAGTATTATGTTTGCGATTTATATTAAATTGGTTTTCGAAGACTACACACAATCTTACATAACACCCGTTCTTCTCAAAAACTCTAAGATATAATCCTTCCATTAAAGATTTCACTTTATTTAATCCTATATTGTCATATTTATAAGGTAAGTCTTTATGTATCCATTTGTCGTCTTCTTTGTCGACTTTCACAATTTTTATCAACCATACCTCCTCCACTCTCTTTCACGATCCCTTGACGACACACACACACACACAAATTTATCCAGAACGTCAATGATAAACGGAAACCTTTCATTCAAGTACATAATAAAGATTTTTTAAATAGTTGACTATAATTTTCCATCCTTTCGTTTAGTGGTTCAGAATACATCAAAAGGTATTTTTTACTACTATTTGTGGTGGAAACCCCCTTAGTGGAGTCAATACATCTTCTAAAATAAGGGATTGTTATAGACGATTCACAGATGAGGGAGGGTACGAATCCTTTCCATATTTTCAACAAGGTCGTCGTAATTACAGAATAAGGACAATTTCGGAAAAGAAGTAATGTAGCTTATATGTGGACGAAGAATATCTTTTCAACTTTGTGACTCTAAAGTGTTGTTGGACCTCCGCAAAGATCCTAGTAGGGACGGAAAGAAAACCGAAATGTCTACGTAGGGTTTCTCTCTTAGTACGACCTCTGTCTCATTAAATGGCCATTTTAGAAGAAGACATAATGTCCCACCTCTCGTGACAATGATGGTACCGTTGTAGTCTCCACAGTTCCTGAGTTCCCACCGAGACAGTTGGACGTTACCTGAGGTCATACACCCCGAGAGCATCCCTCTTAGGGGACCGAAAGTAGGCAAGGAAAGCGGGAAAGGTAGAACAGAAAGTTTCTATCAATAAAATCACTGAGAAGACATGGTCAGGACCCTATCTCTGACCTACACCACTTGTTCCTCCCGTATCAGGGGCGAGAGAATTGTGAATCTCGAGCGTCCACTAAATCTCTAATTTACTTATTAATATGTCTAACAATAAATTGACGGCAAAACCACCCATGACACCTCCTCTTCCTGTCCCCGAAACTCCCACCGGCTTGGATCGGGTCTTTCCAAAGCGTCTCCATAAAGGGTCTTCTTGATAGTCAGTCGAATTGGATTCCTATTCCACTTCCACCGGTCCGTTCCCACCAAACTTTCTTCTCCTCGGGTACGAAGCCAAAAGTCCGTCCGAGAATTTTTTGTAAACATCCACGGAAAATCTAAGTTTGTGTCATCGTGAAACACCTTTTTAGACAATGCCGGTACACTACTTTTCCTAGAACTTTTAGAATAAATGTGTGAAATGTTTTTTAGGACACAGAGAATTTTAATTTACACCAAGGGTTGTGTCACAATCTTTAAGTGTTAAACGTTCGTATTTCTATTAAGATAAACGGAGAAGTCTTAGTTTACAAAAATCTAATAAGAATATGTGATTCTTGGACAAAAGAATGTCTACTATGACCTAAACGCTTAGTTTAAACATGATCAACATGTACCAAACCATTATTGAGTTCTATACTCTTGTCGTAGTTATCAGGATAGGGTTAAACTGGAAGAATAGACAAGTAAATTAAGGTTTTTGATTAGTCAGTATGGTCCATATTACACATACGAAGAGAACATGTGAAAAACGTGAAAGACATCGGATCTGTAACAGATCACGTCACGATCCTGGTGTCCCACTAAGGTACGTCTATACACTTAAACTAAACTCCGTCTTATTTCCATAAATAAGTGTACATGAGTAAAAATTTCTGTCACACAAACGGTATACACAATTGAGAGAAAGACACCAAAGAACACAGCATCACCATACAAACTTCTAGTATGGAAACACATATACTATCTTGGTGACCTGGACCAAGTGTTACTCCACTCACACTGACATTGTAGTCAAAAAAATAGCACGAAATAAAAAGGTCGTAAAACAAAAACTCGTTAGTTCTCTACTAGTACATCTAAAGTTTTATGTAAATAGATCTCGTGATGTACCCCAACGATTCTCAGCCTGTGCTGACTCGCTGAAGAAAGTGCGTTGGGTGAGGTCGCAAGAACGGACCTCTTAGGGTCCCTGCCCCCTCGGATCCAACGTACAGCCTCCACCGTACAGTTATTCCCTACCATTCTCCGGAGTTTATAAAAGACTTCGATTCTAGTCAAGAAGGGTCAGTCTTCTCTTTTGCCTATTCTACGAAACAAAATATGACTGGTTAAACAAAAGGAAATTCGTTCGAAAATAAGAGTACCAGAAATCTATCAACGTACTGACATTCGTTCATATATATATTGAAAATACTCAGATTCTTAGAAGTAACCCCTCTAAACACCCAAGTTGATACTAATATAATTTGTCATAAATAAAAAGAAAACTCTATACCTTCTTCTATTATAAATCTCAGTACGTATCCGGTCGTTGGATCCATTCTTTAGTACTTCCGTAATACAATTCACTCAATTCAGTAGGCCTTGTTCCGTTTGTAATACACTAGAGTAAACATACACCTTAGATATATTGACTTGAGTGCACTTGTGTTGTCTAAACACCAATGGTCTCTGACCACCCTCTTTACTCACTTCCACCAATCTTCTTATGTGAAGGTTAAAATTCAATTCATTTAAGACCCTTACGTCACATGTCGTACACTGACAGTAATTGTTATATCATAACATATAAAGTTTCGACGACTCTTATCTAAAATTTTCAAGAGTTGTGTTCCTTTTTTTACGTATTGATTCACTTCGATACCTATAATTGATGTGAATAACACCACAAGTAACATATTATATGTAGATAGTTTAATAATACAACATATGAAATTTGAAAAGGTCACGATATACAGTTACTATAGAGTTATTTTGACCTTTTTTCTTTAGTACATGAGACTAGTACAACGATTGATTATCTTACGTTGATTTAAATTTTAAACCATATAAATACATAAGTACGAAGGGACCACCGAGTCTACCATTTCTTTAAACGGACGTTACGTCCTCCGGACCCAAGTCAGGAACCCAACCCTTCTAGGACACCTCCTCCCGTACCGTTGGGTAAGGTTATAAGAGCGTACCTCTTAGGGGTATCTGTCTGCTCGGACCGCCCGATGTCAGGTACCCTAGCATCTCAGCATGTGTTGACTCGCTGATTCGTGTGTATAAGTAGTTATAACATTATTCCCGAAAGACGTATGACCTATAATAAAATCCAAGACCCCTATTTTACCACTTGTCTTATCTGTGTCTTGGACTCGATTATCTCACACATCAGAAGTCCCCGTCTCTTTCCTTATTTATCCACTTATTCATTAAAATATACCATACGATCTATCACGTATGATTCCTCTCTTTTTACTTCGACCCTTCCACCACGTACGGTTCCGTAAAGTCAACTCAGTCTGAGAAACCTTGGGACATCTGGCATCGGACGGTTCGAGGTGACAGGAACCCTAAGAGGTCCGTTCTTATGACCTCACCCAACGGTATGGGAGGAGGTCCCCTAGAAGGGCTGGGTCCCTAGCTTTGACATAGAGAATGTAGAGGATGTAACCGTCCGCCTAAGAAATGGTGATCACGGTGAACCTTACCACCCCTCCTCTCACTTTTAAATATAATTGACAGGTCCCGTCCCGTGTACTCCACCACTAAAAACCTACTTCTGGAAGTCCTTTAATCCCCTGACCTACACATAGCGTCCTCTTCTTCACGTTTCCGGGACGTCATCCTCGTAAGAGTCACGCAAAATCCTTGACGTTCCTCGAGACGACCGAACCTCTCCTTGTCTGGCATCCTCCACTTCCACGACTCTCCATAGTCAACCCTTCAGGATTGTCACTTTTCATGACGACTACCCTTTTATCGTCAAACTTTCACTATCATAGTCCTATAATGTCAGTAACTACCGCTCGTCTTTTTCCACAAAAAATTCAGAAACCTTTAAAGTTTACATCTATTCTATTTAAATCTCTGTCCTTTATCAGTAAGTCCGATAACTATTATTATCAACTTGTCTATTCATAAATAAAAGAAATATACCATTGTACACATACTTATACCCCATTAAAGTTTAAACTCCGTCTTTTCAGAAATACAAACTCATTTCGTCATAATAAAAATTGACTATTAAATTTTTACTAGTCTATTACTTCTAGTGGGGTGGATCTATCTATTTCTGTAATACTAATTCATTTTATAAAAAGGGAATGAGATGAACATCCATCTATTTGATACATGTCGTGTGAGTATGTCATTTTTTAACTGAAACTAAAGACCGTAACTAATTCCTAGGACACTGGGATTTTATTTTGTTTTTGTTTCGGTTTCTCGTTGTGGGGTTGGGGGCGGGGGGTTTATTGTTGAAAGATTCGGAACTCAGAAATTTATCCATTTTACTTTATTAAAAGGTAATGTAGGGAGTATCCCGTTAAAATGTGTAAACTACTTAATTATATATACTGATACAGATAATTTGACAATTTCTCTAAATATTCCACAATAATGGTATTACAAATGTCGTAACCAAAACGTAACAATTTGGGTATTAGGAAAAGAAGTCCTCGACTAACAATATATGAATTACGGAAAAGAGAAAACGGAAGGAAAAATGACGGACGGAAAGTAAGTACGTTGCTAAATAGGAGTAGAAATGGTACCCTCTCCCTTTCTTCGTTACGAACTTTGAAATCGACCAAAAATTTTAATACAACGATCAACACCCAAAGTAGTGAGGTACATAGAAAAGGGACTATGGTCTTAATTCTCAGATACCATCAACTTAAATCTAAAAACTATAAATTAAATGATGATTAAAATCATACGAAATATTCAGGTCATTATACCTATCCCATAAAGGACACTCTTGAGTACAATAAAGAGTTTATTATTTACTTACCGTTTTGAAAATTAATAATACAGAAAATACATTGAATTATTCTAGTGAAAAATTTTATTCAAAAAAAAATACTAATATTTTGTAACACCCCTTAAACCTTTTCACGTGATTCGTTTATAAATTGACTTATCATAAATAGGTAATAGGGTAGGGGATCCCTGTTGAAGAGAAATGGAAAGTCATGCGTAAGAAGGTCAAAAAGTCACTATGCAAGGGTATAAAATTTTTTATTTACCTGGTAATAAAACATTATATTAAAATTGAGTAATTACATAGGAGACTTGGAGTTATAAAAACAATTCACCGTTACTTTATACGTTGTATATCTCACGAATACTCGTAATTTAACCATTTAACCATTGCGTAGGAAACGTGAGTCATTACCTTCGAATATTACTACCTTTATTCTGAAATTATTTTCATATAGAATCCGTTTCCTATACCTATCCAAGTTCTAACAACTATCTGCATAATTTAAAGAGAGACTGGACACGACGGTCGTCACACATTCTCACTAAAAACGGAACGTTGACATTAACTGATACCAACAGTATTAAAAATTTGGAAACGGTTGGACGACCGTTTTCAACCGTATAGAAAAATGAACGTAAAACTTCTTCACAATTTCATAAGTAGAATGTAACACGTCAGTAACGGGTGACGACAAAGAAAGAACACTTAAAGAATACATACACAAACTTCTTTCAATTCCAAATTCTCATGATTACTTTGATACGAAAAATAGATTTGACCCCGTTAACCTACCACGAGATAAAATAAACTTCAAGTTGAAAATTGTTCTGTATATGAAAAGTAAAAACCATTGATTTGGTAGTCGTATATTTACAAGGGTAAAATTCCTCCTATAATCTCTTTCACGATCGTGACAAGGTATGTCTACATTAGTATAGAACGCAAAATTAACTGATTAACAAAAACAAAGTCTTTTCGTGTCCAGCCGGCGTATATTAGGTCTTTTAGAACCGCCCTGTTATAAGATTCGTTTACTTCTTAGAGTCATTCAAAATTAATTTCATCGGTAAGACAAAATACATGATCTTCGAAACTGAACTTCGAACCATCTATACGTCCGAACAACCTTTCACCTTAACCAAACTCTAGACCTCACTCGTCACAGCCACCCGTCAAGTACACCGAAAGTACATTACTTCGTACTTCTCAGCAAAGGTTACCTTTCTGACTTTATACTTTGAGTCTACATTTCGACACGATCTTTGACATCTGACACCGGTATAAATTGTCTCAATAAAGTCCCTCCAAGTAGGAATCTAAAAGCACTTTCAAACGACGAGAAACTGGTTGACCATGAGAGAGAGTACCAGACCAAGACTCCGTAGAATTCGTACGAATTCTAAACCGTTTTCGGCGAAAACCTAATAACCCCATACGTTACAATAAAGACACATAGTCATGGTTTGTAAAAATCATTAAATACGTTTTCCAATACGGTACGTAAGAAAAATTAAGATTTTATTTAATTCCCCCGAAGGGACCATCAGGACACCGATTCTGAGGTTCTAGGGTCACGTCCCCTGGACTCAAACTAGGGACCAGTCCCTTGATCTAGGGTGTACGGTGTCACCTCTGACCTCTAAACCACTTCGGTTTATTATTTTTGGGAAATTCTTTTCTTTTCGTAATTTCCCTATTTCACTTTTCGTAATTTTTTTATTTCACTTAATTCGTATCATCTTAAGATTTAAAAGACTATAGATCCCAGTCCACGAACATCTAGTTTATACGTATAAGAGTCCTCAGAACTTATCGACTAATACAAAAAGTACTCCAAACCTTCTTTTACTACGAAAACCTAATGTAAACACTGGTACTTTTACACTTGTCAAATTATTAACCGTACGAAAAAGGTGGAATCAAATAAAACTAAAACTCTTCTGTTTACGATAGTTACGACGATAAGGGAGTGTATTATAAAAATTTTGTAAGAGGGTAACTTTACGTCAGTTTGTATCTAAAACCATAAGACAGAGAAAACGTGTCCATACCTTTCGTCACTGGTCACCGGAAAAGATAGACTTAATGTCACCAACTTTTCCTCTGCCTTCTCTCGTCATTTACACTCACACCGTGACTCAATGATTTATTCTTAGGACATTAATATATTAGTTGTTGAAAGTATCTCGAGGACACATAACTATTTACATATCCCCGAAACCTTAACTTTAATACAAGGATCACATAAAGTATTATCCAATCTTTCGACATTACTACCCCTGACAATCATTAATGTACCATTTACGATACATTGGTTTTTAATTAAGGTGTCGTATACCTAATGTACCATTAAACGAACTATTGAATTACTCATTAATATGACTTTTAACGTGAAAAATCAAAAAACTGACACAACGTGTCAGACACCCTAAAATCAAACGACTGGTCCCTAACTTGGGTCCGGGGACATTATCTTACACCTCAGGATCGGCGTCCTGACGGTCCCTTAAGGGGTTTTAACGTGTCAATTCTATCACAAAACGATTTACATTAAGAACACCTTTTAATCTGGTGGTCGGTAGCTCTTGAATCACTATCCAGTTTAGTGGGAGAGAAAATACTGGAACAGAAACATAATACCACTAATACCTATGTTAAAAGAAATTGAACTTCTAGACAAAAACCAATGAGAACTTTAACGTCAACCATTATTATGTAAAATATATCTGACAACTACAAACTGACGTCAGGTCAGAATAGTTTATATTTGACTAGTTAGTGGTACACGAGAAGATTGATACTTTTTGTTTACTATCAGGTTTACTGTCAATTTTATGAATCGGGAACGAGAAATTTCCTAATAGATCATTAGTTTGAAATAAAAAAAATTACTTTCTCAATAAATAAATAAAATAATAAAATTAAAATTAAAATAAAAAAATGAAATGTTATGACATAACCAAAACGGTATGTAACTGTATTTAGGTGGTGTCCACATGTACTCAAGGGTTGGGACTTGGGGGGAGGGTGGTGGGAGGGGTATAGTAGAGAGACCCAGTAGGGTTACGTGGTCGGGGTTCGTAGGACATAGGAGATAACTTGGATCTGATCGCTAAGTAAAGAATGTACTATCATATGTACAAAGTTACGGTAAGAGGGTTTAGTAGGGTGGAAGAGGGAGAGGATGTCTCAGGTTCTCAGACAAGAAATGTAGACACAGAGAAAACGATAGAGTGTATATCCCAATATTCAAGATTAGTTTGAAATCTTATACTATTAACAGTTGTAAACAGGGAAACTCTTCAACACACCAATCCTTAATCATGTCATAATACTCTTAAAGTAAGGGGACTTAAGTCCAAAGATACACTGATGTGACCATGGATAAGGTCTACATGATACGATAAGAATAACTCTAAATAAATAAAATTGTATAATTATTAATACGAAAAAGAGATCTTATAAAAATGTACATTTTTAACATACTTTTGGTGGACTCGACGAGAGATAGACCTACTCCTGGATTACTATTAATTTTTATCAAGAAAAGACTTGCTGACATGTAAACAACAACAAATCGACGAGTCAACACAGGTTGAGAAACGTCGGGGTACCTGATATATCGGGTTATCCGAGGAGATAGGAACCCCTAAAAGTCCGTCCTTACAACCTCACCCACAGGTCAAGGGGAAGGTCCCCTAGAAGGAGTGGGTTCTTAGTCTGGGTACAGAAGAGGTCCAGAGGACGTAACGTCCGTCTATAAACTAGAGATTCGGTGACCCCTTCGGGTTGACATACAAAACAGAAAAAAACAAGTCAACGATTCAACCCAGACTGAGAAACACTGGGATGTCTGATATACCCAAGAAGTCCGTTCTTATGATCTCACCCAACGGTAAAGAAAGAGGTTTCCTAGAAGAGCCTGGTCCCTAGTTTGCGTACAGAGAACGTAACCGTCCGTCTAGAAATGGTGACTCGGTGGTCCCTTCGGGTTAACACACAAATGAGTGTGAAATATCAGTCAAAAAGGAAGGTAAAGGGACTGGTTCAAAGAAACTCCTACAAGTATTTCGCTCGTCGTTTCTCAAGAAGACTTTAAGATTCAGTCAGAAGGTAAATTGTCAGTCGTAATCTCTATAAAAGAAATCGGTGGTAAGACTAGTGTATAAAAACAAAAGATGTCGGTAGGGCACCACACAAACTTCTTTACTTTATAAACCTTGATTACTAACAATTACTAGTGTTTTGCCATTCTTATGTCTTAGTTACCCAAAATCTGACCTGTCAAATGAATTCTTTGTTGTTATGAGAAGAGAATTGAAGACAGTTTCATTTTATGAATTTTCTGTACACTTCTTATTAATAATAGGAGGTAACCGGGGAGAACTCCTATTTCATCCTTAAAAGAATTGGTATGAGACGACTTGGTGAAAGGAATATTTTATAGAACCGACTTCGGGTCTCGTAAGACTTCCCAGAACCAGTCATCCGAGAAACGATCATGTCAACTTAGGTGTCTATGTCTACCGGCTGACTTAGATGACATTACATGACGTGTTAAAACATATTTCAGGAACTCGTAGTTCTAAAACCGTAGAAACGACGACGACGACGACGACGACGACACAGCGAAGTCAGTACGGACTGAGACACACTGGGCTATCTGCCGTCGGTCGTAGAAATCCCCGAGGATTTTGGTTGGTGGGAACCTATGACGTCCTGGTGAAATATGGGTTATGAACACCACACGACCATTTACGAATTGTGAACCAAGAGACTTTTTTGTCGAAACTAAATTTTACAAACGACTATGATGATATATATATATATATATATATATATATATATATAATCAATTGGATAATAATATATATATAATAATTATATATATAATAATATATATAATAATATATATATTATCCAATTGATTATTCCTAGATAACATATCGTGTCCTTTGAGATGAGTTATGAGATATTACCGTATATACCCTTTTTTCACGTATATACATATACATATTGACTAAGTGAAACCACATGTGGACTTTTATTACGTCGAAACATTTAGTTGATATGAGGTTATTTTTTACAATTTTTTACAAACGACTATAGGTACCACATTTACGAGGAGGTACCGATTAAAGTTCGATGGTTTCACTACAGTAATTTACTCCTAGATCCTTTCTACATAAGTCAATCGAGTACACTTAACCACCCTCGACCGAGGTCATGGGATGACGGGGTAAAAAGTTTAACAAATCCCGTGAACATTAAAAACAACATTAATGTATTAAGTCAAAAAATTCGACATATTTGATTCCGTTTTTTATTAAACGAAATACTTTCGATTCAATGCAAAAACCTCTCAGAAATATTTCTACCCTGACAATTCTGTGTGGATGTTCAGTCATATCTACTTTTTGCATTTTTTAACGTTGTTTTTAAGTCTATAAAACCTTTATAGAAGTTCAGGAACAAAAAGAAATTCCTTTAGTTTCAATCCAATCATTTGGATAATCCAATCTAAAATATATTACATATACATTATATTGGATAACGACAACACAGGCTGAGAAACGCTGGGGTACCTGACGTTGTGAGGTCCGAAGGGACAGGTAGTGGTTGAGGACTCGAACGAGTTTGAGTACAGGTAACTCAGCCACTACGGTAAGTTGGTCGAGCAAGAGACAGCAGGGGAAGAGGAGGACGGAAGTTAGAAAGGGTCGTAGTCCCAGAAAAGATTACTCAGCCCAGAAGTATGATCCACCGGTTTCGTAACCTCGAAGTCGAAGTCGTAGTCAGGAAGGTTACTTATAAGTCCTAACTAAAGGAAATCCTAAACTGACAAAACTAGAGGAACGACAGGTTCCCTGATAATATACTTTAAGATTAGTCGTCTTTTCGGGAATTTTGATATACAAAAAATTTTACAACTAAATTAAATATAGATTTGAAAAAACCCCAGAGACGAAATTGACTACAAAAGGTAATTAATGGTTCATGACCGAGTTAATATCCCGAAGGGAACACCGAGTCTGTCATTTCACAGACGGATGTTACGTCCTCTGGGTCCAAACTAGGGACCCAGCCCTTCAAGGGGACCTCTTCCTTTACCGTTGGGTGAAGTCATAAGAATACGACTTATACTTCGATAAGTCATCGTAGGGAGAATCATACTATGTGTCTGAATACAAAACTTGGTCATCGAAAATTCATGTAACGAACTTACAATAATCCTTCGTCTTAATATATATTAAATCCTGTATAGAAAACACTATCTTTTCTTTTGGTTTTCACGATTATCGGTAAAATCTATTGTTTCCGATTTTATACTGAAAGATTTCCTGTAATTAAAAGGATTTTACGGTTCTACTAAAAAATTAGACTTAATATAAACAACTAACCTCGAAACTCTAATAATGGCAGAAGACTTAGAAATCCATACACCATTTTAATAAAATCTTCGGATTTGAAAAGGGTTGTAGGTCACATGTTATAAAAATGTCATCACTTTTTTTATTAATTCTATATATGTAATGGAAATTTAAGTGTTTCACCTAAGTGTATATCGACCATTAACTATCTGTTTAAGAGGTTGGGTACTGAACACTAAGGTTAGAGAACAAGGTGCTGAGACAATCCTTCTAAGTACTTTGGTAATTAGTTTCTCGTCTAAAGTCTTTGACATGTTTATCCTTCGAACTAATTAAATCTTTTAATATATAAAACTTAAATAAAAATACAGAAAATTTTACCCTTCGGAAATTTATTAGAACAGAAATAAATACTTATTATTTTATCATGGGTGGAAATTTTATAACGAAACATCTATCTTATAAAGATTATAATAAATATAAGACACTATTTCAATGGAATAAATCAAATGGTCAGAAAATTACCATTTAGAATCATTAAACAAAATAACAATAATAATCTCACTCTTAATCTTTCATGTAGACAGAAACTTTGGTCTCTTTTCTTGATATTAAGGGAGACTATTCAAACCTCCCTTATGTACGATACTTTACCTTTTTTTCTTTCGGAAATAATAACCTACTATTATTCCGGATTTCATCTTTATATAATTCTTCTAAAGATGACAAAAAAATTTAACTTCATATCACCCACAAGTAACCTTCCTGACTACAACTTCGACTTTGACGTTATAAAACCGGTGGACTACGCTTCTCGACTGAGTAAACTTTTCTGGGACTATAACCCTTTCTAACTCCCGTCCTCCTTTTCCCCTGCTGTCTTCTACTGCACCAATCTACGGTAGTGACTGAGTTTCCTGTACTCAAACCCATTTGAGGTCCTCAACTACTACCTGTCCCTCCGGACCACACGACGTCAAGTACCCCAGCGTTTCTCAGCCTGTACTGACTCGTTGACTTGACTTGACTTATCAACTAAATGTCACAAAGTCTACATACCGTTTCACTAAGTCAATATGTCTAAGAGAAGGTAACGTGCAATAATGTTCTATAATTTATATCAAGGAATACGATATGTCACACGAAGGGTCCACCAGTCACCATTTCTTAGACGGACGGTTTGTCCTTTATAGACTGTTCGTCCTCTACGCCCAAAGTAGGGACCCAATCCTTCTAGGAGACCTCTTCCTTTACAGTTGGGTAAGGTCATAAACACGGACCCTTTAGCGTACCTGTCTCCTTGGACCGTCCGATGTCAGGTACCTCGACGTTTCTCAACATGTACTGACTTGTTGGATTGTCGTCGTCATCACGATATATCTTCCAAGAATGATCTAAAGATGATCAATGCATTTACGACGAAACCTCGTTATCTTGATTTATCTAAGGAAAAGAATTTGGTTGAACCTAAGATCGAGTATTGTCAGGGTTTATTCACCCAGTAAAATATTCTTAAAAAAAAGAAAACTCTCAATAACAAGTCAGCAATTTACCACAGGTTGAGAAACGTTGGAGTACCTAACGTCGTGGGATCCGAAGGTACAGGAAGTGACAGAGGGTCTCAAACGAATTTAAGTACAGAAAACTCAGCCACTACGGTAGGTCGGTAGAGTAGAAGACAGTGGGGAAAGAGGAGGACGGGAGTTAGAAAGGATCGTAGTCCCAGAAAAGGTTACTCAGCCGAAACGTATAGTCCTCCGGTTTCATAGCCGTGAAGTCGAAGTCGTAGTCAGGAAGGTCACTTATAAGTCCCAACTAAAGGAAATCCTAACTCACCAAACTAGAGGAACGGTAGGTTCCCTGAGAGTTTTCAGAAGAGGTCGTGGTGTTGAACTTTCGAAGTCACGAGTTGGAAGAAATGTCAGGTTGAGAGTGTAGGCGTGTACTGATGACCTTTTTGGGACTATCGAGTGAACCACTTCTTAAGCGGACGTCACGTCCTTTGTGGTCAAGATAAGGACCCAACCCTTCTAGACGACCTCTTCCCTATCCAATGGTTAAGATCATAAGAACCTGAAACGAACACCGAGCCGACCATTTCTTAGGCGGACGATACACCCTCTGGACCCAAACTAGGGACCCAACCCTTCTAGGGGACCTCTTCCCTTTCCGATGGGTGAGGTCATAAGACCGGACCTCTTAAGGCACTTGACACATCAGGTACCGCAGCGTTTCTCAACCTGTACTGACTCCCTGAAAGTGAAAGTGAAACTGATATGTCTGGGAACAGTCGTTTCACTACAGAGTCGAAAAATTATACGACAGATCCAAACAGTATCGAAAAGAAGGTTCCTCGTTCGAAGAAAATTAAAGTACCGACGTCAGTAGTAGTCATCACTGAAACCTCGGCTTCTTTTATTTTAAACAGTGACAAAGATGAAAAAGGTGTAGACAAACGGTACTTCACTATCCTGACCAACGGTACTAGAATTAAAAAACTTACAACTCAAAATTCGGTCGAAAAAGTGAGAGGAGAAAATGGAAATAGTTCTCCGAGAAATCAAGGAGAAGTGAAAGACGATAATTCCACCGTAGTAGACGCATATACTCCAACAACTATAAAGAGGACCGTCAGAACTAAGGTCGAACACTAAGTAGGTCGGGCCGCAAAGAGTACTACATGAGACGTATATTCAATTTATTCGTCCCACTGTTATAGGTGGGAACTCCATGAGGAAAGGGTCAAAACTTGGTCAGACAACAAGTACAGACTAAGATTGACAACGAAGAACTGGACGTATATCCAAAGTGTCCTCAGTCCATTCCACCGGACCATAAGGGTAGAGAAATTCTTAAAAGGTGTCAAACAATACTAGGTGTGTTTAAGTACTTTACTCTCAACTCTTTTCAATAAAAATTTTCTACACGAAATATACTCTACTTCTATCAAAAACTTAAACTTATGAATTATTCCCTATATAGTTTTATACCTAGTCCAAGAATTTAAAACACACAGTTTCATTTTAATTTGATCTTATTAACAGTAGATAAATTTTTTCACAAAAACCGACATAACGTGTTGTCCACCCTTGGAGGGACTGGTCCCTGACTTGGACATGTGGGACGTCATCTTCGTACCTCAGAATTCGTGATCTGGTGGTCCTTTCAGACTGTAGACAAAAAATTATAGACCTACAAATGACAACCCAAAATCTCACAGAAGGGAGACTCTCACGAGTAGAATATTAGAAACACGACGTACTCTGTTGTGTAAATAAAAGTATTGATACTGGGAGTCCAACTTTTAGTTCGAGATTAAAATTAATAAAAGTTTTTCGTTTATAGAAAATTTATTAAAAATAACCTTATATCTACTAAATGTTGTAACACAGTCAAAGTCTACATGGTGTTTCACTTAGTCAATAAGGATATGTATGTTCTATAAGTGAGTAAAAATCTAAGAAAAGGATATGTCTGGTAATATCTCAGAAGTCATCTCAAGGAATACGATATAACATCCAGAAATAGTCAATAGATAAAATATGTATCATCACACACATACAGTTAGGGTTAGAAGGTCAAATAGGGATGGGCGGAAAGGAAGGACCATTGGTATTCAAACCCCGAAGGGACCATCGAGTCAACCATTTCTTAGACGGACGTTAAACCCTCTGGGTCCAAGCTAGGGACCCAACCCTTCTTGAGGACCCCTCCCCTTACCAATGGGTGAGGTCATAAGAACAGACTCTTTGGGGTCCCTCTCTCCTCGGACCACCCGATGTCAGGTACCTCAGTGTTTCTTAACCTGTACTGACTTGCTGATTGTGATTTATTGGTATTCGAACAAAAGATGTATAAATTGAGCCAGACAAAACATTTATCCAAGTAAACATGGAAAAAAATTTCTAAGATGTACTCACCATAATATACTACAAACAGATAGAGACTGAATAAAGTGAGTCATTCTACAAGAGATCCCGGTAGGTACAACGACTTTTATCGTAATAAAGTAAGTTTTTAGTTATAGAATTCCTAACACGAACAAGTCTTTCCTCTTCGTTTAAACTGTGAAATTTACATTTAATAAGAGTCGTTAGCCTTTTACACTTTTATTTAAGCAAGTATTTACCTCTAATGTATAAAAAGAAACACACATATTAATTAAGAGTGAGAACGTCCTTTATCTTTGTAAAACGGATGTAAATGAAAGTTCATATGGAAGAAATTTTAGTCTCATTGGATTATAACGGAAGGACTTTTTTACGTCTATAGAATAAACCTTGTTCGTAGGATATAATAGTCATCGAAAGTTAATCTTTTTTTAGAGAGATAAAACACATTTGGTAAAATCGTCGTCCGACCGTCTCAGATTAAACACTCGGTTAATATCGGAACTATCCCCAGACGTTTGTAAAGAAACTCGCCGAATTCGATTTATAATTACATTTATAATTTGTGGAAAAAGATAATCTTTTGATTAACTTTATAAAATTTCACATACTTTTTGTTTACAAAAAGATGGAACAATGATATAGAAATACATTTTCAGCTATCCACTTTTATACATTACTATTGAGTATATAAAGTTAAATTTGGAGCACACCAAAAGGAATAAATTTTCGGTGATATAAAATACCCCGAAGGGTCCACCGTGATCACCATTTCTTGGGTGGACGGTTACGTCCTCTGTATCTCTACACCCAAGCTAGAGACCCAGTCCTTCTACGGGACCTCCTCTCGTGCCGTTGGGTGAAGTCATAAAAAAACAAAACCGGAATCCGACACCGTACACCCTCGAACTAAGGGGTTGGTCCCTAGTTTGAGCACGGGGGTATCACTTTCGGTCCTTAGAATTGGGGACATGACGATCCCTTCAGGGGGTGAGGTCATAAGAACCGACCTCTTTTGGTACCTGATGTCCGGTATGATAACGGTTCTCAGTCTGTGCTGACTTCACTGAATCGTGTGTGTGTGTGTGTATAAAATATCCATGGGGTTGTTTAATACTAAAAAGTAGTTACTAGTACTAAATAATTCGTACATGTATTTGATAAAATATAATGAACAATTGTTCAAATAGAGAATGCAGCTGGGTCTCATTCGTAACTTAAGGTCGACAAACTAGAACCTATTAATAAATAGGAGAGACTCGGAGTGAAAGGTGTAAATATTTACCCCTATTATTTTGAATGGAGTGACTCCTCCCGGTTATAAACAACATCCCCTTTGTGATTAGTATCTAGGATCATTTAGGATCCTTGAGTTAATATACCTTAAAGTTCACTTATTTGGATCACCAGTGAGAAAAAGGAACAGTATGAACAAAAGAGTCGTCGTAACCTATTCAACCAATAAGAAGGGATAAACTTTATAACAGAAGTAGAAAGACGAAGATACTGTGTTATCGACAGAGTGCAGTAACAGGTAAAAGAAGAATCTGAAAATACAAACCGGAAATCTTAAAACTCTTACGGGGTATCGAACCAAACCCGAGAGAAAAGAAAGATATTGAAAGAGAGTTCACTGGTGAAGGTCAGGATTCAAAAATTTAATATAGTACTGAATTTAAGTAGTGAGAGTTGAAATATGAGATTGGACGACTCAACGTATCAAGATAATTATATTGACTGACGGATGAAGTTATAATCCATCTGTAGAGTGTCCATTGTAAATATTTAGTCTTGAGAACCAAGGAATCAGGATTTACCGAAAAGGGGATCAGAAAGAGTAGTAAAATTTACCGTGTGAGGACGGAGGTGGGGTCGATAAGGTCAAGTTTTGGAGTCTCTTTACAAAATGAGAGAAAGGAATAGAAGGTGTAGGATATGTCCATAGGACAGAAGTAACAAAAAATTGGACCTGATAATGTTATGAAAGGGTTGTCTAGAGAGAAGGTAAGAACTGGGAGACATTAAGTGAGGGGAATGTCGTCCGTCTCACTAGAAAGATTTTTCTTTCTCCACCTTCAATGTTTATACTTTATTTACTTTTGTAGTGTAAGACTATCTGAAAACTTCAAGAGTAAAAAATTGAACGTTCAGTATGAAAGGTACAAGTAATATGATATTTTCTTGTAAAGGGTTTTCCTGTTTAATTACAAGTCTTCGTTTTGTTTAAGTAAACTTATCCACACAATGTGGTAACGGGATCTTATCTACAGTTGATTATAAAAAAAGGGAAAGAAAAAAAGTATTCACGAAGAATTACAGTCCTTAAAAAAATTCACATGTTGAGTCACTGTAAATCAAAATGTAGGTAATGGTGATAGGTCAAAGGTTTATAAATTAGTGGGTGTTCTCTGAATTACAACTCGGAAACGAAAATGAAAGTTTATATAAAAACTTTTAAAAGTCGAACACATTAAACGATCCGTTGAATTTTACGACTCGAGAAATGTCGTCGAAGAAACACGATTCAAATTTTTGTGGACAATTTTATAGAGCGACACAGGAGTGTACTACCTTCCCTGATCCCTAGAGAAATCTATGAAAAAAATTTTCATTAGGGTAAGTACTTCTGGGGTAGGAGTATTGAATTTATGACCAGTTTCTAGGGTGGATTATGGTAGTAAAACCTCAAACCTTAAAATCGTATTTAAACACCTTGTGTGTTTATAAGTGTGGTATCGTTTATAATATTTATATTTATCGGTATTTAATTACTACGAGGATTATTGTGTTATGATTAAATAACGTGTAAACAATACCCAACAGTCATACGAGTCATAATATTTTTAAAATATAGTCTATATATTCGTAATTCTGTATGAGAAGTAAAATTTTTATATCATTGTCCTAATTTCTCTTACTTTATTTCCCCAAGACTGTTTAAATATCACATTTTTACCTGTTTCCTCTTTTTTTTCTGATAATACTTTTCACGTGAAAAATTATTAATATTAACTTCAGTTTAAAATTTCTATGCCATGTATAGAATAAACCATCAAAATTTTTACAAAAAGAAAAAGAAGTTGTCTTCCGTATTAGGGGGACACCATTTACAGGAGAGTTTCGGTATAATTCGATTCTTGAGGAATGATTGTGACATCGGGAAGTCTACAATACATTAATAAGATAATTAAATGAAATAAAGGAATTTACCAGTATTTATTGGTATTTGTTGGTATGACAACCGTGTAAAGTACATATGCAAAGCAGAGAAGAAACTGAAGACTCGACAGTTTTCGTTTTCCGAAGCAAACCTCCTCCATAAGAAGACTTTCCTATATGATTTTACATACTCTCTACATCAGGTATCACACCTGACTTAGATTTCACAACGGATTCTTTAGAACTAGAAACATACTCGAACTTAAGTTCACTCTTCCCACAGGACATCCCTAATTTAAAGAACCAGATGTGAGAACTATTTGACCATTTCAGTTCATTGTTTAAATTTTTCCTAACGTAAACAATCTGTAGCTCTCACTAATCGTCGAATGACGAGTTTACACTTCAAAGAGTGTGTCTTAGTGAACCGAGAGGGGTGATAGGTCTTGTAGTACCCATAAAAATTTTTAATTTTATTAATTAAATTTTAATAATTAAATTATTAATTAAAAATTTTAACCTCCTATTGACGAAATGTCACAACACAACCAAAATAGTACCCATAAAATCTGTCAATATGAGAAAGACGAATTGTCTCTTTATTCTATTCTTGTGACGACACAGGTTTGTGTCGTGTTTGACTTAAACCATAAAAATTAAGGGTAAAGATGAGAACGACAGTCTAAAGACAAAGACACCTTAAAACTTTTATACAGTAATTTAATACCAAACTGTCACCGACCAGAAACAGAGGGGAGGGGGACGACGCGGGGGAGGAGGACTGGGGTCATATTCTTCACAGCAAGAAGAGAGCGTGTACGCTTGTTGAAACGTTTCAGACACCAGTTAGAACACCTAAGACATTCATAGGACCAAAAGAACTTGGACAAAAAGGTTCTACCTTACCAAATATATAGGTAATAAATGAACAACGAAATCAACAAAGACCCTGTTTTCATTTTTATGATAGGAATTCGAGTAGACCGATTCTTTAATATCTGACCAGACTTAGTGTTTCTTCTCACAATAGTCTCAAAGTCCCCTAACAACTCAATCAATAAGAACCCTAGGGTTTCAACGCAACTACAACGAAGACCCACTATAGACCTATAATAAAAGTGGTCTCAGATACCTCCTGTTTTGTATCTCTTTTAATCGATGTCTTGTCTCACATTTAATTTGAACCGTTCACTCCGAAGCAATTATTATTAGTCGACTCGAATAGTAGAATTTATATATCGTCTTTTTTTGATTATCTAACTCCACCTAATACAAACCACTTATATCCGTCAGGTTTTTAAAAAAATTTTCTTGGGTTTAAATAAAAGAATCACAAGGATACTGTTACGAAGTCTGACATAAAGATCTACTGTTTCAATTCACGTCAAGGGTTTATCTCGATTAAATTTTCATTTTATATATAGAAGAATTTTTTCCGAAGATTAGGGATTTAGCAAGTATAACTGTAAAAAAGGAGAAGAGTAAGACTATCCTTTAGATACTCACACCTATAATAAGTAATACAAGGTTATTTATTAAGTTAAACTTATCAGTATTTATTTGTCGTATTATAAAACACACAAGATTGTATTTCAAGACAAAACATTCGATTTATATATATATAAATAGGTTATAAGTAACATATATGACCCTTTTTGTAATATTTAACGAATTATAGATTTACTATGATTAAAAAAGGTTTCTTGACGGAAGGAAAAACGGAATTTAAATTTGTCAGGTTTTCGGAGATTAGTAGATTTGTGAGTATATCATGGATCAGCCGTGTCAACCCGAAAGGACCACCGAGTCGTCATTCCTTAGGTGGACGTTATGTCTTCGACGTCTCTGGGTCCAAGTTAGAGACCCAGCCCTTCTAGGGGAATCATCCTTTGCCGTTGGGTGAGGTCATAAGAAAAGACCTCTTAAGGTACCTGTCTCTTCGAACCACCCGATGTAAGGTATCTCAACGTCTCAGTCTGTTTTGACTTCGTTGAATCGTGTCCTTGCCAACTTGTCTTATTATACCCATCTCCCATTGTCTTACAGTGTATCTCAATTCTAACTTTAAGACTTTCGGTCAATAGTGACCCAAATAATTAAAAGAAATTAAAGTCGGGAACAGTCAGAAGAGTCTCCTATTCATATTCACCTACACTTTTTCTCTTATAATTTGGAGTGAAAAGGGTACGGGATAGATAAATGAACCACCTTAGAATCACAAACAGTAAAGTGGTACTAACTTATCTTAGTGTAGAACGTTACACAGTAAAAATAAAACTCAATATGTTCCAAGACTTCAGCTGGTTGATAAAAAAGTTTCTGTAATGTAAATTGAGTGAAGAACAACATTTTAGCAATATCACAGTCTAATTAAATCTGTACTACCACAAAGGAAAGAAGTCATACAAGATTTCAGTAGGCAACAAAAGAATTAATCGAACTTTTATCCTGTTTTGTAAGTAGTTTTAACGAATGTACTCACTTAAGAAATTGATGACCCGGTTTTCCTCTCTTTCTCGTCTTTCAATGTTAAATTTACAACACTCACTACAGTGGGACATCACTCTCCATGTAGCCATTACATTCAGACGAGGAGGAAGAAAAACCGGAGTTTAACCACAAAGAGAAGGCCACAATAAAATGAAAAGTATATTGTTCCTAAGGTTCCTATTCGGTTGGAACCACAATTACGAACAGGTTCCTAAATCATTAGACAAGGTTAGGACGTCCTTATTGACTAGTATAGTGTGCATGAGTCTCGCTCACATAGTCTGAGGTTGGACAATAAGGGACTCCAAACCTTCCCACTAAAACGACTTGGAACTAAACTTAAATGTAGGTATGAAATCCTGACACTACGGGATCTCTCTACGACCGATGATTTTCACGACTAACCCCTAACTTCATTGAAACAGGTTCTCCGACTTGAAACACTGACAAGAAGGAAAAAAAAAAAACGAGAACTTTTTCTCTTTCCTTTTCTTCTAAGAGAGACTCCTCGATTAAGACTGGAGCACAAGAGGAGAGTGGAGGGGAGGACAGGGAGGCGACTGAGACTTAGTGACTGACACGTACAAACTGGGTCACAAAAGGAGGACGTGGACAGGACAACAGATGGGAGTCTAAATGTTCCTCGTCGAATTGTGGTCCCAACAGGACCACCGACATCTCTGGACCTGGCTCTCCCTAGTGTAACTGTAGTGGTGGTTGGAACACGTCTACGAGGTGCTTAAGAGGTTTATGGCTGTCGCATAGTCTGTCGTACGACTACGACACGTAGAGTAAAGCATACATAAGGGTCGGGAACCGAACTATAACTAGAGATAGGGAAATAACAATCGTCAATCCAATATATAATCATTTAGATAGGACTTGTTCTAACTCCAACTAAGGAGACAATGGATTCTTCGTGTCTTCATCCGACGGGCCACAACTTTGTCACCAAGGTGTCAGTACTCTAGATGAAAATCTCGTGAAGGGAGAAAAGTCTGGAAGGTAGGAGTTCCAGTTAAGTACTGAGTTCTGTCGACGACTGTGAGGTCGGAAGTAGTGTCCGTTATCCTTACGGTCCGTCCCTCTTCACACTTTCCTGGGAGGGAGGTCGATTGGGCAACATCATCTAAAGGACTTTTGTACGCACATAGTTAAAGTAATTGTTTAGTAGATGATCTAGAAATAGTGTCACCGGTGTTACTCGACATTCTCTCAGATCCTTTCTATCAGGAAACTTTACTTGATAACTCATTTTAACTACAAGGTAGTGATTTCTTTCCCCTATAGAACAAATGAAGACTATTCAACAAGTGAAGGGGTGACCACCAATTCGACAAAAGTCTGTCAGGAGATTCCAAGACAGGACCCTAGTTTGATCGACTTCAGGAAGAAGGAAGAAATAAGAGAGGACAATGAGAAACGAAAAGAGAGTCACAAATTAGTCGTTAAATGTCAACAGTTATAAAATATATTGATGATCTATCAGAGATAATTTTTTTAGTTCCTGACACCAGAGATAGAAACACGGAGTTAAAGACACGGTCATACACCACGAATCCACGAGTTAACTAAAACTGAGTTAACTCTAATAAATTGTATTGTAATTTCCACAAATACTATTGTATGTAAATCTTCATAAATTTTACATCAAAAACCGAAGGGTTTCCTTCCAACCAAACCTCATAAGTCACATCCTCTTATCTACATAACTTTAACTTATAATTATCTTATTTCAACCTTAATTACCTTAATTAACCTGATAATTACCTTATTTTAACTTTATATTACCAGTGATGTAACCAAAGGATTATCGTGAATAAAAAGGATTCCGCACACTGTAAGGTGATATTCTCCTCGTCGGACTCAATGAAACCTCCACAGACAAGAGCGTGTTCCCCTCAACCACACTTACTCCATTTACAATAGTTAAAAGGATTTCATCTCGTAATAGACACGTAGACTAAAGAAAGAAGGGACACCGGATCAAATGTAGGGAAGAGTCCGGACAAATCTTACTATTACTGTAACTCTTATATCACATTCACCAAACATAATCATTTATCTTGGGTTTCACTAGAAACCACAATCTTTTCTCGATAACAAAGTATAGTATTACTATTAAAAAGGATAAACAGTCCGTCTACGTTTGACTTCTAACCGGGTCTTTAAAGAACCGGAGACATCTATTCAAAGATATTAGAACAATTAGGAAGACAATCCTGAAAAATTTCTTAATAGACGAGAAGACGGGTACAATCCAAATTGTGTGGGAGGTTCATCTTGGTTGATTTAGATTTGGAACCAGTTAAAGACTTATATATTACCATGATCTAATAGGGTCATCGGTAGTAAGTCACCTCTGAAGAGAACTGTCTAAACATCATTCAACTTAAATAAGAGCCAAACCATACTTCACTTTACCCCATGTCGGAAAATACTAAAATACAAAGGTACACTTTTGTAGTTCAAGACTCTCTACGGTGTATCACTCTCTCCGAAAGACGAAGAACCCGGGTCAACGTTCCTTCTTCACTATTCCTCGTATACGGCAGAAAACTACGACACTCCGAGATGAATCCCCTGACTCTTCTATACACCATTACTAATTCTTTATTATTGATCGAAACACGGGAGAGAGTTTACAAAGGGTGTGTGAAAGTTGAGACTTTTTGTCATACCAGAAGGTTACCGTCACCGTGTTCATAATAGCGTCTCGGACCGAGTTTTGGAACCTTAGGTTACCCTTGGAAGATCGTCTTTCGGTTCATACATGTGACTGGAAGAATGAAAGTACACGGTAAGACAGACATATTACGTACAGGCCAGTTTTTTCTTTATAAAAAGTAAGGATTCAGTATTATCGAATTGACACCATATAGAGGAAGGGGATTTGTTTACTATTTTACTCATTAAATTCTATTGAGAATTAAACACACCCAACCGCTTTACAGGGAAAGTTTCAGACATTTTAGTAGGAAAGAGTCCTACTAGTCGAGAAAGAGTATGACGTTTTACAACCCCATGAATCTCCACTTATGAGTCGGACACCCTAGTCAACTTATGTCTGTGTTCTACAGTCACCTCGAGGTAGTGTTCAAGTCGACCTAGTCTTTTTTTCTAGACCTTAATTTTCCTCGAATTTGGGATTACTTTAAATGGTTGTATCACGGTAGTAATTGTAATCTCATCGAAGGGCATGTCCGTAGGGTAGGACCCCCGTCCACTCTCTCCTATTGTGAGGAGAGATGACTCGACCGTCCCGGAGTTACCTCATCTTTGTCGGTGTTTAGGGTAGGACATCCTTTTGTGTCGGTCACTGATGACCTATAGTGAAAGGAGTAAACGGTCTCCTCTCCGTCTACCTTTCTGTTCAGACTCTAAGATCTCCACTCCACAATTTCCGGGTGTCATTAAACTCCCCTCAGGAACTTGTAAAATTTAAAGAAAATTTTAATCATATTTTAGGTCGAACCTAATATAAGGAGAAATATCGTTATGTTATCATTTTATATTAAAGATAATTATTATGTGAAAACACCGTCTTCCGGTTTCACGGATCCTTCGGGTGCTACACTAGGACACCTTTTTTTCTGACTCCACAAGTGAGGTTGATCAGACAATGGATCCTTAGTTGACCTTTAGATGAGAGGAGACACTTTTATAGTCTACGATCCCTATTTCCACAGGAAGAGGTGGGGGAGGGGTTTCTTCTTTTCCTATTTATAGATGGAATTGTAATAGGATACGAAATATAGAAAAACTGATGATGGTTTATTAACAGTAATTACCTATCACAATACCTTTGAACTTTATTTTAGATATAGGTCCCACAGAGCTAAGGGAAATTCCCGGATAATTCAGTAGTGAAATACCCATGTAATTCAGACCACCGTAAATCGTTTAGAGGTGTTTGAAAGTAGACAATTAAAGAACGAGTCTCACAAACGAAAGGGTCTCATGCGTAATTTCCTCCACCAAGTCCAAAGTGACCGACCGTAGTTACGGGCTTTTAGTCTTCCTCATCCTGGTCCAAATATTGGAACAAACTTTTTGGACCTTGGTTCTTCTTCGGTCACGACCCCCGTCGATTCTCTAGAGTGACTCAGTATACTACCTCTTCCCACTCGTTATCCCAAGTAATGATTATGGTCCGTATGAAGGAAGGAAATCTTTTAAGAAATAAGGAAACACTTAACAAACAAGTCTATCTAATCAAGACTTAACACTTAAAAATTTTTAGGTAAACCTTCAGAAATTTTTATAGAAACAGATAGTGTCGTTTCTCTTTTCTTTTTTTACTTACTTTTCCGATCGGACAGTGTGACAGGTATACAGGTAGACACCATAGACACAATTCAAATACTAACAATAAAGTAAATCTACTAAACTGTAAAGATAAAATCTAACGAGAGAAAATGACATACAAAATCGAATCACAAGAAGTTCGGAGACCGACTAGGAGCGAAACTGATATCGTCTAACTTAAGAGAAGAGATTACAGGTCATACGAGACAATCGTCCTGAAGTCACTCCTGAGTGACTTGACACGTCGTCTCGAAACATCAAGGGTCTCTTGTGTATCCGATGGTAGAGTACACTCGGGGTCTTGGTAAGACCCTCTACCCGTGTCTCTACGGAAGGGTAAAATCTCCACCTTTAGGACTCTGGGTTCTTTACGATTCAGTGAACGGATACTTTGAGAGTAGTCTATCTTGAACCTGATCTTGTGATCAAACACTGCGAATAGAACCTGGTGTCATGAAAGGTAATTTGGAATTTGATCTTTGACTTAACTTAAGAGACTCCATGTTTTTACTTCTCTCCGTGTTAAAATAAAGAACGTCGGCAACAGAATCCTCCGTTCGATATGAACAACCTTTCCTTTTTCTTTATAATTAAATTTACTTTATCCAAAACAACAACTAAGAAAAGGATCTAATTTCTTCAATCGTTACTTATTAATTCCTCAATTTTTTACTGATCGAGAGGTGGGGGTCTTCGGGGAATCGTTAGGACGTCCGTTTAGTCGACCCGTTCTATCGTAGACTTCTTTCTAGTCCTCCTCAGTCCGTCAAACGTGTGTTACCCTTTGTTACGTCTTAGGTTGGAGAACGGGAGTCTTGAGTGACTTTAAAAAAGAGGAAAAAGGGAATTTTTTGACGGTACCGGTTCGTCTTAGAAGTCTCAACCAAACTCTGTACTCAGACGGAAGAGGGGTTCACAGACCGAAGGACTAATTTCGTTGGAAAGGAAAGGTTGGTTTTTTTCTCTTTCTTTATCCAAAACAAACCACTCTGTAGTACAAGACATGGGTAAACTGTACCTTAACCATTATTCCTTAAATAAAATTCTCGATACTACGTTTAATTTCTACACTGAAAACAACAAAGGGAAAAGAAGGTAACGAAACATAACAAAGTGACCTGATCTTACACTGACGTGTCTTAGGACCCCACCGACGTAGTACCTTCTTTGTCCCATTTAAAAGTAACATGGACGTACACTACATAATGACTTTAACCATAGATAATAGTCGATGTCAGAGAGTCTATGACCAGACAATTCGATTCGGAATTTTATTTAGGTTATTAAGTAATAGACTATAAATTTTTTTTACTTTATCGTCCAAGTGGAACATGAAACTCCAAAAATAAATTTCAACCATTATTTTCATTTTATTTCATTGACGCAGATGAAGATAATTGGCAATTTCCTTCGTGTACTAATTCACGAAGATTCAAATCACCAACATAATTAAAAAATCATGTGAATCCTATTTTCGACCAACAGATTGACAGTCACTTTTGGGTAAATCAGTTGTTAAATATAAAATTCCTTGAGTATTTATCTGTATAAATGACATTATTTTAACATGACATAAGGAATGTCTTAGTTATTCTGAATTTTTTTAACTCTATCTAAATAGTGCTGATTTAATCCATCAGAAGATAACTATCCGTAAACTTGTAAAGGAGTGGATTGAGGAGAAACCTTTGATCTCGTCGACAGAGACCCAACGATCATGTAGACACTTGGTTCCGGATCTTTGTGTCAGAAAGGGTCCCTGGAGACGGGGTGACGTCGGTGACGGGTTCCGGAGGATTCGATCTCAGGGGAGGGATATTTATCTTCAAGGAGTGAGTAGAGAGAGGGTGAAGGGCACGGGTACAGTCTGTAGACGAGTTGTGTGGTGACAAAGACCAGGACGGGGGAGGGACTGGATGAAAATGTCTCAGGGAAGGACTAAAGGGGTGGTCCTCAGGTCGAGTCCCCTTGTGCTCCATACACTCGTACTTCCGAACTTCTCTCTGAGTCGGTAATACGGACGATGAGATCCCGAGTACAAAGATCTTTAATCGAGTTTGAACTGACAATTGAAACTCCGAAGGGAAAGATAACATGGTATCAAAGCGTTGTAACAACGAATTAGTCCGAAAAAACTCCATTGTGGTAAGTATTATAACCAAGATAGTTCTCTCCAGAAGACTTGAAGGTTAAAGATTTACTTAAAAATCTGACTGAGAGGTATCCTATATTATTTTGCTAAATTTGAATCACACATAAAAGACTACCCGAAGGGTACACCGAGTCACCATTTCTTAGGTGGACAGTTCGTCCTCTGTACCCAAACTAGGGACCCAGTCCTTCTAGGGGACCTCTTCCTTTACCGTTGGGTAAGGTCATAAGAACGGACCGGATACCTGTCTCCTTGTACCGTCCGATATCATGTACCCCAACGTTTCTTAACCTGTGTGATTGTTGATATGGGATGTCGGTGTCGTACATGACTGTATCACTATCTTTAAACCAATTAATTGAATGTTTCTTCAATAATACAATATAAGGAAAACAATAATATAAGGACGTTTTAGTACCTATAATGGTTCATCATTCAACTCTTATTCCTCGACAACGGATTAAGATTAAGTCTTCCTCGAATGGGATTAAGACCAAACTAACACATATATGTATATTTTTGTATGTATCAGATTGTGTAGAGAAATCCCAAAGGAACATATGGAGTCAAGACAACGATTTCGGACGTTACATCATAGAAATTAGTTAACTGAGAGTGTTAAGGGAGGAGGTTTCATTTTAGAACATCCAAGGATTCGAGGAAAATAAATCAAGTCTCCGTTATTTTTCTTTCACGAATAGAAATGATACACGCACAATTTACGAAGTCAGCACAGGCTGAGACACTGGGGTACCTGATATATCGGACGGTCCGATGAGACAGGTACACTAAGAAGTCCGTTCTTATGACCTCACCCAACGGTACGGGAGGAGGTCCCTAGAAGGAATAGGTCCCTAGGTGTGGCGCAGAGAATGTAAACGTAACCTTCCACCCACAAAAAAAAAAAAAAAAAAAAGATGATGATCGTGGTGGTTCCTTCGGGATACAAATGACGACGACCACGATTCAACGTAGTCAGTACAGGCTGAGACACGCTGGGGTATCTGCCGTCGGGTGGTCCGAGGCCACAGGTACCCTAAGAGGTCCGTTCTTGTCACCTCACCCAACGATAAAGGAAGAGGTTACATACTTTCACTTTTCACTTTCACTTCAGCGAGTTAGTATAGACTGAGTCTTTGGGGTACCTGACGTCGGATGGTCCGAGGAGACAGATACCCTAAAAGATCCGTTCTCATGACCTCACCCAACGGTAACGGAAGAGGTAGAAATAACTCTGTCTCTTTTATTTCACTGGTGTAAAGATGTCGGATCTACTTCAAACCCCTACTTGAAAAGTTTTTTAGTTCAGACTCGTGTTTTCCCGAACTGACGATTCCTCCGATATTGGATCGGAGGGTTTAGACACTGAAGAAAACCTAAAGATAAAAATGTCCGAGATCGTGTGTGTGAATAAACCGTCAAACTTGTATTCACGGAACAGCTTTAAACACGTCTTAGCGTACTTAGGGACCACCGAGTCCGTCATTTCACAGACGGACGTTGCACCCTCTGGGTCCAAGTTAGGGACCCAACCCCTCTAGGGGACCTCTTCCTTTGCCGTTGGGTGAGGTCATGAGACGGACCTTTTAGGGTACCTACCTCCTCGGACCGTCCGATGTCAGGTGCCCCAGCGCCTCAGCCTGTGTTGACTCGATGAAGTGAAGTGCACTTAGGTCTCACTAGTAAAACAAGATTAAGTTTCCAAGATTAAAAGAAGAAACTACTGACAAAACCCATTTAAAAAATGTATTAACTAAGAAATAAAAGAGTCCCATAGAGTAAGGTCTTTCAAGAGTTTCACGTCATAAAACCTCATATCTCTGAAAAATGACTCTCCCCCACCTCGGACAGAAAAGTTGTCCGGTTGTTTCCAATCATTGAATCTTTCACACGAATAAAGAGGAAAAGAAAAGAAAAAAAAAATTGTCACCGTTATACGGTTTACAGTCTATGAACAAAACCTTTCGTCAAAAGAAAGGTTAGTCTAATTACAAATCAATATTTTCCGAAATAGCACAACTTCTCACTCAGAACAAAGTCACTTATTGTTCTGGTGTCGAAGTGACAAAGTTTTGAGACCACAAAGTCACGACCAACATGGAGGAGAGTCAGGAGGGGAGGTTTTTTGTCTGTCTGTCCGGAAGTTAATTTTATAGAACTTCAAGAGTACAATCCCAGAAATAGGACGACGCTTCTCTATCACTCAATCTAATTCTATATAATGAAATCATTAAATCATTCTATATAAGGAAATCATTAATGGTAATGAGACTGTTTTTAAGACAAAGGGAAACTGTAAAAGAGATCCCCATATTTATTAAAGAACCTAAAAGAAAGAAAGAAAAAAACCCCCTCCTTTCCTTACCAGGTAAGAGGGTCTCTCTTTCGTAACGATTATAGTTAATCGTTTTTTTTTTTTTTTTTTTTTGGTTTCATAAATACCTAGAACACGTATGTGTGTACGTACGACGACAATTCAGTGAAGTCAGCACAGGCTGAGACATACTGGGGTATCTGCCGGAGGGTGGTCCGAAGGGGCAGGGACCCTAAGAGGTCCGTTCTTGTGACCTCACCCGACGGTAAAGGAAGAGGTTACGTACTTTCACTTTTCACTTTCACTTGAGCGAGTCGGTACAGACTGAGAATCGCTGGGGTACCTGATGTCGGATCGTCCGAGGAGACAGGTACCCCAAAAGGTCCGTTCTCATGGCCTCACCCCACGGTAGCGGAAGAGGTTGTATGTACGTATAAACACACATAAAGAAATGAACTCTTCCAGATAAACAGTTACCGTAAAGAAATGATAAGTACACATGTTACGTTGTTAGAGAATAAGTGTTAAGGAAGTAAGTTTTCGAGACTTTTAACCTTTACAAAATATACTTAAATGTCCTTTGTATCACCTGTCATTTTGAACAGGACTTAACTTTTTAAAATAAATTGGGAGTATCACATTTATAAGTATTTAGAATGACGTCTTTACAATTACACAAGTTAAGATCAGACATATGGTCCGAAAAGACCCGAGAAAATGTCTTGTATCATTTACGTAGTATGAAAAGATTTTAAGTCGTTATGGTCTTAAGAATTCGAGGACCCGAAAATCTAGACCCTGACATCTGGATATAGTCTTAGTAAGGTTTGCTTCAACGAATTTCCGTTTTTCTGTCCTGACCACGTTTAATCGTCTACCGTGTCTGTAAGATTGTGACGTGTAAAGTATAAAGAAAAATTCTGTGATGTAGTATTCAGTTTATGTCAGGTAACGAGACGTTTTATAAATTACGAGACGTTTAACTCTCTCGTCACTTTAGTACAATCGAAAATTTTTCTTTTGTCACTGACTACACCTATTGACTGTCTTATTAAATAAGGGTAGGGGTATTAATTCACTATGACGGTTCAATTCCGACTATGAGACTACGGACTGTAGACATATTTTAGAGTCGTTCCGACGTCTTTTTCTTTTTCCTTAAAATTTCACTGGAACGTAGTAATTTGAGTCAGCGGAAGGAAAGTACCGTGACTAGAGTTACGTTGTCTTTAGACTTTCGAAGTCTCACAAATTTTGCCCACGTCACTCATTATTACTTAATTACACTCGACGACCGTAAAGACTTAACGTTTCATGTACCAATTAAAATGGACGGAATGTCGAGTGGTCGATTAATATTCGTAGTGCGGACTCCTTTGTTGTGACTCAACAAACCTTTATGATCCTCGAGATCACTTACATATTCCTAGGTAGTAATTTAAAGACTCTAACGGACTCTTATGTTTCCTTTAATAAGGTTATTCGACCTTTGATATATTTTTTAATGGATATACAGAAGTTAAAATCGTCAATCACTTATACCTTAAGACAGAAATTTACTGTATAACCTTATTAAAAAATTTTCGGGGACACCTAATGTCACCCTACCAAATATACCTGTATACTTTCTTGCCTGAAAAAAGGTTTACAATGTCAGTCGCCTACATATATATATATACGTACTCCTAGGGGACCTCTTCATTTACCGTTGGGTGAGGTTATAAGAACGGACCTCTTAAGGTACCTGTTCCTCGGACCACCCGATATCAGGTGCCCTAACGTTTCTTAGTCTGTGCTGACTCGTTGATTGTGCGTACTTTCTTGGCTGAAAAAGGGTTCACAATATCAGTTACCCATATATATATATACGTACAAAATACACAATAAAAGTGTAATAGATACCTGTAGAAAAGACGAGAGACCCTCGGAAGAGTCGACAGTACAATCGGTAGACTAGACGTTGTCACTGGACAGAGGCCTACCTTCTTCTCGGGATCCTTACTTTAGATCGTCACCAAATGCACCCTCCGGACTATGTGTCTCGATAGTACAAGGTCAGACGGAAAGAGAAAAGAGGAGAGACGACTAGTCTTATAGTGTCTTTACTTCCGACAACTAAACTCAGTAACCTAAAAGGGTACCCCTTCGGGGTGGGTTCATAGGACCTTTGGAAGGAACGAACAATGTCGACGCAAGGAGGACCTTCGTCTTCCTGCTAGTCCAGAAGGAACCCACCTGAGTCACCCTCCGTCAAGAAGGAGAGAGTCTATGTACCGAGACTTGTAAGCCTAACCTTACGGGACAAAGTCAGAAGTGGACTCACATCACGTGTATGTGCCTTTTTAGAACGGGGACCATTACCCTTTACCTTTACAAAGAGCATTTTTTAGTCGACGGAGTTGTTGACTAGACATTATCTCAAATAAACCGTTAGTTCAAGTATCGTAATCCTCCCACCTAATAAGATCTTTGAACCGAGAAGGCAGTGAGGTCCTTACTGACTCTTTAAAGATATTACACACGTATACGGGTGTACAAACGGATTATACCAAGTCTACCACGTCAAAAGAAAAACCACTGTACTACCCGTACCTAAAGGTCGTTGTTAAAAAGGGATTCAAATAAACGTAAATCGACTACCACATATAGTGGAAATCGACACTGACTTCGTAAAAAATAGAAAAACTGTCAAAAATATAGAAGAGTCGACAGACCTATATTCAGTCGTTTAATCCATGGGCACTCAGAATAATCTCTACGTAAAATTGAGGTAATCATTTATACTTTTCACTAGATAAGTAGAACTGTCGAATAAAGATATTTTTCATTGAGATTACCATCTCCAGTAGAGCCCTCGGGTGGTGGTCTCTTAGTTGGGAGGTTCTCTATAATGGAGGTAAATTTGATACAACAAATCTTCACAATAATTATTTACTTGTCGCAAAGAGTGTGTCTACATAGACATTCTACGGCATTGTCATCCAGTACCTCCTTATAGAACACTATCGACTAATATCCCACACATATATTGGATTAACCTTCTAACTAAAAGACACTACTTAACTTTACAAAGGGGAAATGGAAAGATTGGAGAAAGTCGACAAACTCGGGTGTCTCACACCTTTACCTATGCATCTTCGACCCCTCCTCACACTGACACCGTAGGTACACCATTCATATTCTTTAGAAAGGATGCACGTCGTGCAGAAGGTGGGTCTCGTTTGTCGTTATCGTAATCACTCTTCGGATGGAGTAGTAGGTGACACCGGAGTGACGGAACTGAGGACTTGAGAGAGTAGTTACGAATCAGGATCGAGTCTGTACGATCTTAATTTGTACAGGAATACCGAGACAGACTTCTTTAGTTTGTGTAAGAAGATGGGTTTAAGTATAGAGAATTTTTAAGTATCGAGTATAAGTAGAGTCTGTTCAACATGGTTCAGTACTTTTAAGAAAGACACAACACATTATAAAAACAGAAACAGTTCGATCTAACTGACAATTTTAATATTATCTCGATTGGCTCCCATCCTACGTACGATTTTTTATTCGAATGAGAAACCATCTCTTCAGGAAAGAATCTTCTGGTATGAAACGACTCTTCATATCGTCCTTCCTTAGATGGTGATTTTACTAATTAAGAAAGGATTTTATAAACGAATGGTAATATATGTAGAGGAGTACATTTATTACGTACAGTGTACACCTCTTTTATATCTTACTGGTCGCTCACCCAAAGGAGTGAATGAGTGTACTTCACAAAAGAGATCCTTACGATACCTGACACGACATTCTTTACGAGAGAGAGGTTACCCCGGGTGACGTCGCTACCCGGAACGACGTTATTATGGAGCACAGAACACTCAAGAGACTGTCAAAGTAGAGAGAATAGCTACTGTATAATCGGTTTATAACGTTACACATGGAACTCATAAACATGTCGAACACTGTAAAAACAACTATCTGTGACACATAATCGGGTCGTTAAAATAACTTAGTCATTTAGATGGGTTTAAGACACTCAATGATGTTAATAGAAATAATATTAAGTGATGGTTGTTTGGAAACCTGTTGTTCCTCTAGTTTGATCAGTTAGAATTCCCTTTAGTTGGGACTTATGAGTAACTTTCCTGATTATGACTTCGACTTTGAGGTTATAAAACCAGTAGACTATACTTGTCGACTGAGTAACCTTTGCAGGGACTACGACCCTTTCTAACTTCCGTCTTCCTCTTCTCCCACAGTCTCCTACTCTACCAACCTACCGTAGTAACTACGTTACCTGTACTTGAACGCGTTTGAAACCCTCTACCACTCCCTGTCTCTCCGCACGACACGACGTCAGGTATCCCACCGTTCAACAACCTGTGCTGACCCACTGACTTGTTGTTGGTTATTAGGATAAGAGGTCGTGGAGGGATTCTTTTATATGGATATTAGGAAGGTTTTATTAGTAACCGTTAACGGGATGATTGTACCCACTTTTGGTTCAATTTACCAACTTATCTTCTCCCTGTTAAAGACACCAGAAAAAGTATTATACAGGGTGAATGTTTGAAAAAGAAATTTTGAGTAGGATTAAATAAAATCTCGGACTCGTATTTTGGATCAGGAATATAAAAGTGTAAACTACAAATTTTAGGGAATCTTTCCGTTTACCCTTCCGTTACCGTTGGGTGAGGTCATGAGAACGGACCTTTTAGGGTACCCGCCTCCTCGGACCATCCGACGTCAGGTACCCCAGCGCTTTTCGACCTGTGCTGACTCGCTGAAGTGAAAGTGAAAAGTGCAAGTACGTAACCTCTTCCTTTACCGTTGGGTGAGGTCACAAGAACGGACCTCTTAGGGTCCCTGCCCCCTCGGACCACCCGACGGCAGATACCCCAATGTGTCTCAGCCTGTACTGACTTCGCTGAATCGTCGTCGTCGTCTTTCCGTTTGCTCGGTCTATTCCTTCATTATATACCTACATTCAAATATACACATATACGTGTGAAAAACAAACACACCTTTATATCAATAAAGATAGAAACCTTTGGAGACCAATTAAAAATTTTTCAATAAAAATTTTAGAAACAAAAAGAGTAAGATATTTTAAGGATTATAAAAAATTTTGGTCTTTTATTATACTAAATTGAAATAAGTTATGGTTACCCCATAATCCGTACACTATAAGATCTTCTAAGGTCGAATCTAAAAGAACGGAATCCAGGGGTTCGTCTAATATTTTACGAACTTTTACTACCTGAGAAAGGAAGTAGAAAATGGTTGGGGAGAGGATCTGTTTTACGGAACATAAGTCGTCAGTAAGTGACCGTAGTGACTTCCCTTAAGTATACTTAATTAACTTTAGACTAACATATATAAATCGATTTCGTTCTGATCATAGATTCGATTATCTATTTAATCACGTCTAACCCATACGTATAGTCGGAAATCTCTCCAGGATTTGTAAATATAAATATAAAATCACAAATTACGAAAACAGAATTCAGTGTGGTCACAAAGAAGAAATGTATTAACGATAGTGTCACAAAAAGTTTATATTATGAGACTTTATCGTCTAAAACTTTAGACTTGTAAATTACGGTACCAATTACTAAGTATATATGATGTCTCTTACCAAAAACCCTGAATAGAGATAAGACTTTGATGGAACGACTAAGTATTTCTCAAACCGTCACCAATACTCTCCTACAGTACTAAAGACCACTTATGTTCTTATTATTGAGAAACTTTATAATTATGACCAAGGATTATAACTCAAAACTAAACGTCAAAGTCGGTGCTCCTATACTTACAGCCCTACGACACTTACCCACACTATAATGGCTTATAACATGACCTCTGAGACCGGTCCATACCGTTTGACTCAAAATCCTTTATCTAGAATAAACGTTTATGTATAATATTACGAAAGTTAAACTTAATGTACACACTAATACTAAACCAAGAAAACCCCAAAAACCAAAACTAAACAAGACAAAAGATCATCAAAGATCGAGGGTGATACGAAAATAAAATCCTTATAAATAACCCGGATTTTTTAGGTAAAAGAAGGTTTAAAGGGGAAATATTAATTAAAGGAAATAATAACGAATATAGGTTAATTAACCATATCAACATACATAGTCGTTACAAGACCAGGGGTGTAGATTTTGTCATCCGAGTGTGACTATTTCGTGATTACCATGGCAAAAGTTTGTTAAAAATTGTTTTAAAACCTGTGTTCGAGTCACACCTTTAGACTTTCGCGGCGTGACGACATCAACCTCACCCTAACAGACAGCGGTCGAGAGAGGTAAGTACATACTTCGTGACCGAAGTACCGGGTTTGTGAACCGTACTAGAAGGAGTACAATTTTAATAACGTAATAGTAATTCTAACGGAAAGCCGTAAGGAAGAAATGAAATATACAAAAATTTGTAAATGTAGCACAACAAAATTCAGAAACAGTAAGTTTACCTATAAACACCTCGGGGACGACACAGAGTTCGTGACGAAACTTACGGTCCGAAACCCTCCTTAGCTTTATCCGTGGAGGAACGAGAAGGGTCCGAACGTAAGACGACCCAATCTTTCCGATTATTTAATTGCTTTGGGTCACTTATGGCTTAGTACCGAAGAAGTTCTCTACCTTACCTTCGTCCCTATCGACCCTTTATCACCTTTACTAAGTCCCTTCTTCAGTCCTCATCCCCGAACCATTCTTAAAAGTTGAAGTAGGATGGAAGTCATAATAAGACTACAATGGAGTTGTCGTAAAAAGGTACGATACTATATCAAAAGTATTTATAAGGGAAATGTCAACGTACTTTCAGTCGGTACACCTAAATGGTCACTGAAGATGTAGATCACCACTTATAAATCTAACAACCGTCGTAAAGTAATAATAGTAATTATATCGATATTTAGAGAAACGTAATTTTTAAAAAAAAAAGACCGGGCCGGTGTACCGTATACCAGAGAATCAAGGGACTGGTCCCTAGTTTGGACGAGAGGAAGAACGTAACCTTCCTGTCTCAGAATTGGTGACCTGGTGGCCCCTTCAGGACGATACGTAAAATTTCTCACAAAGAACAAACCTCAATCGTTGAATCCCATTCAAAGAGTTCTCGTCTTAATGGATAACGGTCCATAACACTAAATGTACCCCAAGGACTTTCTCATATCGACCTTTGATTTTATAGTAAAAACAATAACGTTTCTCGGTTCAACTTTCACTATCGAGTCACACTCCCGACTTACCCGGAGAAATGTTTAGGGTCTAAATCCGACATCATTGTCTAATAACGGTATTAACCCGGACCTTACTGGACGGGAACGGTTCCACCGGGAACGGAACATACGATACCTCCTCGTCATCTCTCTCCCACTTAATACACTCATCCGTCCTCTTCTACCGTCTTGACTCGGTCTTACGACACAATAAGAAGACTTCACATAGGTAGTTGGACATTTAACGAGATGGACGGACCTCTTCACTCGTGTCCTCGTCTCTCATTGACCTCATTGTGACTCAAGAGGAGGGACCTTCCTTTGTACTCCTATCCTTTTGTTTTAAAGGATTAATTAGAAAACTTTCCAAAACTACATATATAAGACTCAGAACTAAGTTTACCTATATCATGTTTCCAATACCATATCACTTGACATAAGTCCAATAGGAAAACACTAAAAATACGTATAGACGATAATATATATCGTCTCTGCCGTTACCGTGGGGTGAGGTCATGAGAACGGACCTTTTAGGGTACCCGTCTCCTCGGACCATCCGACGTCAGGTACCCCAACATTTCTCAACCCGTGCTGACTCGCTGAAGTGAAGTGAAAAGTGAAAGTACGTAGCCTCTTCCTTTACCGTTAGGTGAGGTCACAAGAACGGACCTCTTAGGGTCCCTGCCCCCTCGGACCACCCGACGGCAGATCCCCAACGTGTCTCAGCCTGTGCTGACTTCGCTGAATCGTCGTCGTCAGGAATATATTTATGTATTTAACTAAAGAAACGTTAAAAATTTATTATATCACAATCGTACATTCTTGACACCTAAGACACTGAATACTGTTCATATGACTGTAAAGACTATGTGACAAAGTGACTTAATATAAAAATCAAAGCATCTTACTTTGACAAAAATATGGGTAGCATATACCCAAACCAAAACACACAAGTCAAGAAAATTTTCATAGTCAAGTCAAGTCGCGAGTCAGCACAGGCTCAGAAACGCTGGGGTACCTAACATCGTACGGTTCGGAAGAACAGGTAGTGGTTGAGGACCTCAAACGAGTTTGAGTACAGGTGACTCAGTCACTATGGTAGACTGACAAAGTAGGAGACAACAGGGGAAGAGGAGGGTAGAAGTTAGAAAGGGTAGTAGTCCCAGAAAGGTTTACTCAGTGAAGAAGTGTAGTCCACCGGTTTCATATTTTCATATCAAAAAGGTAAGGTTGGAAATTGAGGACTTAACAGTATCCGAACTGACCTTTATTTCAAAAATATTATTCCCAAGAACAAGTTAGATTATAAAATAAATTTAAAAATTTTATAAGAGAAATAAAGTACAGGGTTCCACTTTTAACATGACAATTTAACCTTATCGTACAAGGATATCATTGTTAAGGGAAGATACTGGTCTTCCTTGGACTTGATCTATTCTCCTTCTCTCCCTCAATTTATGGTGGTGTCGGGACGGGGGTTGTGTGTCATTAAGAAGACAAAACTTTCTTTGTCCTTTGAAACTTAAATTAACTATGATTATTATTAATTTTACCCTACAGAATCTTAGAGACGTAGAGACTTTTAGTCATGAAAACCACTGTAATACATAAATAACGAAAATAGAGTGTCATATAAAGACGAATAAAAAATATAATAATAAATGACTACGAAGACTCGACGAGAAATTTAAGTACTAAATTTTCTCTTATTTATTCTGTACCTTGACTCTCTGTAAGACCCGTTTGTTAGACCTACTAGATTACTTCTATAAAAACTTTCTGTACCCTTTATACAAAACAATTTGTGACCCTTTATACAGTAGTTTTACCCTCATATTGTGTTAAATTTCATTCGTGCAAATTTCCGACAACGTGACACCTTCGATCGGAGTCAACCTGGAAGGACGTGTCCCATTTTTACAGTAAATAAATAGTCATAATAAAAAATATACAAAATTTTAAAAACTGACACAGAGATCAACTCCGTACGTCCGTATCAACGGGACACCGTACATCCTAGAATCAAGGTTCTAGTCCCTAACTTGGGTACAGGGGACGTGACTTTCAGTCTAAGAATTGGTGATTTGGTGGTCCCTTCAGGGAGTCTACCATAAATCTCTGGCTTAGGTCTCGAGACGAGTGTTCGTCTTATTTCATGTGTCTAAATACCAACAAGATAAAATTTACAGAGGTCTCTTGTTATCTGTAAAGTATTAAAGAAAAACAATTTGTAAAGTCACAATTTGTTCACCGAAAATAATCGGATTTGACTTTTATCTAATCTTTAGAAGAAGGTACATCAATACTGTCAAATATTACTCTCTAAAAATTTAAAATAGTTTAGGATGATCAAAAGAGGACAACTTTGTAGTGTTTTCAGTTTATACTGTTCAATTCAAATCTGGGACTACACACATAAGTCGTTTGCTGTAAAGAAAACGTAAAACCAAGTAACACCAACGCAAGTGGAACCTCATTCACTCATTAATGACAATCAACTAATTATTCTATTACACAAAACTTACCTAAACCTACTTACTTTCTCTGGTATCCCTTAGAGACAAAAACACGTCAACCAGGTCATTTGGTTCAAGAGTACGACTATTAATGTAGAAAACTTATCAATGGTAATCCAACTTACTTTTGACCATACTTTTAACCAAAAAGAAATCTTTCGACATCTTGGTTTCGGAAATTAGAGTTACACAAGGAACTATTCAATGACGAAGAATCGTTAAGATTTCATCAAGATAATAGAAAGACAACACTGGAACTATTTGTCGAACGATGACGTCTTATTTTATTAACACGTTCAGTAAATAAATAAAAGAGTCAGTCAGTGATCAGTAACTCGTGGAAGAGTTATTATTAACTCGGGTCGAAACAAGATCCACGGTCCCTCCCTCGTTCCTGTCTTTTAGGGACGGACGTACCTCGAACGTAATCCTACCCTCGTCATTTGTTTCACAAACGCACCTAGTGTTGTTTGACACCTTTTAAGAAGTTCTCTACTCTTATGATCTAGTGGAGTGGACGGAGGACTCTTTAGACATACGTCCAGTTCTTCGTTGTGAATCTTGACCTGTACCTTTTTGTCTGACCAAGGTTTAGCCCTTTCCACATGTAGTTCCGGCATATAACAGTGAGACGAATAAATTGAATATACGTCTCATGTAGTACTCTTTACGACCCGACCTACTTCGTGTTCGACCTTAGTTCTAACAGCTCTCTGTGTGTAATTGTGACACCGACTAAGTACAGTTACATACCGTTTTTGGTGGTGTTATAACATTTCATTAATCGCAGGTTAATTTTAATTACTTAATTAATTTTTTTCTAACAACCCTCTTTATAGTTATTGGAGTCTATACGTCTATGGTGGGAATACCGTCTTTCGCTTCTTGACTTCTCGGAGAACTATTTTCACTTTCTCCTCTCATTTTTTCAACCGAATTTTGTGTCGTAAGTCTTTTGATTCTAGTGCCGTAGACCAGGGTAGTTAACTACCGTTTATCTATCCCTTTGTTACCTTTGTCACTCTCTGAAATAAAAGAACCCGAGGTTTTACTGACATCTACCACTGACGTCGGTACTTTAATTTTCTACGAACCAGGAACCTTCTTTTAGATACTGGTTGGATCTGTCGTATAATTTTTCGCCTCTGTAATGAAATAGTTGGTTGAAGGTAGATCAGTTTCGATACAAAAAAAGCCATCAGTACATACCTACACTCTCAACTTGATATTTCTTTCGACTCACGGTTTCTTAACTACGAAAACTTGACACCATAACCTCTTCTGAGAACTCTCAGGGAATCTACAGTCCCTTTAGTTTGGTAGTTAGGATTTCCTTTAGTCAGGACTTATAAGTAACCTTCCTGACTACTACTTCAACTTTGAGGTTATGAAACCGATGGACTATGTTTCTTGAATGAGTAACCTTTTCTGGGACTACGACCCTTTCTAACTTCCGTCCTCCTCTTCCCCCACTGTCTCCTACTTTACCAACCTACCGTAGTGGTTGAACTACCTGTACTCAAACTCGTTCGAGGTCCTCGACCACTACCTGTCCCTTCAGACCACACGACGTCAGGTACCCCAGCACTTCTCAGTCTATGTTGACTTGTTGACTTGACTGGCTTATCTGTTTGTCTATGCACTTTCAAACCACTATTCATTTTGTCACTTACCCCTTGTCTCCTACGATTTTACCCCGTCCTCCAATACCCCAACCTCCTGTACCCATTTCTTCCGAAGAGACTCTACGATTACAAGTCCGTTTCAGGATTTTTTTAACTCTCTTGTTCGACCCACCTTTAGACGCCCTTTCGAACCTCCTTCTCGTTCTTGTTTCTGGTGCCCAACTGTAGCACCGACCACGGGAGTACACTCCAGTCCATCCCTACTCCCGTCCCAGTCATATCCTCGTCTAGTACTCAAACCTTCTGGTCACTCATCTGACCCTTCGGTAATCGTCTTCTCGTTGTACTACACCAAATCCAAAAATTTCCCTGTGAGACCAGCGAGACAGTGGATATTCCTCTGATCTCCCCTACTTCCCTTTAGTCAACCTCCACCGACGTAGTAGTCCACTCTTCTATCACAACCCAAGTTGGTCGACAATCGTCACCTCTACCTCCTTTGACCATCCTAACATTAATATAAACTTCCGTAACGATGGTCCTAAGCAGCTGCCTGATCTTTCTCTCACACTCATTTTCTCTCCTTGTGTCCTACTGAGGGACCAAACCCCGGACCCGTTGACCCTCTCACCCTGACAGTAAATGACTCTTCCACTTTTAGTTCCCTTCTGGAGTGTCCCATAACAATACAAACAATAAGTGAATGACGTTGACACCACAAAAAAAAAAGGGGAAAATCATAAACAAAAGTTACGACATCGTCTCGGAATCTGAACTGAGAAAAAAAAAATATCGAGAGAATTTACACTATTTATTCTACTTCTCTCTTATTTTTACTTAATAGGTCCTATTACAATCCCTTTTAACTTTACATGAAATTTTTTTTTAACTATTTATCTGGACCTTTTTCTTTCTTGATAGTGTAATGTCAACAAAACTGTTCAGATATCAAACTCTCCAGTCTTTACATCACCTCTATGTCGTGAAAATAACTTCCCGACCCATAAAGAAGAAAAAGTCATTACACCTTACCTCCACCCACAGTGTACGTCTAGACTGTAAAAGTATCTCGACTTGCTCCAGAACATTTAATCAAGGACTTGCATAGGTGAGGACACATTGTTCGACTAAACAAGGGAAGTAACAGGTAAAATTAGGGAAGATGAAACTTGAAACATCCGTTCACTTGCATTTAATAAGATCACGTAGAGTACCTTTTGTTTGTATTCTTCGTGGGTGACGAAACTGACTGACTAAGGAAAAATGGTTACTAACCTCTTATTTAAACCTAATCGATAAATTCCTCAATGAGTGCAAAAGGATTAATATTCAACATAAAAGAAAATGTAAATAAAGTTTGAAATGACTATACTTACTACCCATTGTGTGTTAAATGTTTATCATTATTTGAGTAGGAATTTAAAAAAACATAAAATTACATAACACGTTTATTCGACTTTCATGAAGTGTATAGCTTACAATTGATTTTTATATAAAAAGTCACGGGTGGTTTAGAAGTATTCGTTCTACCTATACGTACGTTGGTTTTAGTCCATACGACCCGGTATCCAAAATTGACCCTAAAATACTTTCCGAGTCAAAAGTCCCAAAAAAACCTACTTACATTAAAACTACCGTTTAACGTCGAGTTTGTTGTCCTTTAATAACGTAACCAGAACATTACGTCTCAACAAAGTATAGTATATTTTATGATTTATATAAATAGAGACCCACGTTTGACAGGTCTAACTCTTACATCCTTTTTTTCATTACCGACTTCTTAATCTCTAGATTGAATACCTCAACATTGATAGAAATTAGTAAAATCGGATAATACCCTTTTATACCATTATATAACATTACGAAAAAAAAAAAGGACTTCGATACAATACTGGATTGGTAAGTGTATGTTTTATTGGATTTTTAGTAAAACCACAGTGAGTTTCTTTACGTGGGTAAAAACAAAAGGTATTTTAAAATCTACTAATTAACATGAACTCGACATGTCACTCCAGACAAGACAAAAAATCTAAAATTAAAAGTAAGAAGACACAGAGAATTCTACAAACACTTAAAGTAAAAGTAACACTTTTATGATCATGGGTTTTTTTTGGGTTGAAACAGGTCTTGTTACTATTCCTCTGGAACGTCACTCTTAGACGCCCCTTTTACCCTGGTTGAGGAACATGGAATACCGTACATAAGACAGGAGTCCCGGCGACGATGTTGCCCCTCACGTTCTGGGCCCTGTTGGTCACAGTCATGTAGACCCCTTGTTCATCCAGCACAAAGGACGAACCACCAGTGTGAGTCCAAAGAGAACCCTAAGAAACGACGGGCAGAACGACTAACCCTCACTAATTTTGTTCTCTTTTTTTTTTTTTTTGATCTTTTCCGACTTCTCTTACCACTTAGTATCAGTATTTCGGTATCGTTTGTTGACGACTGCAACTTCTGAACAGTAGTCTTGGCTTGTCACCATAAGTGACTAACACCGACACTGTCTTGCCTACAGTGTGGGTGAACGATTCTAACCCAACTCACGTCACCAGTACGAGTAATAGGTAGGTGAACCCATTAAAAGAAATATGGAACCTAAATTATAAGTGGCGAAGTTCAATCGAAAGGTAAGAAAATGGGATCCTTTCATGGTCCGAAAAAAAAAAAAAATTGAAGACATTAACTAATAGAGTCAAACTTTACTTTGTGTTCATGAAGGACTATATGTCTGTCTCTAAACCCATGTACCAGTAAAAGAGTCATACAAGGGATGTACAGTCATGTGTATAAGAGAAGGACTGTAAAAGTAACAGAACGGTCACTTAAAGTCAATTACTCCAGGTCTGACCTTCTCTCTCTTTACCAAGACAGAACGACCGTTTCTGACCCAGTGGATGGTCCTTTTCTTCCGTGGGTGTCCCCTCATCCTGAGTACGTGTTCACTAAATCACAAACCCTTTATAGTAAATTGAATTTCTAAATGAAAGTTAGCAAGTCAAAACTGTTCTCTTTCTATTATCTCCATATAAACAGAAAGTTTTTTCAACTTTATAGTTTTAGGTGCACGGTTGTTTTAAAGTCGCTCGAGTCTAAAATATTACGAAGGACTATGATTATCTTTCGTTCCAATGCTTACAAATAATCAAAAAAACCACAGTGAAGTGATTAAGGACGACTACGAATTAGGATGGAGGGTAGGAGTTTGGGTGGTTGTTCTTAACCCTTATTTAAACAGAGGGTTCAATTTTTCTTACCACACAAACTCGACAAGACAGAATCGAACGTTCTCGGTACCCACTTTAAAAGTCCTTAAAATCTTCGGCTAACCGCAGTGTAAGAATCAAATTTTAATCGGTACATAACGTGACACCTTTAAATGTGGTACCTTTACCCATTCACGATGTTTAATCCTTAAACAAGGAAAAAGACCTCGTTGTCAATAATTCTAAATGACCGTGTCATGACCAATACCTTTTGTTTCTCTTGATTTTCATTAAGAGAAAAGAACGAGTAGAGGTTATCTCCGAAGTCCCAGACTGTTTAAGACAATACTTTTCGACTTATGCCTTCCGTGGCTCTTTCCGTTGACACCTTTCCTACCTCTGGCTACCTAGGTCACGTCGTTTGTCACTCAACCGGCAGGGACCCTTGTATTACCCATCTGAACCACGTTCCTCGTGTTTTATTCACAATGACTAAAAAAATTTATTTAACTGATGGTTTTAAAAACTTCATACTTAAATTTTCTGACATATAGATCTTCGTTTACTGATACTTGATTTGACAAAGACACCGTGTCTGTGTGGTAAAGATATTTTAAGTCCTTTCGAGAGTGTACGACATAAAATGAACTTCGAACAAACTTTCTCTATAAAACGATTCCATAAAATTTCTTCCTTTACCGTTGGGTGAGGTCATAAGAACGGACCTCTTAGGGTTCCTGCCTCCTCGGACCACCCGAAATCAAGTGCCCCAGCGTTACTCAACCTGTGCTGACTCGCTGAAGAGAGAGAGAGAGAAGAGAAACTAAAAGATGAAAACGAAAGTTTTTCGGATACTTACATGATCATATTCCTTAAGACGTTCGTTTTCTACATCTGACAGATATAAAGTCCTCGGTAAATTTTACTTTATTGTATGTAAACTAATAAAAAGTTTACATTGTGTTAAACTAATTTATCGATTACAGACATGATTTCAAAATAAAAGGGAAAATTTTTCATAGACTTTCACTTTCAGCGAGTCAGCACAGGGTGACAAACACTGGGGTACCTGATACGTCAGGTACCTTAAGAGGTCCGGTCTTATGACCTCACCCATCGGAAAGGGAGGAGGTCCCCTAGAAGGGTTGGGTCCTTAGTTTGACCCCAGAGGACGTAACGTCTGAATAAGAAATGGTTGACTTGATACTCCCTTCGGTTTTTAATAGACCAGTCACAGATGACTTCTGAGAAATGAGTCCTTTACTCTGGGGAAGTCTTGTGTAACCATTATAAAAGGGAACTAAACAACTCCTTTCAATTTTAACGTTAAAACATCAAAAAATGCCAATTGAGTTACTGAACCTAGAGAGCCTAGTAATACACTATCTGGTTTCGAGGAGGTAAGAGGAAGGTATTGTCACCCCTAAGAAGAGGGTAACACTTCGTCTCGATACTAAATTCCCTTCAAAATAAATAGATTAATTACCAGAGATTACAACATGAAAAACTTTGAACCGTCAACATACATTAGAAACCACCACCTACTCCAGAATCCTCCGTTTTTTAGAACCTGAAGAAATTTTAATTTGGTTTTATTGTCTTGTCTCGAAGGGTAGACTACAGAGCACTGACTCCATATCTTCAAAACTCTACAAGTCAGAAACTCCAAGGTCCCTCCTTCACCTCAGATTTGATCAGTCTTGGATACCCCAACCTACGGAGACCGAAGTAAGTAATTCAGTTACAGTGTCTGGTTAGACTAGTAAAGAGACACGGAGGCACTGAAGTCCTCCAACCCTCCGTAACGAAATCTAGTAACATCTTCTGTCGAAGGTTATAAACCGTTATCTTATAGGTCGGTGTTCACTCAATTCCTTTTATTTACATATAAAAAATTTATTTTTTTTAACTCTTTATATCTTTGTCTTTTCACTAATTATATGTTTATATGTAAAACGGTTTATTTACGTTTCACTCGAAAGTACATTGGGGAGATACTTAGTTCTTTATCACGTAGGGTCCTACATAAGAAGTGGGAGTGGCGAGGACAGAGAGAGGACTTCAATGACAACAGGAGTTAAAATACCGTCAACGAAAGAATCAAAAGAAATCTCTATATGACGAGTTCAAAAGTCGGGATTTGTCAAATGAAACGGATTTTAAAACCATCGAAATATATTTTCCTTAGTACAAAGTACATAATAAAACATAAAACGTAGAATTCAAGTAATAAAACTCTCAAAAGGTACCACACACATCGGTATCTAAGCATAAATAATAAGAAAATAAATTAAAAGTAAGTATAAATATCCATATATGGAAGAGGTAAAACACAACTGTCTGTAAATCTAGCAAAGGTACAAAACCGATAATCCTTAGTACGATGACACTTGTAAGCCTATGTACATTGAATCAAGAGTAAACATGTATAAAAAGATTCCGGTAAGGACCTTCTTTTTAACGATTCAGTATTCCCTACATATAAGAGTCACAGTGATCTACCATACTGTGATAAAAGATTTTACCAACATGACCATTTACGACGACAACGACGACGATTCAGCGAAGTCAACACAGGCTGAGACACAGTGGGGTACCTAGCGTCGGATGTCCGAGGAGACAGGGACCCTAAGAGGTCCGTTCTTGTGACCTCACCCAACGGTAAAGGAAAAGGTTACGTACTTTCACTTTTCACTTTCACTTCAACGAGTCAGTACAGGTTGAGAATCGCTGGGGTACCTGGTGTCGGGTGGTCCGAGGAGGTGGGTACCCTAAAAGGTCCGTTCTCACCCCACGGTAGTGGAAGAGGCGATCATTTACGAGGGTGACTATTAAACATATTCTCTCAAAACAACATGATATGACATAAGAGTGGTCGTGAACCACAGTAGTCTGTAAAATGAAAACACACAAGACGACCCACACTTAACGAAATAATAACACCGAAATGAAACGTAAATACTTACCTTATCATGTAAAAGTACGTAAACGACCTGTACCTAACATACACACACTATACGGTAAAGTTAAGAAACGTGTAAAAAATTCCTCAAGTAACAAATGAATTGTTAATGCGACCTCCATCCACAGGAGTACCACTCACTCAGTAAATTGTTACAGTGGTTCCTGGGTCCACTAGAGACGGAGAGAAGAGACATTTTGAACCTGATGGGACCACCGAGTCTCCAATTTCACAGACGGACCTTACGTCCTCTGGTCCCAAGTTAGGGACCTAACCCTTCTAGGGGACCTCTTCCTTTACCGTTGGGTGAGGTCATGACAACGGACCTCTTAGGGTACCTCCCTCCTCGGACCATCCGATGTCAGGTACCCCAGCGTTTCTCAACCTGTGCTGACTCTCTGAAGTGAGTGAAGAGACATTTTGAATCCTACAAGTGAAACATAGAAATGTATACTTAAGTGCTAACGTTCCACTTACGGTTTCAAGGCGTAAGTTTACGTCCTTCGTCCCCATCGTTGTTTTCTGGAAAAGGGACAGTCCGAAAATCTCGTATTTTAAGGTCTCGTATTTTAAGAGGGGTCGTTGAGGGATAGACCGAAAAGAAGTGTGGAGTTGTAAGGTCCCCGGTGACACTCGAGATCCTCCTACCCTTCCTCCGTACCGATTCATTCACCCACATCTCTTACCCCCACGGTACTATCCAAGACCGTGGTCAGTACTCGGTAGAGAGTCTCGACCAATGAAACGATGGAGCGTGTTCGAAACTAGGAAAATCCTTCCTCCCCCTTAAAAGTGGTTGGTTGTCATAGATTTGTTTACAAAAGTAAATCTTCCTTTCCCTTATAAAGGATAAAAATTTATAAACACCCGGTTTATTAAAACTAAAAAAGTCAAACTAAGGAGGACAGAACAAGAAAAACAAATTATACAAGTCACTACACAAGACACCTAAAAATGAGACGTGGTTGGAATGAGCTCGCGGTGCATAACCAGTTGAAGTCCCACTCTAGTAGGGTTGAAGGAAGATAGTGGTTCCGGCCCACTAACTGACGTCCATTGTATCATTTACAACTGTTCGGATTACTTAGCACTCTTAATGTTTAAATCTTTTTTAGTTCCCTTTATAAAGATAAAAAGTACTCTCTTTATTGTTGAATCTAAAATAATAGTGAAACACATAACTTTCCGTAAATTTTTTGTTTCAATATATAGTTAAACGTGTAACATAGACGAATTACTAAAATTTTCATCTTAAAATACTATAAGTAAAACTTATACTAATTTCAAAACTTGTAACTTTATACAGTGACAAACTTGTAACATACAAAATAAAAAACACTGTTTTTTTCTTAAATTCGATATGAGGTACACGAACGAAATCTTCTAATTGACTTTGGATTAGTGTATATCTTTCATATCACTTCACTTTCACTTTCAGCGAGTCAGCACAGGCGGAGAAACGCTGGGGTGCCTGACATTCGGGTGGTCCGAGGAGACAGGCACATTAAGAGGTCCGTTCTTATCACCTCACCCATTGTTAAAGGAAGAGGTCCCCTAGAAGGGTTGACTCCCTAGTTTGGGTCCAGAGAGTGTAACGTACACCTAAGAAATGGTAGACTCGATGGTCCCTTCGGGTATCTTTCGTATATGATTTTATAAATATTGAGATCAGTCAGTAAAATATAGGTTAATAGACACTCATGCTCCGTGTCTTCTATGTTCTGAAAAAAAAAAACTGTGACCCTCAGTATAAATAAAATTTATTATAACAAGGGTAATGTCCTCAACATTAAGATTCTACGATACGAGAGTAAGTTTACTATTGCAGGTAACGGGTTTTGTGAAAACCCTAAGGGGGATGTCTTAACGGGAGTCTTATACATTACAAATAGAAAATCAAGGCAAGTCAAGTCAAGTCAGCGAGTCAGCACAGGTTGAGAAACGCTGGGGTACTTAGCGTCGTGCGGTCCGGAGGGACAGGTAGTGGTCGAGGGCCTCAAGTGAGTCTGAGTGCAGGTAGGTCGGTAGAGTAGGAGACAGCAGGGGAAGAGGAGGACGAGGGTTAGGGAGGGTCGTAGTCTCAGAAAAGGTTACTCAGTTGAGAAGCGTACTCCACCGGTTTCATCACCTCAAAGTCGAAATCGTAGTAAGGAAGGTTTCTTTAGGGTCCCGACTAGAGGAAGTCTTACCTGACCAACCTAGAGGCACGTCAGGTTCCCTGAGAGTTCTCAGAAGAGGTTGTGGTGTGAAGTTTTCGTAGGTAAGAAACCACGAGTCGGAAGAAATGTCAGGTTGAGAGTGTAGATATGTACTGGTGTCCTTTTTGGTATCGGAACTGATCTACCTGGAATCAGCCGTTTCATTACAGAGACGAAAACTTATACGATAGATCCAACCAGTATTGAAAAGAAGGTTCCTCATTCGCAGAAAATTAAANCGACGTGAGTGGTAGACGTCACTAAAACCTCGGGTCTTTTTATTTCAGTCGGTGACAAAGGTGACAAAAGGGTAGATAAAGGGTACTTCACTACCCTGGTCTACGGTATTAGAAGCAAAAGACTTACAACTCGAAATTCGGTTGAAAAAGTGAGAGGTGAAAGTGAAAGTAGTTCTCCGAAAAATCAAGGAGAAGTGAAAGACGGCATTCCCACCACAGTAGACGTATAGACTCCAATAACTATAAAGAGGGCCGTTAGAACTAAGGTCGAACACAAAGAAGGTCAGGTCGCAAAGAGTACTACATGAGACGTATATTCAATTTATTCATCCCACTGTCATATGTCCGAACTGCCTAAGGAAAAGGATAAACCTTGGTCAGACAACAAGGTACAGGTCAAGATTGACAACGAATAGAAATCATAGGGGGTTTATCGCTTTGAAGTAGAATGTATCCACTTACATTCTAAATTTTAGTAGGGATTTATTAAAACTTGTTTTAAACCATTTAGTTGACCTATCGGTGTAACCTATAACGAAAGAACCAGTTTACCAACGACTAAAGTACAGAAAATTTACCGAGATTTCTACTAAACTTGTCCCAGAATCTGTTCTTATAGGAAGGACCTATTTAAACACCATAAGTTTACATCAATGAAGCTACGTGTCTTCGAAGGAAAGTCACACATTCAAAAGTGTTTAGAAATAACGTTGTTGGAACAATTTAATATAACAATATCAGATTTGATCATATAAAATTTTTTAAAATTATAATTTTATAAAATAAAATTATAAAATTTTTATAAGTCGTTCCATAGATCAATCATTAATATTGTGACTAATAATAAGTTTAAGACCAACAGGAATCGAAACTCTAAAATCTTCATACATAGTTATCTCTCCTTAGTCGAACAAAAAAAGTTAGTACTTATTAGGTCGGGAGATTTCATTATTAAAAGTTCTACAAAAGTCAACGAAAGATACGGGGTGTAGACGGAAAAACATAGTCTTACAGAATCTCACGATTACTATCCCAACGAAGACAACAACAATGCGTGTGGAGAGGAAATCAGAATTACAACCAGAACGTTTGTTCCTTTCCAAATCTTGTGTGAAACACGTTTACTGTGTAAAAACAAGACTACTTCACGTCTCGTCATTACGATGACTTTCCGTCAAAGAAAATAGTATGAGAAAATGATTCCTCTCCACCTCTTTCCCACTTTCCTTTTCATCTCTTTACGATCCGCTTTAGGTACAGGTGACTGTCGGAGAAGTCGAAGGACTTATTGTTTGGAGTGAGTACAACCACCATATAAAGGTTCACACCACGATTACTGACATACTGATAGAAAAAGAAAAATCACCACGAGTACACCAAAATCTGCTACTATGCCTACACCCGATACAGCTTCTACCTTGTGGTACACCGGGTAGATACTACACAAATCTAGCCTTCACAGATGTCTAAGTCCGGGATTTATACTCGTCGACGGGGGAGCTAAGGTTCCCATTTCACACAAGTCCGGTACCCCATTCATCCGTAGTCACAGGTCGAGTTCAGAAGGAACTGATTGTAGGAGGTTCAAGAGTCACCAACCTGAAGATCAGGTCGGTAAAAGGAAGACACTAAGATCCATGACTGACACTAATAAAGGAATATGAGAATAGAAGATTCTTATTGTGGATTTACACAACTATACCAAAATCAAAAAAAAAATAATGAAACATATAAACACATAAAAATAAGTGGTGTCAGAGAACCTTAGGTTCCTCAATCTTCTTTTTACTACACTAAGGATTTTCATATCTGGGATACACTGACGAAACGTGGTAAGTATTATTAAATATGAAAAGTCATTAAGGGAAAGTCGAGGAGTTGATGAGTCACACGTATGACTCATAGGTACACAACTTCTAGTGTGATCTGATCTCCAACCTAGTGACGATATTAAGTGTACAATTTCAACCTGTCAATAAGAACCTGGTAACGGTCGTTTTTTCTTCCACACGAGAGATGTGTGTGGACGTACATAGAAATTAAGACACGTGTTTCAAAACCCCGTCCATGAAGGACCTTTTGGATCCAAATAATGGATTTTTGTGTAAAATCACTAATAAATTTTAACCTAAATCATTTTCTTTCTATCAAGTTTTAAATATGTCTTAAGTTTTTACCATTTTCTGTACTTCTTTGAGTCTCACTAGTATAGTTTCCTTCTACGACGTCGTTTCCATTTTCATTAGGTTTTATATCTATCGATTTACGCACTATACAGTGTGTTGTTCCATCTTTCCGTATTCCTCGAATACGGGTTACTGGATCTGAGTACCCATCCGTCATCTCTGATTACTAGTTCTCGCACCTAAAACACCGATCTTTCCTAGGGATCAAACTTAGGACTGAGACGAAGAAAAATAGGGTCAATGAAACCCGTTCAGTGAGTCGGAGACAGTTAGTCCCGCGATCATTAATTTACTCTACAATACGTGTTTCGTCACTCATATTTATGGATCGTACATTAGTTACATCATTTATAAGTTATTAACGATATCATTTAATTTTCGAAGGGACCACCGAGTCACCATTTCTTAGGTGGACGGTTACGTCCTCTACGTCCAAACTAGGGACCCGGTCCTTCTAGAGGACCTCTTCCTTTACCGTTGGGTGAGGTCATAAGGACGGACCCTTTAGACTACCTGTCTCTTCGGACCACCCGATGTCAGGTACCCCAACGTCTTCTCAACCTATGCTGAATCGATGATTTTTGTTGTTGTTTTCACTTTCGTGACCCGTCTGGTGAGTCGAGGAGTCAACAACGAGACTTTCGTAATATATATTTTGAATTACGTATTTTTCCAGGTACTAAGAGGTAATGGGGGGTGAAGAAGTAGGACAACTTTTTTTCCATTTTAGGTCACACAATTAATAGTAGTAGTGTAAGATAGTAAAGTCTAATTTTTCGAAGAATATAGGTATTCGAATTTAAGTTAAAATAGTAGAGATTTGTTAGATAGAGACTTGCATAAAGTGTCCGTCTACTCCTAAATTTGATGAGACAGAGGTCAAACACCTACCAATAAATAAAGTAGATTTAATGTCCAGGTAAGGTCCCCGTCTCTCTCCCCGTCTCTAGTGAGAGCCTCCCAGACGTCGGTCCGGCTGACTCTCTCCTCACCGTGATGTCCGTCCGTCCCTTCCACCACCACCCCCCTCGAACAAACCGACCCTCCTACGGTGGCTTACTGAAGACACAACTCGTGCTACCCCATTACGTCACACAACCACTAAATACAGAGGACCACAAAGTAGAGACCGTTACGGAAAATTTAGGTTGTACATAATTAAAGAACTTAATTCGTATAACAAAGATTCCATACAAAGATCTTCGTTGATGAAGACTTTTTCGATGTAACAGTCTGCACATATGAATTTATTGTAGTGGTGGTCATTAATTGTAAATTAAACTTTTAAAGAAGGAAAATTAGAAACTAAAAAGATTCTAATTGACTTTTTTATAGTGGGTTCTTAACCTAGATATGTAACAGATCATAAGTCTTGGTCCCCTCTCCGAAGTGACTACCTAGTCACCATTTCTTAGAAGGACCAGACCCTTCTAGGGTGTACGGTGTCTTGTCGATTCGGGCACGCGGTGTCGATAACTCGGCCACGAGAGCTCGGAGGTTGGACGTCGATGACTCGGGTGCACGGCGTTGACGACTTCGAGTGCACGACATCTCGAGTACGAGACACTGTTCTCTTCTGTCACGCTACTCTTCGATTACTCACGTTGATCTCTCATCGACGGTGAGTGACACTAATCTCTGTTTCGGACACGTTGTCGGTTCTGGGTCGTGTTAGTTTTTATTTTTTGTTTTTGTTTTTTGGGGGTTTTTGTTTTGGTCCCCTCTGAATTTGTAAAGTTTACCAAAATTTCGAAGATGGGACAGGGTACACAGAAAATGTAAATGGTAGTAATAAGACGGTTCGTGCCACTCTTACGGGGTAGAGACAAGAAACAAGAAGTGTCCACACATCATTACTTCGGTGGACGTAGACGCTAAAGTGGACCCGTCCCTGTCTGACGTCATAGGCCCTAGGTCAATCCTTGGACGTGGGGGGGTTTCTGCTTCCTGGGTTCCCAAACACACTAAAGTCAAAGTTAAGGAACGTATGACTTAAGTAATCATAAGAAGGTTACCACGGTTATATTGTTCAAGTATCCAAAAGACCTCTGTGTATTCTTATAGAGAAAAACAGTAATTTTACAGACTAAGTACAAGGGCGTTTTAATTCCCAAGAACCTATACTGTAACTTTTTTCACGAATTCAATGGGGAATCAGATCTTGACCTTAATCCTTCTCCATTTATATGGTTAAAGGAAAGAAAGGAAATTTAGAGTAAGAAGGTATTAGCGTTTATAATTAGCAAAATATCAACGAACTTCGATTTAGTCACAAAATTTATCTACTTGAGAAAAAGTGACTGTACTCTGAGACTAATAAGGAGTTATGAACTCAAGAAGGTCTCCCTTCAACATCAGAGGATACAAGACAAATTCGTGTGAAAACTAATCCTTCTTTGACCTTAAGAAGTGTCTTGAAATTGTGACGTTTCTTTTAAACTTTCTAGACCTGGAAACAAAATTAGTTGTAATTTTTCTCTTTTTACTCTTAAAATCTTAACCTTCCTCTGAGTCACCGGTAGATCTTGGTAGGAATAAAACGTCTACCCTTGAGAGTTAGGGTAGGACACTAATGATTCCATTGGTCTCCGTCCCGACCCTGGTCATAGAGTCCATTGAACTCTAGCGTTTACGGGCTAGAGTCCGGAAGACGATGGCACAATATTACATCGGATACAGTAGATTTACACCATCAGTGAAAGAGGAATAAGAGGGGTAAGAGTTGGGGAAAATACTAAAAGTTTCTCGACCGCTTCAGTGTCATCTGAATGACATGGACTCTTTGGTTTTTTAGTGACCTTTCCTATACCATGTGGTCCCCCATAACATATATGTAGTCCGAGAAGGAAGAGTACCACGACGATTGTTATAAAGTATTTATTTAATAGGAAAAAACACGTCCATCCTTTTTGTGTATATCTTTATCACAGTAAAACTAGACGAATCAAAACCTACTTTCACGGAAATTTGAGTTCGAAGTCATAACAGGTATACCCCTCGATACTAAAGGTTTCATTTCAAGGGATCGGGAGTTAAGGATTTCTCTAAGTCCGACTAAACGTACGTACACATTACAAGTCATCCTCACCCACCATTTTGTGAAGTACGTAAACGAATAATACGGTGCTACAATTGTAAGATATTCTTAGTGTTCGTGTGGGAGTGTCAGATAAAGACAAGAGGAAGATCAATATTTTTCCTTGGCAATATTTTTTCCTTGGTTAAGGTGAAAGTGTAAATCAGAAAATAACGAAATTTTAATCATACTTTTTAAGAGCCTAGGTGGAAGTCTTGAAGCTAAATCTCTTATAAATCGGAGACTGTTCCTCTCTAAGTAAGAAAGGTTTAAAAGAGAGGTACAGACACCAAGAGAATTTCTAGATTTACGACAAAGAATTCACTACACATACGGACTTGTCTACTCGTGTCGACTTCACCGAATCTGAACCAAGAAAAAGTATTCCTTAATAATTAAACAAGAGAGAGAAGAGGTAAGGAAGTGAGTGGGTACGGATTTTTTGGATAAACTTCCGTATTTCATTTATTTATGTGAGATCTCTTCTCTTCTAGGGATCGACGGAAAACAAAACAAGACGAAAAAAAAGGGTAAATTACACTACGACCAGAAACAACAGAAAATTTCTATTGGAAAAACTAGTAAGTTCATTATGTACAAATAACATCTTTTAAAACTTTTATGTCCTTTCCAATTTTTCTTGCATTTTTAGGGAGAATTAGGTCATTGAGCCTCCATTAGTTATAATCGTAAGACCAAATAAAGAAAGGACAATGTATAAAAGAAAAAATGAATTAAGAATTACTTCTGTCACCTTAGTAAACTTATTTGGATGGGTACCCAAGATTTTAACAATTTTAGAAGTCCTCAGAAATTATTAGAACTAAGTAAACTTTTTTCCATAATTAACTATATTTATTTCCCGTTAATGATAACATTTAATGGTCTAAAGGTCTTTTTCAGTTCGTCAAAATCTTGTTGATTATTACCGAGATAGACATGACCGGTAAATATAGAAAAGTCGGAGATACCTTTTAAGGTAATTATACGATCCTTTTGCCTTTTGTTGACTTTACTTTTAAATTTGGGAAATGACATCTAAAATATCAAAATTAAAACTATAAGACTACTTTCTTCTACCATTCTCTCTTCGATCTATGAAATGAAGATAGAAAAATTAGGTCTATCGTTTACAAATAACTAAGATATGATAAATTTTCAGTCGTGTAGGAACGTGTACCATCCGTGAGATATTTATGGTATAGGGAAGATAAACCCTTATACATTTTCTTCACTTTACCACGCACAATTGTGACTAAAAGTCAAATAGTCTTAGGCAAACAACATAACGGAACTACTTCTCATTGTCCATTGTTTGACTTCATGACTTTGGTAGTCATGAAGGGACTGACTTCCAAGTTGTGATCACACTCCACGGTTCCAAAAAGAGATATTGAAGCACAAGATGTAAAAGAGTACTAACCTAACCAAACCAACCGTGAACTGAATGACTCGCGTCAGAAACCTGGGAGGGATTTATGAACGGTATTTGTTACTCGTTGTAGGTGTTACTGGATTGAAAAGCATAAACATCTATTCCCGAAAAGATATTTCTATGTCACTCACCCATAATTTTTATGAATAAAATAAATTAAAGTTACATGAAGGAATAATTCTTCTTTTTTTAAATTCTTTGTCTTACTTTTATAAAGAAAAATTTAGTACTCTAAAATAGTATTTTCTACTGAACATGGGTTGATATAGAGAAACCTAGTTCTAATTTAATCATTTTTGATTCTACTTAAGACACTGAGAAACTGAGCTCCTTTACTCTTTAGTTGGTCACACAAAAGCTATAAAGAAAGTAACATTGATGTCCAATGATTTTCTTATTTTTAAGTTGAAGTAGACCCATCCCTACTTATTGTGTCCTTTCATAACGGTGACTTCAGTGAGACGCGCCCGAGTTCAACAGGTAACAACTGGGTGACAAATGTCGTACCTTCTATTAAACGAGGTCGAGAGTTTAATTTTAATAATTTTCTGTTCTTTATCCGGAAATTTCGTTTTCAGCACACTCGTTCTCAAAAAATTTTTCTAAAAAGATAATGTATAATGTACTGAGTACAAAAGATGTGACAAGTAAAATGTATGTTTCTGCGAAGACAGGGAGAAGAGGGTTGGACAAAGGTGATTTGAGGGACGTTCTTTAATAAAACCGGACAAGATACTCACTTCTTATACAAACTTAAGACAAATTTTCTGGATCTGAAAGGTAGACAATATCCCTCTCGGTACAGTTCCTGACCATTAAAAACACAGCACATCCGTAGAAACGTGTCACGACAGTCTATGCTCCCTCACTGAAGTCAAATAATATCCTATGTTACGTTGAAAAGAGTAACCTACCAAACGTTGTGGAACATCCTCCCTTCTCTTCTTTGACCTTGTATAGTTTATAAAAGGGACTATATATATATTTCAGTTTCTTACCAGGACCCTGCGAAACCAGTCTACGACAGTAATACTGTCATCATTAGTCTAGTCTCTATCTTCCCGGAATCCCCGTAACCTCTTCCTTTACCGTTGGGTGAGGTCACAAGAACGGACCTCTTAGGGTCCCTGCCGCCTCGGACCACCCGACGGCGGATGCCCCAGCGTGTCTCAGCCTGTGCTGACTTCACTGAATCGTCGTCGTCGTCGTCCCCGTTAAGTCAAGTCAGGGTGAAAAGATTTTTACTCTTTTGATCGATTAATTATTCCAATTGTCGATGAATCCACATCTCGGTTCTTATTTTGGATGTAGTGGACTAGAAGTTGGGTCACACAAAAAAAGACAATAACGTGTGTCGGACTCAATTTTGACCCACAATTCAATAAGACGATCAAACATATTGTCATGATTCATCTTTTCCAACTTTTTTATTCATTACTAATTCGAATAATTGACTATGTAATGAACAGTTTCCTTCATAATATAACAATCGTAAATCATAAAACTTTTGTCATTAAAGATTCAGATACAACTTCTAATAATAAATCACAAATGAAAACGTACACAATAAACTACTGAAAGAAACACTCACGTCTTTAGGAACTAAAACATTAAGTCTACTAATGTATACTCTTCAATACTAACAGTATATATTAATACGAGATATATTAATACATGGTAGAGTCATAAAAAGAGTAATGGAGGAGTATGGAGGAGTAGTTATTGTATCCCTAAATGATTCAAATCTTAAAAACACTATTAAGACTCAAATGAAACAAGTCTTTTTGAGGTACTATAAAAGTAACTCTCGTATTTGTTTATTATAAGAATATTTTTTATTAAATAAAAAAATAGGAAAGTCTGTAAATAGGGTTACACAGTTTTTTTTTACTGAGTTAAAAATTTCTAAAATACATCTTCTCATTCGTCTAGACCAATATGTAGATTTATGACTTAACGTCTCGAACTATTTTGTAGATAATACGATTATAATATGAGATTTTATATTTCTGACATAAAACATAAATAAAGATTAGAATTTAAAATTGTTTTATGATTTAGAGACGTCTTTCTTGAAACCAGGTATCTCATGTTTACTACAGAAACTACGGAGGTCGGAAATTTCATAAATTCCCACGTCCTAACATCGGGGAAAACCAAGTAACCTCAGTATATCTACTTTATGACGTCAGAAAACAAAGTCTTTCAGAGATTTTCATTCTTTTCTTTTTTTTTTAGTTGGTGAGTCAAAGTTTTTGTCAAAGTTTCACAGACTTCGTACTGAACAGACACTTTCTTAACATGCATGTTTTATCTTTAAGGACTCTTTTCCTCTTTTAGGAATCAAGAATAACTATAATGTGTGAAGAGTTTTTAAGATGGAAAATGTACATGTGGACACCGACTACGTACAGTTACCTACTGTTTTGGGTGGTGTTATAACATTTCATTAATCAGAGGTTAATTTATTTAATTAAATTTTTTAAGATGGAAAATCGTGTATACTATCGATCCTCGTTCTAATTTTTATTATTAATTGGTTGTTTATTGTCTTTATTCTTTTGTTTTCACTTTTATATGACGATTCATTGTTTGTCAAAGGTATTTGTTGAATTTACTTTTCATTCATGCCACTTCTCAACCTCTCGTTTTAATTCAAGGATTATACTAACACAACAATCGATCTTAGACGTTCGGAAGATCCAAACCATCCTACTTCTCTTTTTATTCCACATAGTGGTCGTACCAAGGACCTTGTTGTTGTTTTGGAAAAGTATCTATGACTTGCTTACTTACTCACTTACTTTCTCGTTTATGTCAATGTATTATTTATTTAATCATCCCTTCATTTTGATCTAATATCCAGGGGCTTCCAGGCTCTTTTAAAAAAGTTACTCTTCTATTTAAGAAAAATCGACCCTTCTCGTCGACTCTGGAATCAAAAATTTATAGGGGACATGTGTAGGTAACCTCTTCCGTGACCGTGGGGTGAGGTCACAAGAATTGACCTCTTAGGGTACCTACCTCCTCGGACCTTCCGACATCAGGTACTCCAGCGATTCTCAGCCTGTACTGACTCGCTGAAGTGAAAGTGAAAAGTGAAAGTACGTAACCTCTTCCTTTACCGTTGGGTGAGGTCACAAGAACGGACCCCTTAGGGTCCCGCCCCCTCGGACCAACCGACGGCAGATACCCCAGCGTGACTCAGCCTGTGCTGATTTCGCTGCATCGTCGTCGTCGTCGTCATGTGTAGGTAGGTGGACACTCGGTGAGTCATTTAAGTACAGGTAAACTTTTGTCCAACTCAACGATGGAAGACCTTCTCTATTTGGGCAATTCACAGTACTATTTCTTAGTTTACTTAAAACGCATATAAAAATCAATTTTTCATCACCCTTCCGTCCTCTCGTTTCTCCCCTTTCCTATAAAAACTTTTTCGACAAAAAGGTGAATGAAAATAGAACAAAACAACAACTCATGGGTAGTCAATTCTTAACCTCTATTGACGAGAACGGGTCCCCTCTAACGTCTAATATACAAATAGAACTTATGTATACACTTCGCAGACATCTTAGCACAAGTAGACCAACAAAGATTGAGGACACACTAGTCAAAGGATTAAGAGACCTAAGACACCACTCTTTAATGTAGGTCTCGTTTATGTTTTTCGGAAAATTTTATCTACAACAATAAATAGTGAGTGTATTACTAATATTTTTATTGTTTATAAGTAAGTCGTAATACAAAATTTCCCTAAGAAATGGTAGACTTTCCCTATACAATCAGAGGATATTAAATCGTGTATGTCGAAAATATTTTATAATTTCTCCATTAGCCTGAGAGTACATAAAACCCAGACTCCCTGTTACGGATTGTTTTTCATATATATATTGTACTACACAGGATCAATTAAGACTTTCGTTACTAAAAGATACCGGAGTTTTTTTTTTTTACTCCGTCAGATAGACCTTATGTAAAGTAGAGTCATAAATGGAGGTATTAAACCTTCAGACTCGAGAATAAATCCAATATAACTTAATATTACCTAACAGTATAAACTTTTTGTAACGAGTCAAGAGTCGACACAGGCTAAGAAACGTTGGGAAACTTGACATCGGGTGGTCCGATGAGACAGACACCCTAAAAAGTTCGCTCTTATGGCCTAACCCAACAGTAAAGGAGGAGGGTCCCGAGAAAGTCTGGGTTTCTAGTTTGGACTCAGAGGACTCAGAGGACGTAACGTCCGACTCAGAAATGGTGACTCGGTACCCCTAGGGAACTTCTGGCAATGGTAGTGGAATATACAACCAGAAGAAAAGAAGGGGAGTTACGAGAGGTCTCCGAAAGAGACAAAAAACAACACAAGGGATAGTAAAAAACAACAACAACAATAAACTTCTTATTGAGTCCAACCAAAATCAATTACTATTTCGATCTGATAGACTGAGTATGATAAATGAGACACTATTTTATTTATTAACATGGTAACGAGTAGTCCAAATATGTAAGTTCCAGGAGAGAGAAGAAACCCTCTTATAAATCGATTTTTCCAGTTGCTCGGGTTATAATTCGGAATTTTTTAACACTGAAACTCAGCACCAAGAAACACACAAAGGAACACAGAGTCTCGTGTGTTAAATACACTTATGTCGGAACACCTTTGATTGAAAAACAAAAGTAACAATTTCACTTCCCTTGGCCATAAAAACCAAGTATATCTTTACACTCAATTTCACGTAAAAACAGGTCTCCAAACGTACGTATCAGTGTTTGTGTCTGAGTGTTTGTGTGAGTTGGTATTTATTGGACGGAAGGAGGTTCTGATTTAAAGGAGAACGGATTAATCCCTCGTGATCCCTGGACACGAGTAAGGTCCGGGTAAAACGTTATAAGTTTTAGATAAGTGTCTTCGAAACTACATACCCCTACCTCACAGAGGTGACTCAGTTTGTGTCGACCCAGCAGACTTCGTTAATGATGTCGTAGTAACTCTGGGATTGAAAGAGAGTCGCGTATCAAATATGTGACCTCTGATATTTTTTTTTTATTTTCACAAGGTCATGATACATACAGGGTTTGTGACGTCCAATAAACTTTATATGAAAAGGTCTATTTTATTAAAAGACTGACTTTTACGCCAAGTAAAATTTCTATTGAGATAAAATTTAAACATTCACACAAGTGTTTTAAACTTACTATTCAAGACTCAAAATTTTTACTATATCGAAAAATCCGCATAAAACGTCAAACTCTTCAAATATTTTTAATATGATTACCAAATGACGAAAATATTGTTTTTGTGTCTAAACGACGATACGTTAATTTTAGTATGAAATTAAAATAGAGTGAGGTACATCCTGATGTTGAGTTTAACCTAATAAATAATATGTACAAATTTCATATTCTGATACAAAATTCATCCCAAACACCTTAAACTTCCATGTAAGTCTTAATAAGAGTTTATAAACGTTACACATACATCTAGAATTAAAGTTTAGAAATCCGTTTCTAGAGTTATAAACTGAAAATGTCGTAAAGGACTTGTCCAATACAACAAACAATCACTATAGTCACACATTAATTAAAGGAAACAATTTTTGAAAGGTAAAAGGGAGGTGTGTCACTTGTACCGGTGTTCGTCCGATTATCCACGGCACCGACCGTGGTAAGACCGGGAACCCCACTAAAAACCTCCGTGTCCCACCCCTTATCTCATTCGTAGAAAGACTCAAAGTCTCACAAAGACAAACTAGGGACCACACACTCGACTAGGAACCGTGGACTGAGGGGTACACAACAGAACAACGACACATGGGGAACACCACACTAAACTTACACAAACACAGGACACCAAAAGAACACGTCACCTTTTGGAAGAGGACAGACCTTGTTACACCCCGTATTTTATTATAGCCCCACGAATACTACAGAAGTGTTAATTCCGTTACCAGGGTTTCGAAGGTAACGAAGAGGTAAATATTTTCATTGAAATCCTATGTTTAGAAAAAAACTGTTTGGTAATTGTGTTTACGAAAAGATCCTCCCAAAACAATCCTAAGAATATTGTTTAAATTAGAAGTGTCAGTTTGCCAGATTAACGATTCAGTACAGGTTGAGAACAATGAGTTCCCTGACATTGGGTGGTCGGAGGAGACAAACACCTTAAAGGGTTCGTTCTGATGACCTCACCCAACGGTAAAGGAAGAGATAGTGATCAGTTTATCTAGGCGTATATGTCGACCTTTAATAGTTATCAACAGCGAGGAAAATTTCTTTTAGGTTTGTAAACGAGGTAAATAAATCTCACTGTATCCTTCGAAGTCGAATTAAAAGAAAAAAATTTCTTCGATAAATCAAATGACAAAAAAAATTTCTGTAAATACTATGACAGGAATAAAAGAAGAAAATCTTATCAATTAGTAAGTTTAGGTTTCAAATGTATTTATAAACCTTTGTTTCTCGTAGTTCTTTTTTTTCTACAAATCACGTTTGGACGTTTTGGAATCCACTTGTCAACGTTTATTAGACCACACAAACAGAATTTCTTATTGGTCACATATTTATTTAGACGACACACGGTGAACGGGATGTGTCTTTATGTCGAGAGGAGCAACCACGAAAATAAATGCAACGAAACATGAACTAGGTGTAGGAGTGTTGTCGACAGTCAAGGGGTACCCTATAACGAGAATACTCTAACGACTAGACATCTAATCTTCTAATAGGACTATAAAAAAGGGGAGATTAATGTCTCTCTCGTATATGTTTATTACCTTTATGAGGGTTATGTACAGCAGAAAAGATAACTCACATTACCAGTATTGTAAAGGGTCACCGACCTCTTACTTAAGGATCATAAAATTCTTTAGTGTCTATCGGAGATAAGTTGTTGGAGGGGTTTGGGACCCGTACAACGATTGTAGTGAGTACAAAGGGGAATCAGGGTAATCACCGGTATGTACCATGTCATGCCCGGACCCTCTGAATCCGTGACTTAATCGTAATTGTCTCCTTGTTCAGGTCTCCAGTGTGAAAGGTGATATCTAAATGATTTGCAAGAGAGGGGACGTAGTTTCCCGAAACAGATCTGACTCTAGAAAGTTAGATCTACCCTAGAAGTGTAGGGTAGAGATACCTGACACTCCGATTAATTGGGTTCCTTCGATCTTTATAACCTTTTCTATAAAATAAAGAGAAGTGAACAATCTTTTATTTATAAAATAAAGAGGAATGAATCTATACTGTCTCGATTTTATGAATCTCTTTCGTTCTTGAAACAGGACATTTTAAAGTGTAACCCACACAAATAACCTAATATATGTCTTCGTTGTAAAGAAAAGGTTCTCTTTAAGAAATATATGTAAATACACTTTAAGAAGGAACTTTTTTCCATCAAAAGTTTTTTCAGTAGGGTCAAGGAAAAAAATATAATAAATAACCGGCATTGACGTTACATGATCACTTTACCTATGTAAAATTGTTTAGGGGGAACCTCAGAATCTCGACCCGTTTTAACGTCCGTCAACGACATTTCGTATCAGAAACAATGGTTGGAAACAAAATAGATGAGAAGGTGACAACATTCAAACACCGATAAAAACCCACACTGTCCATTCAGGTGTATTCATGATGATATAAATTTGATACGTTGGTTATCCTGGATGACATATCGGGTCTCTTGAGATGAGTTATAAGACATTGGATTTACCCTTTTCTAAAACCCTTTTTTTTTACCTATGTACATTTATATATTGACTTAGTGAAACAACATATGGACTTTGCTTGTGTTGTTACAATTAGTTGACATAATTTTTTTTTTTTTTCTCGTCTTTTTCTTTACACCCTTCCTCTATGTCGATTCACCCTATTACAAATCGTTGGAAACATACTTCTGTCTTTCAACGAAACGGAAAGGTCCCACAGACAGTATCGGAACACAAGTCGGAGACGACAGAGACGGACTCGAGTCGGTATTTGTCATCCATTTGGTCACTAACACCGGTACAAGGATATTTTAAAGAAACGGTTTTTTAAGTAGTCCCTGTTTAAACCGGACACCCGATATCAACCGACGGGGAGTTAGACATCGTATTTGAACTCTCAGTCTGTTTAGACAAGTCTAAAACGGAGACAGCGAATAATTGCAGATCTTCGGGGACAAAGAAGTAGATAATTTCTCCCTATTTTTATCAAAGATAGAGTATCCCTAAAATACTCCTAGTTTACTTTATAATTATGAACAGTTCATGAATCTTGACGTAGACCATTTATCATTCACGAGTTATATGTCATCCATTAGACAAAAAGAACGAGAGGGTTAATAAATAATAACAGTCACCCTGAGATACCCGGTGACTCTAAACACAAGACATCTTGGAGTCACCACGTAGAATTCTCGCACAGGGACAGGTCCTCGACCACTTCTGGTGTAAGGACTGTGAGGGTAACGCGATATGAGATAGGGTGAGTACGCGTGTCGTGACCTACTAGAATCATTTCTGTATATTAAGTGTATCAAAATCACGCCACCGTAGGTAAATATATGTGTCGACTCCCGTGATTACACTCGTCCTCTCTCTTAAAAAATGTGTTTTTACTTACATACGTGTTTAAGTCCTAAAATCCTCTTGATAGTTTTAACCAAAGTACTGAAGACCTTGTCTCTATTTATCTTGACCTTAATCAAACGATAGTCCTCGTGACACGGACGTATAATCGGGGGACCTCCTACACTATGAATCTTATTAGGTACATGACTTCAATTACAACGAATTGTAAATTTTTATCACACGATTCCACAAAAGGTACACTTACCTCTCCTAAATGATATACAAAGTTGACAATAATTTTGTTAACTGTTTTTTTAAGGTGAAACCTAAAAGTAAGAACGACAGAAATAAAGAGTGAAGAAAAAAAAAAAAAAAAAGTTTACAGAGGTTCGGAGTTTAAAGAGAATCATTATGGACCTTTGAACTTCTAGCTCAGTCAGCTTGAACTCCTTAGAAATAGGATAAAGGGGTTTTAATGAGTTTATTTAAAATACGAAGGAAACATAGAACAGAAACCTTAAGGTACAACGACATATTTGTGACATACCCAGAGACGTTACTTGTTCGTAGAAACTCGCGGAGGGTCAATCTAGAAACAACCATGGAAGGAAGAAGGAAGACTTAAAATTGACAGAAGTTACTCCCTATTTTTTTAAATCGTACATCTGTTGAAATAGACGACGAACGTTCTCGTGAAATCACCTTATCAAAAGGAAGAAAAGTACGGAAGTAAACGGTCGGTCTCCCATGCTTAAGATTACGACAGTGCAAACAAGGTAGAAAATGAACAAGCGAAGGGCTAGGACCCCATCCCCTCCTCTTTTTTCTACCCACTGCCGTCGTAGACATTGAAAGAAGTCTAAGACGTCTTCCACTTACCTTACCTTGAATAAGACAGTCACCACGTCTTTGAAATCTAAATATCCGTCTACCTAGATTCGTTATCGACAGATATTTGTTTCCGCTATAAATTCACAAATCACTAGAAAAAGTCTCCCTAAATGAAGGACATTGACGAATAGACGGACAGCGACCACCATTACTTTCACCAGTCGAGTAGACTGAAAGAAGGGTACTAGGAAACGGTGTCCAGGATCACGGTGGTTAGAGTATTATCCGAGGTAGCGACCCCGGTAGGACCATCGTCGATAACAGGACCCCCCGTGTCCTACCCCTAAATTCATTCGTTACGGCGTACAGAAGAAGAGTCACCGAGACCGTGAAGAGATAAGACGAATGTATTGGTTCAAAACTCAAGGACGATGGTCTAAAACTCAAAATGGTCATTTTGGTGATTTTTATCTATAAACACAAGTCTTTACCCAGTCTTCTTTGTACCTTGGAGTTTATAATAGAAGTCCGTCTACCCTTTTGTGTTTTACATCTTTCGTGAATGTACGCCTTGAATTTCCTCTTCAAGAAACTATTTTCATCAAAATCCTCGTTCGTAGGACTCTTTGTAAATAAATATACGTCTATTAGGTCCTTTGACAACAACCTATATTCACGTAGAGGAGTATGTTCAAGAAACACAGACAAATTTTGACGAAATATACGGTGACTGTAAAACTTTAAAAGTGTTGGAATAAAAAGTGGACGTATCGAAACACTAAACTTTTCGAAATAATAAAATATTTTTGTAATTTTTATCAAAGTAATTAAGGGATTGGATGATTTAGCCACAGAGTGACCTTAAACTTCAGACACCGAAACACAGTGAATTGTAAAAAATTACTTGACAATGATAACTGTACTGACCATCTGATCCACACAAAAGTATACTGGAAAGTCAAACCTACCATGGAACTAGTGACTTCATTCAAACAAATTTATCTGTGTGGTCTATTAGTATTTGTTTGGAACTAACACCAGGTGTAAAAACTTGGATAAAACAGGTCAAACCACAAAGGTATGGAACTTAAGTAACCCATTAACGAAGGATATAGAAAAACACGACACTACTGGACAAATAACACCAAACATCTATTCTGGATTATGAGGGACACGGTTTATGAGGGACACTATTTAAGTCAAAGTTAATCTAGATTCCTTTGTTTAAATTCACCCTTTATTCTTATAATGGGTTCAAGTTTTGGGTGAAACGGAGGCAAACCAATGGATTATCTCTTTCAAAAACTGGACTTAATAGACTCATTAATGGAGTTAATACTTGAAAAAATACAAAATATAAATTTTAAGAGTTAAGTTATGTAAATTTGGTCCATTTTTCAATAATAATCTTTAAATAATACTTTCTTTTTGTTCGGTATTCTACTAAATTTGTTTAATTTGAAAAAGACGGTTAAAACAATAATATAATTCTAAATTACTTATTCGGATGTTTAAAAACTCACCGAAGTCGAACCTTCCCATAATAGTCTACCATGGAGAAAAGAAGTCTCTATAAATATTTAAACTTGGACAAACCACTTTGTCATTAAAACTGTAGTCGTGTGAAAGTTTCTGTGTGTTTGTGTAAATTCAAAGAGTAGGACTATAATTATTCTAAAACGGGTCAATTACTCAGTGAGTACACCATGGATTAAGATCGTTTTTGAAAAGAATCACAGAGTAATGACATTTTAGTAATATGTAAAGTCATCAAGGTACTAGACAATGAGATCTTACGAGGAAACTTGAAAAAGCATTCATACGGAGTTCCTTTTATTTGAACCGAGTACGATCCGAATACGGAGGAACCACAATCCTCAGAAGTCGAAGTTTCCGGACCTTTTCTCGGGCGACCCGTAGAATCGGTAGGTCGGCGTTCGTCACTGTTTACACGGTGAAGTCGTAAACCTCTACTCTCGTGACAAGACATCGTCCTGGAGTTTTGTGACCGGACCGGATCGAGTGTCGAACTTAACGTACAAAGAAACCCCTTTTCGTTTTTTCGTAAATAGTGACATATTCATCAAATCCGGACATGTCACATAAATATAGACTCTTTCTATAGATCAATAGTCTTGTCTTTTGTTTCCCCTTCTCTACCTGTAAATCACTCCACTCTTTATCGGAAACCCCCCTACGACACGTCTGGACACACCGACCCAAGACAGTTACGGGAAAGGGAAGGGATACTGCGAATATCCTTTTGTAACATCTTCCGTGTGTCATCATATTTCATTCCCTTTCCTTTTTTACTTCTGTCTTAAGAACTTGTACAGTACAATCGTCAAATTTAAACATCCTCCATGACGACAAACACGATAAACAACGAGGTACCCTTAGAAAGCAAATCTAAAAATCTACAATCTAGAAATCTAAAATTATCATCGTTACACCAAACATACCTCGAAATTTATTGATGAAGTTGGAACGTTATTTTCGGAAACCCACGACTTACTACTTCGAAGTGACAAGGGTGGGAAGTGTGTCAAAACCTCTACTAATTAGATCTCTACTAAACCTTCATATTAATAAACGTCAAACTTAACTTTGAAACTTCAGAAAGTAACTCAAGTTACATCTATGTTTTCTCCAAAGAAATCTTAGTTTTCAACTTTTATCAAACATTTTTCTTAACGAGATTTATAGAAATAACCTTTCGGGAGGACTTTGACCCAAAAATAATGACCTACTCTTTAATCGTTCTATCGGATTTCTTAGACTTCCATGTATATGAATTGGTAGGTCCTTTTATATCATTGACGAGTCCCCTTCATAACCAAAAAAGATTACAACTTAAAGAAATCGATATTGTAAGACTTATTACATCAACACCTTCTTCAAAGTATGGGTCGTATTGGACAAGTTCATACTTACTCTCTGTGTCGACACGAGACTGAGGACTGTGACCGTAATACCAAGACAAAAAAATTGGTATAAATGGGAAATTATCGACCAATTTCGTATTCGAATACACTCACATATACGCACACACTTACACACGTTTAAACACACACATTTCACTACTACTTCGAAATAGTTCTAACACACCAGTTTTGTTATCATACTTAAATCTAATGAAGAAAAATCGTTTATCATCTTAGACTTTTGAAACCAATTACGTTCGTTCTGAAGGGATTCGTTCTACCACTTTGAGAATTTTTCTTTTTTTACAAAATAACCCATCTAATAAAAATTTTTTATAAGACTATATAACCCATTACACCATCCGTATGGATTCATTAAAGTTATCAAGACATAAGGTCTTCACACTTCTACGATTCCCTATCAAATCAGATACCTCAGGGTCAGAAATTCCACAATCCTAAAAAGAGACTCTTTAGAACACTTTTGACTTGTATCCGGGAACAGTATGGTCAAACCAGTTGAAAGAGGGTGTAGACGTAAATAAACGAGAGCGGGAGACGACAAAAAAAAAAAAAAAAAAGGAGAGATAGGGACGTGTGTGAGTTATTTCGATACTTGACACCACGTTTTCTAACGTTTGCACCATCGGTTCCTCCGAGTACCGATAGTAAGTCGTAACTTATTATTACAACGAGGTGATCCAGTAATCTCAACAACGGAAAGGACCTGTAACTTTTTTTAGTTCTCTGACTTCATGTAAAATCATCGTAGAAAGAGATTTCGAATCCTGTTCACTGTTCATATATTTTTCTATTAAAGTAGAGAAGTAAATTGTTACTTGTCTTAACGACAACAATTGAACCTACGTCGAAAAATAGACTTAAGACATTTAGACTTCTGTCCTCAAAACTACACTCGTTATACCAGTAGAGATACGGGTATCTCATATAGGTGTGGTATCCACTACCACCATCTTTTCTCTAAGATCCACTACTATCCTTTTCTTGAACTTCCAATTATCACGGTATCAAACGACTGTCAAGTATAGTGTTCTAAACTCCTGTTTACAACTCAAGAAAGTTTGCACAATATTAACGTCCGATACCTTCTGATAACGGTACAGGGTAATAAGGTGGTGGACGAGAGAGGTACCCTAAGTCGTCGTCGTCAACGGTACAACCGGACCGTCTCGACGGGGACTGTAATTTTCACAATTAAATTATTTGGATATAATAATTTATACACCAAAGGACAGATACTCTTCAGTCTAAGTCAGGGATGACTTGGATTAAACCTGCGATCCTCTAACAAACCGAACACAAGGAACAGCAACCTCCACGATTTCTTTCCTGACAAATCCATAAACGTTATTTGCTTTAACTTTCCCAGTATAGACCTAATAGTGTTCCTTTCAATCGACTTAACAAACTTACCGTATGACTTACTTTAAACTTTACTTAGATTATAACGATTAATGTAAAAGAGTTTTTTAGTTTACAGAAAAAAGACGAAAACAAAAAACCCCTCAAATCTTAACTTTAGTTAAAATCGATCAGAAAGGTACTCCTCCTATTGGTCTAACGAGGAATAGATTTAAGGTACTGGTATAGGGTTACATTTTATTCCCTGGACCAAAGGGGTCATAGGGAGACTGTGAACCCAATCCGTGAAAGAATGAGTCTGGATCGTCCACCACCACCACGGTCCAATCGGTCTTTCTCGGTCAAGTCGAGGGACTGAGTTGGTGGGTCCCTTCACTTGAGTCAGATACCACTGGTTCCCCCGTCTCGACCCGTTTCCCAAGAACCACCCGCTCACTACTGAGTAGTACCTTTTTCTTCTCTGAGTAGTACCTTTTTCTCTAGAATCACCACCTATTTGTACGGGAATTTTCTTATAGATTCTGAAACATTAAGGGTTTTGTAATAACAATGGACTTCTCGGAAATTTTTTAGAAAACATCTACATATATATCATATTGTACCCTCTTCCGTTGCCGTGGGGTGAGGTCATGAGAACGGGCCTTTTAGGGTACCTGCCTCCTCGGACCACCCGACGTCAGGTACCCCAGTGATTCTCAACCTGTGCTGACTCACTGAAGTGAAAGTGAAAAGTGAAAGTACGTAACCTCTTCCTTTACCGTTGGGTGAGGTCACAAGAACGGACCTCTTAGGGTCCCTGGCCCCTCGGACCACCCGACGGCAGATACCCCAACGTGTCTCAGCCTGTGCTGACTTCACTGAATCGTCGTCGTCGTATATCATATTGTATATCATCTGTTTTCATGTCCAAAAAGTCTTCATCATTTTTACCTACTTTTGACTCAGTTACGTCCCAAATACCTAACGTGACTATAAGATATTACTAAGTCTTTATGGAACGTCCAATACTACTTTTTCACTCGTCGGAAGTCTTAGGTCACTTGTTTCCTAAAGTCTCTTTTGTGAACACCTTCCTTTCGTCGTTCGTAGATACCTACTCTCTACACGAAAGTGTAATTTTATCTTGTTTTATTGAACTATCCGTCAAGAGTTGCATATCATCGGTCATCACCAAAATGTCAACTGGGCACTCCTCGGGACTTTCAGTCGGTTGACGTCCTTACCGGGAGTGACAGGAGTAGTGTCCCGAGGTGGAAGAGAGACGACCCTGCGGTCACCACGTTCGTAACAGGACCTGAGGAGTAATCCTAAATCTCAGGTAAAAGGGTATCTGTCCTCCCACCTAACCGGAGGACTAGACGGGACCCTCCGGTCAGTATGACATCCTGTAACAAAAATATTTTTTACGTTAGATTCGAAGTTTTGACTGTTGAATACCTGTGATCTCCAACGGATATACAGTCCGACTTTACCTTAAAGTATAGAGGTTCACTTGGTCCCTTAAGTGACCGTCAGGTCACCAATCCTGAGTCCCGAAAGTGAAGATTCCTAGGTCCAAACTAGGCAAACCCTTTGAGTCTAGGACGTTCGACACGCCGAACCGGTTGTTGTTGTTGTTGTTTTTCTGGTCTAACGATAATGCTGGAATTTACACCGATAAATACACTGTAAGGGACTCAAACTTATTTCCCCAAATATATTCCCGTTATCTCAGTAAAACCCGAAGGGAACACCGAGTCGACCATGTCTTAGACGAACGTTACACCCTCTGGACCCAAGCTAGAGACCCAACCCTTCTAGACGACCTCTTCCCTTTCCGATGGGTGAGGTCATAAGACCGGAAACTCTTAAGCTACTTGACATATCAGGTACCCCAGCGTTTCTCAGCCTCTGCCGACACGCTGAAAGTGAAAGTCATATCAATAAATGTACACATGGTACTCGGGTGAACTAAAAAGGAGGTGTGTCAAAATTAACCCCTCTGTTTTCAAATTACCAAGAGAACGTAAGACCGTTGTGTGTAGATTTGTCCAACCCCGCGGATCAGGAAGTTCCAGTAAGGTGTTCCAGTTTCTCAGCGACAAAGGGGGGTGGACTGAATGTCCTTCACACCAAGGATTACGTAGATGGAAGTTCCCGTCACCGGTACACCTCTGTGTCCGGGACACGAGACTTCCTTTGACTGAATCATTGTCTATGTAGCACCCTCTGAAGGGTAAACAAGAGTGGAGAGAAAGGACCCGTCGTAGTCGTTACTAACGAAAATCCCTATGACTGGGTTTTCTCCCAACTCTCCCTCCTTCCCCTTACCACTTTTCTTTTTTCATCGTCACGATGTTTGTCACAAACATGATACACAACCGGTCACTAGGTGTACGAATTCGGTAATCACTTCTACGGCATTACTTTTGAATCTTTTCCCCTCTAAAAGAAATTTCTCAAAATATAAACGATAACTTTTTCTCTTCGTAGTTTCGTCAGTAGAACCCCTTTTTTTTTATTCTTGAAACGTCCTACAGAAAGATATATAAAACTCGAAAGCATAACAAAAATAAAACTTAATGGACACCCTTGCTCCTTATATGACGTCAGGAGAACCATGAATCCCGACATTCCCATAGTTGACCGGGGCTCACTTGCCCGTCCCTCCCCCTACTCCCCCGAGGCCAAAACGTACTACGGTACCACCGTCGACACAACGCGGGCGGGTCACACGTCTGACTTACGTACTTGGGGACGAACTACGGGGTGTACTTCGGTCTGGTACCCCTCCAACGTTGGTTGAAAACAACAACGGAACACCACAGAACGACTAAGAGAAGAAAGAGAAAAATTTGTATTCTTGGAGAAAACTCCTCTGACCTGTGACACTCGTTTCGTAAAATTGAACGAATAAAGTTGATTCGGTTCGACGAGGTAAACGAATTGATTGGACTCGGACACAGGTAAGAGGAACCTCACATGGTAGACTGACACGTGAGACCCAAAGATGAAAGATCCATTGTTTTTTGCGAACAAGGTTTCACTCCATTCTCGAGTGTGGGGTTCAGTCGTTCTATTGACTCATCTCGTTACAAAAAAACAAAACGAAACAAAAACAGTGAAACCGTTTTTGGTCAGGTGTCTATGTCTTGAGGATTCAAGGGTTTCCTTTGTCAAGATTCTGAAAGTTTTATAAAGAATCGAAAAGATTATCGGGGGATTCACCTTCTCGGAGGACCTAATTAAATATGGATCAATTGCAATCGATACAGTAAAGGAAGACTTTGGACGAAGGGACTATAGAGTCAACCATTTCTTAGGTGGACACTACGCCCCCTGGGACCAAGCTAAGGACCCAACCCTTCTAGGCGACCTCTTCCCTATCCGATGGGTGAGGTCATAAGAACCCGAAGGGAACACCGAGTCGACCATTTCTTAGACGGACGTTACGCCCTCTTGACCCAAACTAGGGACCCGACCCTTCTAGGGGACCTCTTCCCTTGTCGATGGGTGAGGTCATAAGACCGGACCTTTTAAGGTACCTGACATTTCAGGTATCCCAGCGTTTCTCACCCTGTGTTGACTCATCGAAAGTGTGAAGGAAGACTTTATCTGTTTAACCCGACGACTCCGAAAGACAAGGTCACTTGTTGACCTTCGAAGAAAAGCCGGAAGTGTTTACCTATACGCGACCGTCCCTCCAACATTGTTGTAGGTTTCACACTCGACAAGAGACAAAGCTCAATAAAACCTGTCAGACGGAGCCCCACTCAACTAATGAAACGAGACCTTGATCGCAACGACAGTAATAGTAATGGGAAGAGAGTAGTACTAGACTAATTATAACACCTAAAAAGGGGAAGACGAACGTAGAAGAAAACTGCGTGAGACCTTCTTTACAGTTCTTCTCCTCCAAACTAGGATGAGTCGTTCCGGGGTAAACTTAGTCGCCGGGACCTACTTGTCGTAGAACGTGACACCCTAAGACCCATACTGTATGAACGTCGTAGCAACGGTCTTGACAATTCAGACACTTGTTTTTGGAACCCACCATTACTGATCTCTTGATTGCAACCCCATTGTCCCTACCTCAGTTTCTTTTAACAGGAAAAACCTTTATTAAAGTTTCTTGGGGAGGGTGGTGGATAGTTATTTTCCCTCGTTTTCTGTTATAACATGTTTATTGATAAAGTCTTAGAAAAAAAAAGATACTTTCCTTCTTCCTTCTTGTTGTTTTTAATTCACGTTATTTTCTTGGTAATTTTTTATCGTTTACTAGAAAAAGAAAGGAGTCGGACGATGGTGAATTATAGAAGATTTACTAAATCGTACTAAAAAAAAAAGAAAAGAATGGTTACTGTGTGAGGTCGCCGTACTTCTAGATTAAAAGCTTTCCCATTTTAGACGTACCGGATATATGTTGTTTGTCGATCGTTCGGTTAGGTGTCGTTTTGGACGTTGACTAAAGGACTCTACTTTCACCGTCTACTTGGGTGCCTTCGACGGACGGGGGACGGGGGACGAGGGATCAGAACTGGTCCGGTACTCCTTGAGGTGTGTGGGGACGAGAACAACTAAGTGAAGGACAACAGAAAAGAGGACCTGGAGTGTGGGAAACCTTTACCTTCGACCTTAAACTTGTTACTACGATAACATATCAGGAAAATATTTACATTTATACCTTTATCTAAAACTGTGTAGTAAAAGTGAACAGACATGACTTCATAAAGAGAACATTTCCAACAGACATTTAAACTCAAATAACAAACAAGAGGTAGTAAAATTAAGAAAAAGAGATAAAGAGAAACAGAGACAGGAGAGAACATTGTACAACATGTTACTAAGAACTCAAACGAATTTTTTTTTTTTTTTGTCTATACCGGTGTCTCAGTTCCTCAAACCCGTGTTTTGTCCACGTTAATTTTTTTACTTTACTAACTTACTCTACTTTACGAACTTTGGTTTGTATTTGTTTCCCACCCCCTGTGTTTCTTGTTTTATTGGGTATCCTTTTTGCATTTTTAAATGTATTTTTACATTTACGTTTATACACACGAGTGTTCAGAGATTAAAAAAATACAGTAATATTTGTAGACATATATTACATTCTTTCATCTGTGGGAGAGTTTAATTAGTGTTTTCACGGTTCGAGTACTACAGTCAAAAACTAAAATTGTCAAAAGAAAGGGACAGAAATTACACTTTCCTCCTATTTGAATTTCGGAATTTAAATTTTTTATTAAAAATTTACAACTTTCGAACCCCTTTTTCAATTCGAAAAGTAAAATAAGGTATAGATAATAACAGTCCTAAAGTAAGTACGGAAGTTGAAGGACGGAGCTTTATATATACCATCTAGGGGTGACATTTCGACCATTACTCCTGCCTTTGTCGTAAATGGAAAAAGACTCGTGACAATTCTATCCGAAATTAAGACACACAACACAAAAAGTTGGTCGGAACAGACCGGGTGCCACATACTGACTAGACACCTTACAACACTACCTAATGTTACCCCAAGATGCTATATGTTTAAGTGTAACAAGAAAAGGGAGGTCCGTCTATACGTCTACATTAGACCCAAGGGTTCGGGGAGACTTAAATTAAGTGACAGTGACTAAAAAAAAAGAAGGTAACTACCAGTTCTATCGAAAGCAAGTTCACAACTCATAGATACCATTATTTCTTTAAATCAAGGTGGAAAAAAAAAAGTTATATTTTCGAACATGTACTAGGGAAATCATTCGTAGGTAGATCACTACAAAATGACAAAATGGGATTTCTCGGGTGTGAAGACATTGTAGGACAAAAATCTTTGTCCTGTAGGTCAACAGGGTAAGTGAAGAAGTAATGTTGATTTAATCAACGATTTCACTCGAAACTCAAGAAAAAGTCGTTCTAAGTACTACGATCAGAGTGGTCAAAACGGACTTGAAACGTTTCCTAAAAAAGGAATTTTACACGACGAAATTTGTCACCCCAAAGGGGGTTCAATAGGAAACGAAACCTTCACAACGTCAGCATCTCGTCTTAGGAATTAAAGATTTACGATGTGATCTGGCATTTGATTGTAGAATTAGGACAATAACGAAAGACTCAGGATCCACGATGTGTCCATACATCAGAAAGAGATCTTGATCGACATACAGATACAACATTATTGTCCCAATGGATGTTCCAAATAGTCGGAATGGGAACCACAGTATTCTGTACTCAACATAGGGAGATGGTTCGTCGTAACCGAGAATCTCCCTCGGACCTCCTTTGAGTCTAATGAGCCCTAGAGAAGGACAGTGAGACAAACACAGAGAGACAACAACTCAGGACAAGTGGTCACCTATGAATCGACGACGACTCAGGTGGTATGTGTAAAGTGACGACAAGGTCTGCATGTTTTGGTACCATCATGTTTGTTCAAATTTGGACAACAATTGAAGACTCGTAAAGTGTTTGTTGTAACATTTACACGCTACAATACAAAATTTAGTCTGGTGTCACCAGGGGTTTATAATACATGTATACCGTTGACAGTCACATTGAAAAATAATGTGACCGTGAAAGTATCCATTACTTTGGATACGAGGTTACAATTTAATAAACACACATATACATTTTATGTGCTCGAAATTCGATAGACACATACTGATACTTTCTATTACGTTGGTATGGTCAACACTTGTCACCTAATATCAATACAAACCACCATAATCAAATACATTCTAGTTCCAGACAACATAAAAGAGATCGTGTACGGTAAGTAAACGACTAAGAACACCACACTTATACGGTCAAATAAGTAAACTCGAGTTTCGTGTTCGTAGAGTGGCAAATTACAATGGGATGTTCTCAATCACATTTCACTACTGTTCAAGGGTAAAGTGGGCAATTGAAAACGAAGTAATTAACCACTGTGGACCTACTCCTCTACACGCGACTGAAGTAACGAGTGGGAGCCTATGACGTACTTGGGTAGCTTAATCTCGATGAGAAGAATCTATTTACTCGTCATGTGTATCCACGTACAAGATTTTGTACTTAGTGTATCTCGACACCTCAAACCGGTTCACCAAACACACACTGAAATCAAAGACAAAAAGAAAGAAAGAAAAGAAAAATTGATACGTCTCTACCCTTTACGTGTTTGAAGAGTTTCTGATCACAGACTTCTTGAAAGGTTTGTCATTAGCTTAGGAAAGAAATTTCAGTAGAGTGGTATGAAATATCGGTAACAACGAAGGTGACAATTAAAAGTAAAAATCTACCAAAGGTCAAGAAATTCACGTGTCGGACTTCAAAACGACCTTCGATTTATTTAAGTAAGCATAGAACCAACAGATATCTACCTCTAAGTCATCGAGTAACATACGTAGAAGTCAGTTCACATATAATTTTGAAAGCAATTGTAACTTACAACATCAAAATATGAAACCAGTAAAGAGAATTTGGGAAAAAGACACGAGAGAACACAACTAAGTCACCGACACGTGGTCTATAGAAAATCGCGACCAGAGAGTTAGTTTCCGAATGACTTTTAAATTAGCCAGTTACCTCGTTTTATTTTAGGACTAACTACCATTTATATAACGACTAATCCTAAGTCGAAGTCACCTAAATAACCTTTACGAAACGAAAAATATTCAGGCCCCAGCCCCCGCCCTTGTGTCATCCCAGTACGGTAATGGTATAAAGAAAGAAACAACAGAGAGAAGACTCAAATTTGTCCCCTACCGATCAGTACTGTAGGTGTGAAAACTCGGACCATGGTAATCTTAGTTTGATTTTTTTCTTTTGTCTTCACAAACCAACAGATGTAACATTATGGTTTTTGTAAGTTTCCTTCCATAAAGGAATGTGGAATGTATCCTAACAAGTAGTTTATTATTAGGCTAAAATACTTACAGAGAGTTACAGAGGAGAGAGAAGGGTGACGGGACGAAACCAAGCCGTAGTTGTTGACGTACATAGAGTGTATTTCCTTGACGTCATTGTGTCTCGGATTAGACTGATGCAGTAAGGAGACTATCTCAAACATCGTCAAGAAGTAAAGGATAGTCTATTTCGGGTTTGGATTGTTATACTGAACTTCACGATCGACGGAAAGTACTGGAGTGGGAGCAAATAAAAAGATCAGAAGTAGTTAAGAATAGGGGGGTATTAGTGGGACGAATCTCAAGGGGAGTTCTCGGAATAGACGGGTTCAGACTTCTCAGACTACATTTAAAATACAGGCTAGTGGTATGAAGTAAACAAAGATACAGTAAAACATACTATTTTCTTTATACCTTGTGAATTTCATTGTGCTTCTAATATGAAATTTCTTATAATCTCATATTAAATAGTCATATAAACTGAAATTTCCTTAATAGAGTAAAAATACAAAAAGAAAGAGTAAGGTAAAAACTCCAACTGTGATTTAACTTAAGAGAGTGCGAGGGAACCATTGACTGACACTTTCCACTGGGTCTTTGAAAGATCTTTCATCCTGTCGTCCGGATCTCAATTTTGAAACTATATTTATTAATCCACCCATTAGGTATATGAGTGTTACTTTAAGGATTCATTGGAAAGTTTAAATTACATCCGAGGGAAATCCAATTAATGTTTTCAATCCTTAAAGATGAGTAATCAAATAAGTAAACTGTTTACAAATAATTCGAAGACACGGTCCTTGAGATGGACCCTGAACTTCCTCGTCTTATTTTGAGATCCGGGATTCCACGAGTGTCAAATCGTACCTTTCTGTTACACAGATTTTGTTTTGTTTTTTGGGGGAGACTCGGGTTCCACCATTCATTTGATTTAGTACATCCTTCAATTCTATTCTCCCGACCACATCCCTCTCCCTACGTCCTTCCGAACGACTTTTGCACAACTGGACAGAACTTTTTATTCAATAGACCAGAATATTTGACCCTTTGTGAGTTCCGAATCCTTCATCATACGAAGTTCTGATTTCTTCTCCTCGGGTCTGTGAGACCCATTCATCATGATTCACAGAAAAAGGAAGATAGACCGGATGTAAAGGAATGCAAGACGATCGGTCGGTAGGTGGAGAGGGTGAGGGGGTGGAGGAATGAAGAAAGGAAGGACGGAAAGGGTTTGAACTAGATATTTTTAGGACGTCATGACACGGTGCAGAGTTCCTGTGATACTGAGACTCGAGAGTTAGAAGATCGTTCTACGTTGTAAATTTAAGTTACACTATTCACGGAATTATCTGAATTCTTTAAGTCACGGAGCCTTCTCTCCTCCCTCTGAGACAGAGACGGAAACTCAAGTTTCTCCATTCTCCTTCACCGTGAACTCGTTTCTCCGACACGGCAACCTGGATTTCGGTACTAGTACACGACAAAGCAAATCGGTCCCGAGCGAAAACAACTACCTTTCTTCAGACAGATGTTTACGGAACCCTCATCTTATCAGACATTATAAGTCTGAATTTAAAGACGAGGTCTATAGACCTAAAGAAAAACGACCTCACTGCTAATAATAATAATATTCCAAGAGGTAGTTTTGGATTATAAAAATCTATAAAAGGGTGGTTACTCGCATAGTATCTAGTTAGAAGTCACAAACCCCGACAGTCATTACTGTTTCTCCCGAAGAACTAGACTGGACATTTGGGATAAAAGAATCACATTTTCAGGGGTCGATTAGAGTCAGGTATCACTCCCCTACCTATTCTTGGTATTTACGAAAATTTCGTAATAAATCATTCAGAAAGTTAAGTACTTCCTAGTTTTAGTAGACGGTTCACATTAAAGTGAAGGTCAGGTGGTTTCAATGATAAATAGAGAAAAAAACACACGGAATGTTCCAATATGAAGACGACAGAAAAGTTTTTGGATAATCGACGAGACCGAGGAACTGATCTTGTTCAATGACCAGTGTATGAACCAAAGACCACTCTTTCCTTTATGTGCTAGGGTGTAGTGGACTTTTATCAATAGGACGACCTTAGAAGGTTCCAGGGGAAACGGTCAGGTAGCAGACTCCTGTGTGGGAACAGGACCACACCGACTTTCCGACGTCAACACTGCGGTGTCACAAGTGGGTACTCTTGTAAATAGACTGACACTACTAGTGGCTTTCGGTCTAACTGGGTCCTTTAACTTACCAGGGAGTTTTCGTCCCATTTTGTCTCTTTAGAAGTAGGACTTACTAGTCCTCCCATAGTTCTCAAGAAGTCTAGATAAAACTCGAAATTTATCGAAGGTCGGAGTCCTCCATTTACTCGACTGTCATCTCGAGGGACGAAGAAGTCTGGGTCCAGAGTCTGACTTTCTTCCTTCTGTCATTGAATATTTACTGTAGTCCCACCGGAGACGGGACGTCGTTCTGTCACGGCGACTCGGTCCGAGTGAGGGTATCTCTATCACTTACCTGCCATGCGTCATGCAAATTTGACGAAAAGGATAGTTATGAATCCACTTTACCATACTTCGTTCCCACGGGTAATAGGTATACTTGTCTTATCGACAGATCCTCTGTTTTCTCGGTTCCTCTGGCTCGACTCGACCTGTCGTGTGCGGACCAGAGACAAGGTGAGGTCAGTCACCAGTGGGCGCCTTTTGACCTGGGAAGTGACGTAGCGCACGTACGATTCAGGGAAGTCAACACAGGTTGGGAAACACTGGGGTCCCTGACATCGGGCGGTCCGAGGAGACAGCTACCCTAAGAGGTCCGTTCTTATGATCTCACCCAACGGTACGGGAGGAGGTCCCGTAGAAGGGTTAGGTCCCTAGTTTGGGTGTAGAGAACATAGAGGACGCAACAGTCCTTCCAAGAAATGGTGATCGTAGTGGAAGTAACGGAGAGGGTGAGTAAAGAGATCTCTTCGGTAGTCAGGTCTAAGTATATATCCTAATGGAAAAAATTTTTTTTTTAGAACGTCGTTAAGTATAAAATTTTTGTGGTACACCTATTTCCGTCACGTTTGTCTTTGACAGAAACGTGTCTTGACTCGGATACCGGGGAACCTACATTCAAGCTGTATTTTATTACTCTGCAAAAGTGTACGTCGGGGACTTTAGACGAACTAGCAAAGTCGCTCACACGTCTACGTTAGAACTGGAGGCAGTCCCAACGTGCACCGGTACACTTCTCAGTACGTCCGTAAAAGTACTCGACGGTGAATGTACAGTTGGATGACGACAAAGAACCCCTGCACTTTCGGTGTCCCCCAGTTTCCTTCGGACGGACTTCGATGAAGGAAAACCACCACGAAGCTCACGATTCGAATAAGTCTACACGAGTAAACACCCTCTACCTGACCAGATCACAACTGTTTATCTGTAATAGAGTTTCGAATGATATCGACGCATCACCGACGGACCGAGGAAACGGTATAGATGGTGACCAAACTATCTCATGACTCCAACTAATACGTACAGACGATGGACCGTTGTCCTTCATGTCCTGATCCAGGTTGTTTTAGAATTCCTGTCTTAAATAAAGTCAGACTGAGAGGTCCGGTCAATCTATGTCCCTACTTAGTCGGTTACACCGTTCAGGTTTCTAGGAACATATTGAAAAACCTAGGTTCCTTTATTTCCTAAGAACTCTTTTCTTTAAGTCTTTGACTTTTTAGATAGTCCTTTCTCACTACTTTTTAAATGCACAAATAACTTCTTTTACACCTTTTGTTTTTTTAAGTTCTTTTAATTTTAGTACATTAGATCAGTAGTCGTATATGTGAGGTAATTATGAAACCATTAAAGAACCTGGAAATAAAACGAAAAAGGACAGTCGTGTCTTAGTCCAGTGTTTCCATCCGTCGGTCACCCAGAGAGACCCCTAGACACCAAGATGTAGGGACCAGTAAACACACACACACACACACACACACATTCACACACACATACATACACACACACACACGTACGGGAGGACCGAGGGCTTTTCCTACCCTGCCAACTTAGTAATCTCTTTTCTATACGAAAGATCAGAGAGTCGGCACCGAGTCTGACAAAGGAAGTGACCCTTCTTAAGGGGAAGGAGGGTGTCGAAATCAGTGTAAGGACACGGAGGGGTTCGTTACGTGTCCTTAGGTTTTACTGGAGGAAGTGTTTCAAAAGGGGCTAAGAAGGTGTCGAAAGATCTAGTATGTCTCACACTCTCGAGGTGAATCACTACCTCACTCTTACTTGGAGGTCCAGAAAATCCGAGGTCTCGGGTATAAGGTTGATGTAGTGACATAACGGGGAGAATATAAAAGTAAAACATCGACTTTGGAGCTTCGACTTTTTCAATTTGCGAAAGTAACACTAGTAGTAAGAGCATTCACCATCCTGGTTACAGTCCTGTGTCTGTCGGTTTAAGGATTAGGAACAGACTTAGGTTCTGGTGTACACTACATGTGTACGTCACTCGTACTCCTACATTAGTCTTTTAGGATCCTCTCTTAGTGAGGGACGGATACAAACACCCGGCTAAGACGAGCTTCGATGATATCTTTGGTGACGGTGATCCTCCATCACCCTCACAGGGGTCAATGTCTTGAACATTACTACAGTGACGAATTTACATGCAAGACCGGTAAACAATCTCGATCTGTCTCTCCTATCCCGCAGGGTCCACTGTGATCACCATTGCTTACATGGACGGTCACGTCCTCTACGTTCTCTACGTCCAAACTAGGGACCCAGTCCTTCTAGGAAACCTCCTCCCGTTCCGGTGGATGAGGTCCTAAGAACGGACGTTTTAGGGGAATCTGTCTCCTCGGACCGTCCGATGTCAGATGCCCCAGTGTTTCTCAGTCTACACTGACTCGTATGGTGTGTCTCTCTCTCCTGTCGTTCTAGTTTCCTTTTCCAACTTGTACATAAGGATGTTTTAAATAAGGTGGATTCTCCTTTACACAATTAGTCGAATGCTTAGACGTCCTACAATTCACTCTCTACCCTAAAAAGACAATGGAGACAACTCACTTTTAAAACAATGTTTTGACTAGTCACTTTTAACTTTCCTTACGGGGAAAATTAGGGTATAAAATTTTTTTTGAAGTAACTCAGTTGTTTATTATATTCGCAGATGGTTTACTTTCTAGAAACGACCTATGTCGTCCAGTCTTAGATACTACCAGTCTACGACGAGACGTAAGTACGTACGATTCAGTGAGCCAGTGCAGACTGAGAAACACTGTGAAACCTGATATCGGACGGTCCGAGGAGACAGGTACCTTAAGACGTCCGTTCTTATGACCTCACCCAATGGTAAGGGAGGAGGTCCCCTAGAAGGGTTGGGTCACTGTTTGAGTGTAAAGAGTGTAGAGGACGTGACCATCCACCCAAGAAATGGTGATCGTGGTGGACCCTTCGGGTCACGACGAAATGTCCTACAATAGTGAATCGTGTCCTAGACTCTTATCCCCTTCTTACTGCTCAATAAATAAGAAAAGAAAAAATTAGTTTGATATCAACTAAATATTACAAAATCGATATATCGTTTCACTAAGTCAATATGTATGTATATGTAGATAAGAAAAAAATCTAAGAAAAGGCAATATCCAATAACTTTCTATAACCCATATCAAGGGAACACGATATGTCAACTAGTACAGTCAGTCAAGTCATCGAGTCAACACAAACTGAGAAACGATGGGGTACCTGACGTCGTACGGTCCGGAGGGACAGACAGTGGTTAACGGCCTCAGATGGGTTTGGGTACAGGTAACTCAATCACTACGGTAGGTTGGTAGAATAGGGGACAACAGGGGAAGAGGAGGACGGGAGTTAGAAAGGGTCGTAGTCCCAGAAAAGGTCACTCAGTCAAGAAGCGTAGTCCACCGGTTTCGTAACCTCAAAGTCGAAATTGTAGTAAGGAAGGTTACTTGTGCGTCCTGTCTAGAGGAAATCCCACCTGACCAACCTAGAGGAACGTCGGGTTCCCTGAGTGTTCTCAGAAGAGGTTGTGGTGTCAAGTTTTCGTAGTTAAGAAGTCGTGAGTCGAAAGAAATATCAGGTTGAGAGTATAGGTATGTACTGATGACCTTTTTGGTATCGGGACTGATCTACCTGGAAACAACCGTTTCATTACAGAGACGAAAACTTATACGATAGATCCAACCAGTATTTAAAGGAAGGTTCCTCATTCGCAGAAATTAAAGTACCGACGTTAGTGGTAGACGTCACTAAAACCTCGGGGGGTTTTATTTCACTCGGTGACAAAGGTGACAAAGGGGTAGATAAAGGGTACTTCACTACCCTAGTCTACGGTGCTAGAATCAAAAGACTTACAACTCGAAATTCGGTTGAAAAAGTGAGAGGAAAAAGTGAAAGTAGTTCTCCGAGAAATCAAGAAGTGAAAGACGGTATTTCCACCACAGTAGACGTATAGACTCTAATAACTATAAAGAGGGTCGTTAGAACTAAGGTCGAACACGAAGGAGGTCGGGTCGTAAAGAGTACTACATGAGACGTATATTCAATTTATTCGTCTCACTGTTATATGTCGGAACTATATGAGGAAAAGGATAAACCTTGGTCAGACAACAAAGTATAGGTCAAGATTGACAACGAAGGAGTGGACGTATGTCCAAAGAGTTCTCCGTCCAGTCCACCAGACCATAAGGGTAGAGAAAGTCTTAAAAGGTGTCAAATAACACTAGGTGTGTCAGTTTCCGAAACCGTATCAGTTATTTCGTCTTTATCTACAAAAAGACCTTGAGAGAACGAAAAAGTTACTAGGTCGCCTACAACTGTTAAACTAGAGACCAAGGAGACGGAAAAGATTTTGGTCGAACTTGTAGACCTTCTAGTACCAAGTGTATAACGACTTCGGACCGAACCTCTTAAAACTCGTAATGAAATGATCGTACACTCTACTCACGTTAACACGCCATCAAACTTGTAAGAAAACGTAACGGAAAGAAACCCTAACCTTACTTTTGACTGGAAAAGGTCAGGACACCGGTGTCGACTCAAAAGTTTAAATGACCGTATAACTCACGTCGTAAAAGTGTCGTAGTAGAAAGTCCTAAACTTTATCGAGGTGACCTTAAGGTAGTGGAGGTGATCGAAACAAACATCACTAAGAAGGATTCCGGGTGAACTGAAGTGTAAGGTCCTACAGACCGAGATCCACTCACACTCACTAGTGTGGTAACTAGGACATCAAATGGATAAAATATATATCATCACTTATATACAATTAGGGGTTGAAGATTAAGTAGGAAAGGGTGAAAAAGGGAAACCATTGATAATTCAAACAAAAGATACAGACACTTAGTTAAAGCCAAAACATTTATTCAAATAAACGTGGTAATTTTTTTAAGGTAAATATTCACTGTAATATATAAATATAACCAGAATGAAGTGAAGCCTCTTCCGCTACCGTGGGGTGAGGTCATGAGAACGGACCTTTTAGGGTACCTGCCTCCTCGGACCATCCGACGTCAGGTACCCAGCGATTCTCAGTCCGTGCTGACTCGCTGAAGTAAAAATGAAAAGTGAAAGTACGTAACCTCTTCCTTTACCGTTGGGTGAGGTCACAAGAACGGACCTCTTAGGGTACCTCCCTCCTCGGACCACCCGACGGTAGATACCCCAGTGTGTCTCAGCCTGTGCTGACTTCGCTGAATCGTCGTCATCGTCATGATGTGAACCACACTATTAGAGATCCAGACAGTTACAATGATGTTTACCAGAATAAAGTTCTTACTGATACTATTTTCACAGTACGATCCATTTTCACAGTACGATCTATTTGATGGTACCTTCCAGTCGTCTCCTCTTATGATGAAGGAGGAAACCCCACATCCTTCTAGTTGTTCTAAGAGGTCTATCCCTTTGTAAATTTGACCACAGACTTGTTAGTCACTTGATACCGGTCCCCTCGGACCGTCCGGGATCAGGTATTCAACGTGTGTCTACCTGTACTGACTTCGCTGAATCGTACGTGGTCCCTGTACCTTTACCCTTCTTTTGACAACGTTGAACTCGATCCATCTACTTGTTCAAGTTGACTTTATTGCTTCTGGTCTTCTGGTCATCAAATTTTTTCTTCGAAAAGGGAGAACTTCCTCGGTGGGCCTCGATTATCAACCGAGGTGTGTGGGAGGTAGAAGAGTGACACTTTAGGAATTCTGAGTCGAAGACAGAGTACTTTGTTTAAGAGACGAAGTCGGGCGTAGTCGGACAGATTGAAGGTCCTTCATTCTCCTTTCCTCCTCTGAACCTCCCGGGTAGTCAAGAAAACTTACGTTTAGATCGTCACGGTACATAGTCAAAGGTAGTCTCCGCAACCAACCTTGACACACCACAGATCACCGTTTTCTCTGATCTTTAAATTGTCCTTACTCCCGTACAATAATGGTTTCTTTTTCAAATCTTTACCCGTGTTTTCTGTCTAGAGTCAAACGGTGACTCGAATATCTTTTCACGGAGACCATCCCACACTACATGGGGAACCTGGATGAAACTCTTTATTTCCCTAATACATTTCGTCCTCAGGGGTGACAGGCCCTAGATTACGGACCACTAGACTCCACCTCGACTACATTATTATTATTATCTTTAGTTCACGTGTTATTTACACACGAGCCTAGTAGGGCTGAGGTGGGGGTGAGGGTTCCAGTACCTTTGTGACAGACGGTGTTTTCGTCAGGGACCACGGTTTTTCCGACACTTGACGACTATTTCCCAAATAAGGAGATACACGACCCTCCCGACGGTCTTCTACCGTCGCCGACAACCGGGAAAACCTCCGGAGGGGATTACTTCTTTTGACGGGACGTGATTCTCCGATATAGGTTTCTACCTCGTCACGTCCCAAGAGTTCCAGGTGGGGAGAGTTGGGTTGAGTCCTAAGTTTACCCGAGGTTCTCGCGGAGGAAAAGTCCCCGGACGTACTCTAGAGTAGAAGGAGACGGGTCAGGATAAAGGTAGTGAGGGGACGGTGTCGATGTCTTTTCGCGAAGGATTATTTTAAGACGAGATTGGAGACGGAACCTCAAACGACGGGTCACTCGGGGTAGACCCTGTCAGTAGTTCTCTGACTAAAATAACCTCATATTTTATATATCTTCCGAAGTGACCACCGAATCGTCATTTCTTAGACGGACGTTACGTCCTCTGCGACCAAGCGGGGGACCTGACCCTTCTTTGGACCTCCTCCCGTACCGTTGGGTGAGGTCACAAGAACGGACCTCTTAGTTACCTGTCTCCTCGGACCACCCGATGTCAGGTATTACAGCGTTTCTCGTACTGTACTGACTTCGCTGACTGGAGTATGCGTGCGTCACATATTTCACCTTTCCTCCTTGGCTCCTTACTGGGCGTTGAGACCCATTTCAACATCTCTAGAACTTGACAGTACGTACCTGAACCGGTACCGTTCGTCTGGGGACTCAGAACCTTCTCACCTTTGACAGACCATTGTCATAAATTCTACCTGACATTTATCATCTCCGTCCTCCACCTGTTCGGTCTATCCTATGGTCCTGGTGTGGTGTCTAGGTCTCATTATTTCTCGACTTCGTCCCAAAGACGTTACGTCTTTCCTCACCCTATCTAGTGTACCCATCTTAGTTGTCTTAACCCGTCGACTAACGCCCTTCATACTCTCTGTCTTCTCAAACTGTGGACCACTGACCTTCCTACCCCTATTAGACCCTCTCTATGACTAGATCCCACGTTTCTATAGAAGGTGGACCCTAGACAACCTAAACTCTTCGAACTTCCTTTGGACCCACTCCTACGGGTCGTTCCTATAACTTTACTCCCATGTCCTGAGGAATCTCCCCAATCCCACCTTTATAAATGGACTCTTGGTAGATGTTTATATTAAATTCGACATTTTAACCTCCGTTAAAGAGTTCCTCAATAGTAGTTTTCCCTTTTCTTCTCTCACCCCCTCCCTTTCCCGACTTTTAACCCTCTTTTATACCTTATTTACGTCATCCCCTTCTTCTAAGGAAAGCACTCTGACTGTGAAACACGAGTTTCCAATGACTATCGTCCTGACTTAAGAACCAGTGGTCTTAACTTGTTTTTTCCCATTTAGACTAGAAGGACGATATCGGTACTAAGGTTGACTATACTTTAGTTGTTGATGAAAGGTATTTCCCGTTGTTTGTTGGTGGGGGTTTTAACACTTGAAGTCATCCTATAGACTTTTTTTAAAACTCCTTTTATCCCTACAGATGTGAATTTATTTGAAGACTACTATAAATGTACAACGTTTTCTTAATTAATTTTACTTACTTAATTTTTTGAGAATGAAGGTACTTATATTGGTATTAATATGTTAAAACCAGACTTTCACTTTCATATTCGTGAGTCATAAGGTCTTTGTTCTTTAGTCTTACAGTGAGGAGAGGAGACAACAAATCAGTGGGTCAGTACAGACTGAGAAACACTGGGTCGCCTGACGTCGTGCGGTCCGGAGGGACACGGAGTGGTAGAGAGCTTCAAACGGGTTCAAGTACAGGTAACGTGACCACTACGGTAGGTCGGTAGAGTAGGGGACTACGGGAGAAGAGGAAGACGGGAGTTAGAAAGGGTCGTAGTCCCTGAAAAGGTTATTCAACTGATAAGAGTAGTCTACTGGTCTTATAACCTCGAAGTCGAAGTCGTAGTCAGGAAGACTCTTAAGGCCCAACTAAAGGGAGTTCTAGTTCTGACCGAACTAGAAGAGTGACAGGTGCCCTGAGAGTCCTCATAAGAGGTCGTGGTGTCAAGCTTCCGTGGTTAAAAAACCGCGAGACGGAAGAAATGTCAGTCAGGTCGAGAGTTTTGGTATGTACTGGTGACCTTCTGGTATCGAAACTGATATACCTGAAAGTAACTCAATGCATTCGGGGAAGTGGTGCTGTTTCGTCACTAGGTACTTCCCCTGAGGAGATGAATAATCCTCGGTTTATGACTAAATAGTTGTCTCGCGACCCAAAGGGATTACCGAGTCTGGCGTTTATTAGACAGACGTTACGTCCTCTGTGCTCAAACTAGAGACTCAGCCCTTCTAGGTGCCCTCCTAAGACCGGACCTCTTAGGGTAAGACCGGACCTCTTAGAAGACCTGTCTCCTAGGACCTCCTGATATCAGGTACCCCAGTGTTTCTCAATCTGTACTGACTCACGAGTACGAGTACATGTGTGTGTGTGTGTGTGTGTGTGTGTGTGTGTGTGTGTGTTTCTCAACAAATAATTAGTGAAGTACCATTGAGAGGTGTCTTTTTACAGAAAGGACCCGGTGATACTGTATTCACGTCTGTCAACCGTATTCCACTTTGTTTTCTTTCGACCATTAACGAGTACTCAGAGTTTTGATGTAAAAGTTACGGTGTGTTTCTTTCTACTACGAATTCCGAACAAAAACAAAAACAAAAAAAAAAATTTAGTCCGTAAACCATCAAACTCTTTGACTCAACTTGAATTCTTTATATTCCTCGGTTAGGTTCATCTTTGAGTACCAATGTTCATTAGTGTTACCGAGACATGAAGTGACTCACGAGTCTTTCAACACATTGGAGATAAAAGTACCACTGCACAACGAACCTCAGTGTAAAGTAATGAATAGTAATGTTTCTTTATAAAAAAAGAAATAATTTCAATTTTTTTGAGGGTCTTTCGGAACGTGAGTTTATAAATATACTCTGGTTTGAGAGTCTACTTTCCTCCCTTTACTTCAGTTAAGTCAGGTAAAAACGAAACAAGAGTCCTAGATATGGTTCATCCATCGACGAGTGTATTTTATTTTTCTGAGACCGAAAAATGCCTACTTACTTAATGTCTACCTACTGGTACCTTCTTTAGAAGACTGATCATTTCAGACTCACTCGTTAAATGTCTTAATAAACGGTCTTCCATTTGTTAAACATATAGGTGTCTAGTGTATGGTGACTATAATCGTCTGATAATATTTATAAAATACTGTTTTTTTAGTAGAGACAAACCCATCCAAGGACGTTATTAAACTGTCAATCGATTTATCAAAACGTCAATCAAATCAAATTTTCGAAATATATATAAATGAAAATAATATCCCTTTCTCTTCAAATTTTAAACTTAAGGAACTTGTTTTCTCACTAACTGTAGATTTTGACTTGAAGAACGTGTTTTTCACTTCCACTTTCACACTCAGTGAGTCAACACAGGTTGAGAAACACTGGGGGACCTAACATCGAGTGGTCCGAGGAGACAGGTACCTTAGGAGGTCCGTTCTTATGACCTCACCCATCGGTAAGGGTAGAGATCCTATAGAAGGAGTGGGTCCCTAATTTGAGGACGTAACATCCGTCTATGACATGGTAGACTCGATGGTCATTAACTGTCGATTTTTACTATAACTGTAGAACGAAAACTTTGTTCTCCCCAAAAAAGGGGATGGCATCTTTTTGCTTTGGGACTTCCGTAGAGACCGTTTTATTAGGGTCGGAGAGTATTATGATGAGAAGAAGGAAAGATCTAAAATGTTTCCGGACTCATACACACTTGGAAAGATAAATGACACTCTGTCTGATAAAAAATATTACACAATTTACATAATGAACAAGACCCTTAGTCAAAACTCTTTCCCTCTTCGTACCAAAGTCTTTTGATGACCCTAGGACCAAGACTTGTAGCCAAGTTGGTACCACTAAATCTTCATTTGTCCCAGTATAAACATTTATGCTGAAAAGTCTTTACCACTCTCTGTCTCAAACCCAGATAGTCGTCTACTCGTATCGAAATTAAAACAACACAAACGAGACTAAAAGAGGGGACCAGATTCCAAAATACAGACTTTGCAAATATGGACTTCTTCCATTACTTCTCCCAGTTGTCATAAATGTTGGTCGTCGCGTGATCTCACACAGGTTTTGACGACGCGTAAGTCATGTGACAAATTATGTTTTCGAGGTCCACACACTCAACAACGAATTTGGAAGACCAGAATTTTCGCTTACCTGCGTCACCAACATGTTATCTAGAAAACGTGTTAAGAGAGTGAATACAGACGACGGATTACTCCTTCTCCATAACTTGACTTTTGAGTTCTTTAAACGTCGTTTTAGTTTAAAGAAAAAGACGACCACTACTGTTCGATACAACCCATAGTTCACGTCTACAGTACTAACTCTCGTCTCCCCTAGTCTAAAGACTATCGTCAAGACCTTTTTAGTACTTGAATATATACTATTTGGCACTTGAATATATATTATTAAACATTTGAAGAGTGATTCTAAATTAGTTACGGGAAACGACTACAGTGATAAAAGAACGTACTAATAGTCAAGATCCGGTACACACTTACATACAGGGTTCTCACACAATCCATACTTTGAAGTAGATCTATATCCTAGGGTCCTATCCTACCTATATGTATGTATATATATGTATACAAACATACATATATATATATATATATATATGTACATATAGGTACATAGGTGTATATAGCTAAACTTATACATTGTACTAGAAGATTTAGATACGATCATTTTAACACATATTTAAATTTAAGAGAATCCGATAAAGGAAATCTATACAGTCTTCGTACCCTGGACAATTTTCTTTAAATAAGAAGACTTCTAAAAAATTCCTTCTCCACTCCCCTTCCAAGGTTTCCTGGAACTAACGTTTCACCGACTTACCACTTTACCACATACGAGAGGTGAATAAAACCATCCAAAGTTAACAAAGTCTACACACACGGATTACCGTGAACTTAAACCAACTATGTTCAGTAAAAATATTCGTATTCCCAGACGTTAAAACAAGATTACTCAAGACTACGTTAGAGTTTCGAACGTACTTAACTTCTAAAATTCTTCAATCTCCTGACTTCAGTAAACACGAAATTTCATTTTAAAAGGGGAGTCAGAGATAATATTATGTACTAAAATAAAGGAGGTAAAGTGAAAACGAGAAAATTTAATAGAACAAATAAACAAATGAATTTATAACAGTCAGAAAAGGTCATCTTAGATTCAAGTTTTCTCGTTTCTGAAACGAATAAAACAAGTGACTATATATAGGGGCACGGATATCATCATTTACCGTACACCACACACACACACACTCACACACTTCATATATCGTTTACTTAACAAGACCAAACCCGTATACACAGTAGTTACGAAACAAGAAACGGACAGAAGTAGACGACACACGGAGTAATAAACCCCTAAGTAGTACCAAATTTTGCATGGAACTATCAGAAAGTAAAGTGGGTTATCTCCTCTACGAAACTTTATGGTTCATAGACCAGTAAAGTCATTAGAGGAAAGACGAGTCCGTCTACCACACCTACCTGAGAGTACGGAGTGACAGGAGTGGAGTGAGGTCTCTTCCTCGCGTTCCCGCTCTGACCACCAGTCTTGTCTTGTTCCTGAGAGCCGTAGAGGCCTCCCTGACCTCAAGTCCCATCCCGTACCATATAAACACTAAAGTGAGGATCAAAATAGTCGTGGTGCATTTATTGATCCACTAGATTATCCTCCGTGAGATTTATTGGTTTTTTAATATGATAAAAATCACTCGTTTAAAAACGTAGTAAACAAAATATACTTTTTACTTCTTGTAATCGAATTCCATAATAAAAATAAAAAACGAATAAACAAAACAGTAGTAAATAAATAAGAGACTGTATAAGGAAAAAAAAATCCACTTAGACTCAAAGACTTTATACATTAAAAAGAAGAAAAATTTTAAAGAATAACCTCCTATTAACGAAATGCTACAACACAACCAAAGACGGTATGTCGTCGAACTTAGTCGGCATTCGTACATGTACAGGGAAGAAAAAACTCAGAGGGAGGGTGGGGGAGTCGGAGGTAGGGAGGGAGGATCTAGTAGTGTCTCGTGGTTCAACTCGAAGGATACGAGATGTCGTCGAAGGGTGACCTATAAATAAAATCTACATCAGAACATACATGTAGTCACGACGAGAGAGTCAAACAGGGTGCGAAAGGATAGTAATCAGGTAGTCAGAAAACATACGTTCATATATAAATAAAAAGTGGATGAAGAATAAATTTTAAGATATTTTATAAATACTTGGATGATGATTCACACTATTATTCTTGTAACTACCATCGATTGTTTCCAGGTAAACCAGTTCCGATACCAAAAAAGGTCACCAGTACATACCTACGCTCTCAACCTGATACTTCTTTCGACTCGTGGCTTCTTAACTACGAAAACTTGACACCACAACCTCTTCTGAGAACTCTCAGGGAACCTGACGTTCCTCTAGGTTGGTCAGGTAAGATTTCCTCTAGTCGGGACCCTAAAGAAACCTTCCTTACTACGATTTCGACTTTGAGGACATGAGACCGGTGAAGTAAGCTTCTCAACTGGATAACCTTTTCTGAGACTACGACCCTCCCTAACCCCCGTCCTCCTCTTCCCCTGCTGTCTCCTACTCTACCGACCTACCGTAGTGACTGACCTACCTACACTCAAACTCACTTGAGGCCCTCAACAACTACCTGTCCCTCCGGACCGCACGACGCTAAGTACCCCAGCGTTTCTCAGCCTGTGCCGACTCGCTGACTTGACTCGACTTGACTCGTAATAGATACACTTTGAAAAGGAAGAGTAGGTAAAAAACCTGAGGAGGAACGATTACATTAATAATGAACTGAGTATTATTAGTAAATAACGGTAAACTTTGTATGTATCAATATATAAAAATGTAAAAGGATTATTTACACAACGACACACATACGCGAACCAGTACAGGTTGAAAAACACTGATGAACTTGATATCGGATGGTCCGAGGAGACAGGTACCTTAAAAGGTTCGTTCTTATGACTTCACCCGACGGTAATGGATGAGGTCCCCCAGAAGGGTTGATTCCCTATCTTGGGTTCAGAGAACGTAGAGGACGTAACCGTTCTCACAAGAGGCGGTTGACACGGTGAATTCTTCGGGTCTACACAACAAAATCGATAAAATTCAAATGTTTTTCCCGGACTTTAAAACTTATATTAGAAACCTCTGAATACAAAAAGAAGAGTTATTATAAATATTTTGGTATTTTGGTACCACAAGGTTGATCGATATGAGGGAAAATTGACGCGTTTTATCAGACAACCCATTTGTATGATGTAGAATAAGTAAATAAGGGATAAAAAACCATAAACTCAACAAAGACCATAAAAGATATAATCACAGAGACATTTGTGAGAATGTATATAAATAGTGACATTTCATATTCTTAAAGAGACCACAAATATAACTTCCTGTATTAACGAATGAGTAACCTACATAGTTACAAATTGAGAAAAGATGTCACTGATATGGTGAAGATTAAGAATTAAAGTCAATAAACGATTTGAGAGTCTAAAGATCTGTAAATAAGTTAATTATTCAATAATGACGTTTAGTATTCTATTATTTAACGATTTCGTCTTTTGTTAAAACTCTAATAGGTTAACCTGGGTAAATTAAACAACTCTTGTAGTTATGTGTCCTCTCTACTTTATTTAACGAGTTTCAGGATCTTTGTTCCCCGAAAGTCTAAATAGTGGTTCATCAAATCGTTGGTAGTAACGTAAGAATAGTCGTAAAAGACAAAGAGTTTATACGTCACAAACCACTTATTATAATTTTGAAGATAATAAACCAATTCTTCAATTCTGAATTCTTTTATTTTTTCATTTGTCGTTACTTAAATAGAGTTAAATCGTAATTTTAACTTAAATAAGTTACGTGTCAAAAGGTAGTCGAGTATAACGAAATACCCCAATTGAAACGACTAACAAGGGGGGTCTTGGTAAGGATCGAGAGATCGTTTTGGTGAAATTATAGAATATGACCTCGACAAAGGGGGTCCGAAACGAACATAGGTATTTACTGGTTCACTGGAACAACATCAGTTACTTAATTCAAAATAAGGTGACTACTTTCAATATCTTTACGAAAGTGAAAAAACTAATTTTTAATTGTCTCCACTGACCCGACTTTGTTAGGAAGGTGGATGAAAGACGGAACTTACATCTACACTACAGACCTTGACACTGTTGATTGGACACTCAGGTTTCTTTCCCATTTACTTGGTATCTTTACACTCAAACTACAGGAACTCGGTGACTTGACGGTAGTCGTTGGTGTACAGAGGTCTAAATATTCATTCTTTTTATTTGGGACAAGGTCATTCGATGTACCAGTCTAAAAGAAAATGACCATCAAATTACCTAAGGATCAATTATATTGTACAATGTTTTTGCTAGAGTTTGATGTAAATCCTACAAAGAGAAAAAGGTCACTGACTAGTACTTTTAGAACAGTAACCTACTCTTTTAATAAGGAGGGGGGAGTCCCTTTTACTATAAATGTAAATATGAATCATAGATGAAGATCTAATATCAGAAAAAAATTAGTTCTTGGGGTAAAGTCTTCTACACAGGTATTAGTGTAGTTTTCTTATAAAGGTAAGTCGTTTTTATACTAAACTTTTTTTTTGATCCGTGACTTATTTCCTGTTTTTTGGGATTTAACTGACTACCTGTAAAACTAAAGAAAAAGATCTATGCTCCTTCTTTAAAATAGTTACGTTTCAACTGATTACTATGAGTGGTAAGGTCAGAAACCAAGTTTTACTCTGATGATAAGAGTGTTCATATAAGTTGGTTGTAATTAATTCTTTAATAGTATACACACAACCTGGGATTTCAATCCTTACTAGTCTGTGCTAAGGGTCAGACTTCCTCGAGAGACGACCAATCCCACCCTCCCCCTATTACTCCTCCCTGTCTATTCGTACATATTGTTTATCTTATTCTTAGACGGACGTTACGTCCTCTGGGTCCAAGTTAGGGACCCAGTCCTTCTAGAGGACCTCTTCCCTTACCGATGTGTGAGGTCATAAGAACGGATCTCTTAAGGTACCTGTCTCTCTGGACCGCCCGATGTCAGACACCCTAGAGTTTCTCAACCTGTACTGACTCTCTGATTGTGTATGACCTTCATACCTGTATTAACATATCTCTAAGTCTTGTTTCATCTCAATTTAGGGAATCTATACGTATTCAGTTTCCTTTCAAGGAATAGGGTCCTCGGGACGAGTATGACAGTCTACAAAATACGGAAGTTGTAAATCCAGATACAGGAATAAACAGTAAATTACCTATAAAAGAAGAACCGTCTTCAGGAATTAACAGTCATTTGGAGACCGAAAGACTCGATACGTTGGGAAACCAGGGGGATAACACGACTTCATTTCTAAAATACAACAAAAAACTGTGAGGTAGTATTAACTTCAGAATCCCCTTCTTAAATGATAACGATTTTCGAATCTGGAACAAGAATAACGGAAACATACATTTCGTTTAACTTTTGTTCAGTGAACATCGCATCAGAGGAAACCTTAACTCATCGGGTTCTCTGTCCTGTTAAGACATTTGATCACGAATGTCACCAGTAAAATTTCACGACCCTAATAACGTTTCTGTATTTTAGTTGTAAACTGTTTCGGTGTTCTTAGGTATACCCTGAACGTTGGAGGACCTTTTTTTACCCCCTTTCTACTTACGTGGAACCCTTCATGGGATCTTTCTTAAGTGTTGATTTGGACAATAATATTGGTCTCATAAAAGTGGGCATACTTATTCTTTTTTTATACTTACTCGGTAAGAACATAGGGACTCATTGAAAGGAAAAGACGTGTAAAATCTTAGTTGCAGGTCATAGTAGACTGATGAAATGAAGTTGAACTGGGATCCTTAAACTACTATGAATTTTTGACTGAGTAGGTGAATGGGGTCACCCGTAAGGTCCTTTAACAAGAACAAATAACGGTGGAAGTTTACTATCTTTTCGTATTTTTTCACTCTCTTTCATTAATAAAAATGATAGACTGGGATTTACAATTTCTTTGTAGGATAAGAATTTCCGATCGGGGTAGTAAACGTTTAATTACGTGACGACTCCTACGTTTGATAGATATATTGACGAGAGTTTAAAGTAATTTTAATTAGCCTTCAGGAAAAATTACAGACTCTTAACGAAGTTCACCGTTTTTAGTCTTTTAGACGGGTACCCCGTATAAGTCGATTAACGTTAAATGAAAAGGTGATCAGTAAGAGAGCGGGACCCGACGTTGACGTGTTTTGACTTTGTTGAGAGACCTATTGTTTACGGTCAGTTTGGTCAATAAATCGTAGGAAATTAAAATTTACTGTGTAACCAAAGGGCTTATAAAAAATTATTCAGTCTTACCACTACATTACCTAACTAAGGTCTATACTGAACACTTTTAATAAGAGAGACATTCAACATTGACGGTATACGAACAAAACTCCCTCGGTGCTCCCTTATTCCTATCTGGTGACACTTCTCTTATCCCTGACTGGCAGTTACATGCACAAACACATTCGTACGACAAATCCTATCCATTTACTGTCGCTTATTTCGATTCGAAACCTTTGTCCTGGTACAAGATTAAGAATGGTTGATTGACTGAGTTCCTTTTAGGGAATTGTCGTTTGACCTCCTTTTCTCTCATTTACACTCTGGTACACATTACTTTTATTACAAGATATTTTGTCTCTACGACTAGTTTACACACAGTAGAAATCTCTCGTAGATCAGACACCTTTACTTTGGTGTCCCTATTTTATAATTTGATTCGTAGGCATATACAAATGGTCATAATCAAAGTGAGTTTACTAAACTACCACCGAAAGAATATTAACTTCATATTCTTAATCACACTGTGAAAGAAGAACGTTAACAATCATTCAAAATCTAACTTTTATGCATAAAGAAAGGCTTCTTAGAGAGATTTAACGGGATTGGTTCCTTCAAAATTTACATACATATGTTGTCTCATATATCAATAATCCTAGAAGATTTATTTTGATAAGTATTCTACTGATGAATTTAAAGTTTACATTCAACCATTTGACATAAATTCTCTTTACAAAGTAGTTTCTTAATAAAAGGTAAGACCGTGATATTTTTTAAAATGACTTCCAGTTTTGAAGGTCAAGGTTCATTAATATAACTTTTACTTTTTCATATGTTCGTCTGTTATTGATCCGAAAATCTTTATAAATAAAAATTTCAGAATCGAGGGTAACCGTTCTCAACAGGATCGGCGGAAAGACCAACACTACGTTACAGTGAGCGGGAGTCGCCGATATTTCGACCTCATTGGTAAAGTTAAGTAATAGAATATTATGAATAATAATAATATCATGTCCAACCAGCGAGTCAACCATTTCTTAGACGGACGTTAAGTCCTCTGGGGCCAAATTAAGCACCCAGTCCTTCTAGGGGACCTCTTCCCTATCCGATGGGTGAGGTCATAAGAACCCGAAGGGACCACCGAGTCTACCATTTCTTAGACGACTACAGCTTCTGGACCCAAGTTAGGGACCCAACCCTTCTACGAGACCTCTTCCCTTGTGATAGGTGAGGTCATAAGACCGGACCTCTTAAGGTGCCTATCTCTTCGGACCGTCCGATGTCAGGAACCTCGACGTTTCTCAACCTGCACTGACTCGCTGAAAGTAAAGTGAAAGTATCATATCCACCCCGGGTTGATGCCACCAGAAACGGAAGTGAGGTGGAGTCGTTGAGTAAAGTCTCCAACACGAGTCTTATGTCTCGACGAGAGGAGATTTTAGACTTCGGAATTGGAGGGAGAAGGGCTGATCGTGGAAAGTCATGGGAGAGAAAATGAGCAGAATGTGAAAAAAAAGGGGGAAGTTGTTCCGAAGTCAAAAGTAAAGGTTACTCAGACAATAGAGAGATGGGGAAAAGAGAAGAGAAAAAGATTGGATACATATGGGAACTAAGGAAGTGGAGGGAGAGGAAGTAGTCGTAAATGGGTTATTTCGTGATTGTAATAGTTAAATTGGTACTGTCAAGAGAAGAGGATGCAAGTCAGTCTACTCATAAAGTCCTCCTTTTATTATTGATCGTAAATGACTCGTGATCGATGGACACCGCCTCTTCCGTTACCGTGGGGTGAGGTCATGATAACGGACCTTTTAGGGTACCTACCTCCTCGGACCATTCGACGTCAGGTACCCCAGCGATTCTCAGCCTGTGTTGACTCGCTGAAGTGAAAGTGAAAAGTGAAAGTACGTAACCTCTTCCTTTACCGTTGGGTGAGGTCACAAGAACGGACCTCTTAGGGTACCTACCCCCTCGGACCACCCGACGGCAGATACCCCAACGTGTCTCAGCCTGTGCTGACTTCACTGAATCATCATCATCGATGGACACCGTGGTAAGATTCACGAAGAATACATACTTGAGTAAAATAGGAGTGATCGGTATCCTTATAAGAACGGGTAAAATGTCCGTTTTTTGGACAGAGTGTTTCCAACTAAACACGTTTCAATAATATAGTTTAGTTTCTGTGAGAGTTAACATCTGTAGAGTAAAATTATTTCGTCTCCTTTTACAACGTTAAGACTAACATTCCACGGTAGTGAACTATCTATGTTGGACTAAAGTTGTCTATCAAACAATTTACACTTGTAAACATAGATTCTTAGTTATTTTATACTGTGTATACCCTTTGTTTCTCGTTTCCGTCCGTCAAACCTAGAAGTAGACACACGATAAGACGGAGTATTTTTGGTGTGTTCACGTTTTTGCCAGACAATATTTAAGTACCAGAGTTTGAGACAGACCCGTAAATCATGAAAGAAATCAAAGACAGAGAGAAAGAGAATAGAGGGGAGAGAGAAGAAAAGTTTCTAATAAGGTTTCGGAAAGGGGAGAGGAATTAAAGGAATGAATTATACAGGAGGACAATTAAAAAAATATTACTAATACCTGGAATGAAGTGATTCTTTTAACTCTGGTGAGTGGTACTAGAGCGAGTTGGGGACAAGGGGGTAGGTTTATAATTAGTGTTTACATAGGTATTGGTCTCCCTCGGAAAGAAAGAGGAACAAGTCTTTCGTTCGATAGGAAAGACATTTGACGACCGAGGAATAAGAGAATAGGATAACGAAGACATAGAGGACTCTAACAATCAACAAGTGGAAACTTAAAGTTGACGAGGAAAAGACGCCCGAAAAGAGGTAGTCGGACATTTGAACTGATTCTGGGTTGTGATTGGAGGACAAGGTTAAGAAAAAGGAGAAGATAAGATTTGAAGTATCTTTCACGAAGGGTCCCCGCCAGACGTAAAGGAACGAAAAGAAAAAACGGAGCCGAGTGATGCAGAGGGGAGTTGGAGTCAGTCTTACAAAGAGTTACTTGTTAAACCACTAGAAGATAAAAGGTTACCTTTTACGAAACAGAAGTAAACTAACTGGGGAAAAAGACTAAGACACACGACACCAAACAAGGAAGTGAGAAGCACTTTTAGAATTAGAGTAACCAAAGGTTCCGTGGTGAAAGGGGACAAAGAGGATTGAGAAAAAGAATTAGTGAATTTATGACCGTAAAAGGTCCAGGATAGGAATCCGATGATAACGTGGGTGAAATCATGTTAATTCGAATACTCCAAAAATTAATAACGGGTATCCAACTGTTTTAGGGTTTAGGTCTGTAAAAAAAAGGGGACTCACGATCTCTTCATATGTAGAAGTCAGGGAAGAAGAAGGAACGGACAAGTCGGATAGGTAAACCTACAGTGAGTAGAGTTTGACGACTTTTCGTTTAATAAAAAACATTAACTTCAGATAATTAAAAGTTACATTTTATACCACTAAGCTTTAAAAGTATCTAATATCAGGTAAATTTCATTGATATTTTATAACCGAGGTAAAGGACACGACATTTATATGGGGACATGTTTCCATTTAAGAACTCGAGAGAAGGGGTTTGGACAAGGAGTTTGGTAAAAAAGACAGAATTGAATACCAAGGTTAGAAGGTAAACGAATCACGGGTTTTGCACTTCAGTAGAACTTCAGTAAAGAACAAGTGGTGCAGGTTAGATGGTTATTTAGGACAGGAAAGATAGTAGTTTTATATAAGTCTCAGACTAGTGAAAGTGGTTAACGTGACGGTGGTAGGAATACATGGGACCTCCTCCCGTACCGTTGGGTGAGGTCATAAGAACGGACCTCTTAGGGTACCTGTCTCCTCGGACCTCCCGAGGTCAGGTATCCCAGAGTTTCTCAAACGGTGTTGACTTCGTTGAATCGTACGTGTGTGCGTAGGAATGGATTCTACGACAGTGTAGAGCAGACCTAATAGAGTCATTGAGGATGAGTCTGAGAGACGAAGACAGCAACGAGGGGAGATCAGAGAAGACACAACTCGTTGTTCTCACCTAAGGACCGGTGGAAAGACTGGAATAGAGGATAGTGACATGGGTCTTTTGTGAAATTACTGTGGTGTATGCAAGGTTCCGGTAGTACGAAGGGAATACAAGGAGGACCCCGCAAGACAGTGTACATATACGTACTGAGAGAGTACAATTATTTAGAAATACATTGATAGATAGTCCTTCCTGAAGAATCATATAATACATTTTATTGAGAAGGGGTAGTAGGAAAGGATCAGGGTGAAACGTAAAGGAACCACTGACAAACAAAAAAGAATGGTAGTGACTGTATAATGTGTATACGAAAAAGGAACCCAAAATTTTATGATTTGAGAATAATAACTGAGTACCGTATAAACAAATAAATTAATGGGTCAACAGACAAACAAAAACTACGTATCGATATTCGAGTAGTGAATTATATCTTTGATCTTTGTGCCTAGTAATATATAAATTAAAATTTTAATTCTACATTCAAAAGGAGAGTGTGGTGGTGATGTCACCTTCAAGATACTCATATTCCTAAACAAAACAAGGAAGGCACATACGTCGTAGATCTTATCATGGACTGTGTGCCCGTGACCTTTTACTTCATTCGTGACGGATAAATACTGTATGGTTATAAAAGTTCCCATTACACTTAAAGTTCTACGGATTTTGGTCTTAATTGGAAGGTGTAGGTATGGATCCAAGAACAAAGAGAAAGGTGTGAGGAAGGGAACTGAGACGAGGGGTCTTCGTGTCTTAAAGAAACTCGTGAGGGAGGTACGGAAACGAGTGCGATTGAAGAGACGGACCTCCTCTGGTAGAGGGTGGCGTTTCCGGGGTCCTGTGGACATATTGAGGAGAGGTTCTTCGAGTGGTCAGTGAGGGAGCTTCTACGGTAGAGACGGGGAAGGAAAGGGGAAAGGAGAGAGTCCCAAGAGGGTACGGTCAGCGACAGGGAATCCGAGTGTGTGATATGAAGAGATTGATAAAAGAGGTTCTCCGGTTCTCGAAGAACTTCAAGTCCTTCGTTTAACTTCGGAAATGGGTACTGGAGAAGGTTGAAGGAGTCTTTTATTTATCTTTGTCTGTAATCATACGGACCAAGTGTCTAACGTTTTAATTAAAGTCTCCTCCTCTTTTTCAGGTCTTGGGGAGTCCTTAGGAGAGCTCTCGCGAAATAAGGATAGTGAACCCATCTCCGTAGTAAGGAGAACAGAAACCATTTGAAACGATATTCGGACCCAAGGAGGAACACGGGGAGACCTTCCATTGGTACCTATGACCAAAACTCGACCGTGTTTTTGAAAGTCAATCACCTCCGATGTTCACCAAAAGTCCTACGGATCTCTCAAAACCCCACTTCCCTGTTTCGGACCTTTGTGACTGTATCCATTCTGGAAACAGAACCCAAGGACCAGACCTACATAAAGTAAATCCCACCCGGGATTTCGAGTCGTCTCAGGGATTTTCCACTGTCCAGACTGATCCTATAATTGATCGAAAGTCAACTTTTCGTTTCTCTTAGGGTCTGTAGAAAAGAACCTCTCGTCCTGGGGGAGACACTTTAGACTTCGTCTCACAACTGTGTTGGTTATGGTCGTCGTTAGGACCCGAGGACCCCACTAGGTTCTGCGTTTCAGACCTCTGTTGTCCAGAGGACAGAGGTCAGTTTCCCTCGAAGGTCGTCGTTGAACAGGTGTGGGTGTAAGAACGGGGTTTTCACACAAAGAAAAGCATCGGGTCCTGGTATCCGTCCGTCCTCTATAAGTATGAGTCCCGCAGAGGGACTCCGTGGAAGTAGAGGAGACTCGGGAATGACTGTGGACCCTCCCCCGGCTTCTCGTAAGAGGGAGGATCCCCAGGACCCAGAAGGGACGGTAGTGAAATAAGAGTTTGTTCCGTGCAGACTTCTCATCTCTAGACCCCCCGGGGTGAGCGAGGATCTGCCCGCGCCTTGACCCAGGGTTGAAAGGTCAAAGCCGGCTGGCTCGAAGCGGAGAGTTCCATCCTGGTCCTTCGGTTAGCGTGGTTGCGAGCTAACTCGTCACACCCACACCCAGTCTCAGTTTCTTCACACACGGCGATTCGGACGAACAAAGGACTTCGCTTTAGAATTCCCCTCCCTCTCTTCTTCTCCCACACCCTCTACCTTAACCCCCGCTCTCCACGGCCGGAAAAGGGCCCCGCAAAACTGCATCTGAACTTCTCCGCGGCTCGTGAGGGTGACGAATTCTTCTCTGTGGCATCGGTAGTCCTGCGGCTTCGACCCCTGACAGCGAACGAGCCCCTCGTCAGACTCTTAAAGGAGAGGTGCGTGAGACTCCTTAGGTCTCTCCCGACGTTTCCATTCACTCTTCCCCGCGGAAGACGGCGGACCCTCATTTCGGCGCCTCATTCCTCAGAGCACCCCGTGTTTTCTGTCGCTCACAGGGTCCGTCGAGGCGGGACTCCTCCCCCTCTGCCATCTTGGACCAAGTCCTAGTTCTGCACCCCTCGTGGGGCGCTCTGAACATCGTTCTGTCTGCGTCCTGGGGTCCCAACCCCTTGAAGGTCCGAGCCCCTTCTGAGCTTTCCCTTCCCTTGTGCTTCTTCGGCTCCACTCGCGACACCGCGGTCGTCTGTCGCTTAGGGCCTAAGCGGTTGAAGTCGTGGGACCTGTCACAGGGCGGGAACCAGAAGGCTATTTGAATCGTAACTGTGTCAAAATTGATTCCTTTTTGATTGAAACGTAGAGGAGCTGAAATTATAAAATCAAGTCTTCTCAAACTAAAACAAGTACAGTTATAGGACACATTTATTAGACTTTATGTCTCCGTTACAAAAACTTATCGAAACATAGAGTTATACGGAGAAGTCCTTACACAGATAAGTTTCTGTCAAAGACTTTATAACTAAATTTCCTCTAGGGGGCCTCTTTCTTTATTTGGTGAGGTCATAAGAACGGAGACCCTTTAAGGTACCAGTCTCCTCGTACCACCCGATGTCAGATACCCTAGTATTTTTCAGCCTATGCTAAATCACTGATTTGTTGTACAAAACGACAATATGTCTTCTCTTTCTAAGTAGAATACCACAATAGTAATTCGTAAGATTATATCTGTATAGGAGTTCTGTTAAGGGTACTCGACACGGACCGAACGGAAGTACTATGATTGTAGATCTTCTAAACCTTTATACTCCATTTTCACTTTCACTCGACATATATTAGAGGACGAAAAAGAAATCCCAATTCACACTATATCAGACACTTCTGAGTCTTTCGGTAAAAGTCCCTGTTTAATAATGCAATTCATGTAGTAAAGAGTGACCTGAACAGACTTCAATTTTCGTTAAAGTTTCACACATTCCTACAGAACCAAAATAACGTTGTCCGAAACTTTTGGTCTTTTCAACTTCTTCTCTGTTTGTTAAAAACAATTTTATGAACTCTAAATATCGTTCTTCTCTTTTTACTCTTTTATGGTAAAAACACTTTTAATACATTTTTAATGTCTTATAAAATCTACAAACATTTTAATTAACTTGTTATAAACAAATAATTAAGATTAGTCAACTTATATATATTTCATAATATTCATATATCTATTCATATATGGGGTATGAAAATTGTGTGACAGAACACAAATAAAAATAAATATTGTAAAATGTTAAGTATACGGAAAAAATTATTACTTTCCTTGGTCTTATCCTTTCGTAAGTCCCATTTTATACAAGTTTAGGAATTAACACACCCTCAGAACTAAATCCTATCGATCCGATTTAATACCATAATATTTTATTATTTCGGTACATCGTCCTGACTTTTTAAAGTGAATTATGAGGAAATTTGATATAAAGAGTCATGATCCCTTTTTGTCGAAATAAAAAGAATGTTTCCTCGTAAAAAATCCTTATATAGAAAGAGTTAGATTTATAGTAACAAAATCCGATGGACCGAACTGTTACGTAGTAAAATCTATTTCACCCCGAACACCCTCCATTCTATTCGGAAAAGGATCTCTATGACCATACAAAGGTAACGACCGTGGTTCCAAGAATTTCCTGTATTAATAAAAGAAATGACTCGTCTCGTGTTCATCCCTAAGTATACTTTATAAAGGTAGAACACGTCAAAGTTCCAGTACCGGCTAGGACCTTTGTCTCCTTTCTAGATGGTGGGGAACTTAGAGTGGACGAGGGACGAGTAACACCCTTACACGACACACAGAGGAAAGAAGACAGTATCGGTCTGTCTAGACGACCGAGAATTAGTTCGACTAGGAGTCACGACCCTTAGAAGAAGTCACGAGGAGGACCTTTACACCTTCGGAGCTTAGAGGTTGTGACAAAGTCCAAAGACCCTAAAATACTAGATGGACTTCAGTAGACTTTTGAACGTCGTACCCCGTAACAAAACCCTAGACCGGGTTGAGAAGACCCTGTAGATACACCTGACACAAGAGAGGTCTTTGGTGCCGAATCCTTCTTCTGTTAATTGACCTCTCCTTCACTTCTAGAGTCGTCACGTAGGTGTCGTGTGTCCCTCTTTTTTTCCACCAGTTGGGGTCCGGGAACTTTCCCAGTTGGTTCATACTTACACGACTTAACACTCCTTGTCCCTTTACCGAAATCTCCTTAGGTAACGGTGTGTATCAGAAGAACCCCCACTTGGGTTTCTTGTGTGTTTACTATCCTTCTATGTATTGTGAAGGAAACCATTAAACGTCATCGAAAAATTTTTAGTTGTATAACAGGAGTAGAAGTATGAAGACCATTTATCGTCGTTTCTTCTTAGTCTATCTGTTCATTCTTTTCTATACTAAGGATTTTGTGTTATAGTTCCATATTTCCCTACGGGGTTTTAAATGTAAAAAAAAAGTCAATCCGACTTGTAACCATCAGTATTGGACACAAATGAACGATACCTTAGTCCTTCTAAACTTGTATTCGGACTCCTTGTGGATGTCGTGTGTTCGAGAATGGGGAAAATTTATTTTTTTTATTGGGTTTACAAAAGTATATTTACCCTCCTGAAGAACTCTAAATGAATCAACTACTATATATACCATCTTTTTAGTAGACCGAACGTTTAAGTGAGAAGGAACAAAAGACTTGTTTAGAGTTTATTCATTAATTGAAGTTCGTTCGACTGATTAATTAAAAATTTTTAGACCCTGAAGGATGTTTAAATCTAAAAAGTAACTTATTTATATATAAGTCTATACATTATAAACTTATATATAATCAGAAGTCAGAATATATATAGTCAGAAGAGACCCCCGTGATCTTTTTTTAAAGGAAATATCTTAATCTTACTCCCACTTACTTCGTGACACTCATTCGACGCTCCATTGAATCAGAATAAGTACGACAAAAACAAGGAAAAGGACACAACAAAAGTTGGTTACTCGAAGATTTCGAACGTTGTTCCCGACAAGCTCACCATCATGGACAAATACTTCATCACCTTTTGACTTCTTATTTTATTAAAAAATAAACATGTAAAACAACACTCTTAACAATATATTAACATTTTACCTTTTTAGATAATTTTATCGTTAATTGTCACTATCAAGATCTATTTAGAAAAGAGTTCTATAACCTCTTGGAAATTTATAAATTAAACAAAATTAGAGTGATTGTTTTCTATACTAATTGACTGGGTATTTTGGTCTATTAGGTGACCATAATAAATATGTATTTAAATAACAAAACCGTTCACAATAACAGTGAATCTCCTTTATAACAGTGGATCTCCTTTATAAGAAAGTGGTCGAATCAATGATTTCGTCTTCATGTTTTAATCACAGATATTTACAACCAACGGTTATAAAATTTTTTATAAAACTTGTCTCCGACGGCCCTATCACTGTAATCATTCGTGACATATAAAAGAAGTACACATGACATCTGAAAAATAGGGTAGTGAGAATAGGATACATCGACAACATGAGTTTAATGATGGTCATAAAGAACCAAAACATAAAATGTGAGTGAAACTTAATGAAATAGATATCTTATTTACTTTTATTATTATAAACACAAGTTGAATTGTACTTTTATTAGATATTTATACAGTGTATATTAATATAATATTGATGAATATATAATATATGATATTAAGATATAATATTAATACATATATATGTATCTTAGAGTTTTTTACCAAAGTCAAACGAACAAACGTTATCCGATAGTTTTATCGGACTCTGATGCACATTAAAAGACTCGTGTGAAGTTGTAAAGATAGAAATTTTTTTAGATTACCTACACAGAAGTCGTAACCTTGAGTGAAGGAAGTAGAGTGATGTCTCTACGATAACTGGGTCGACCAGACTTTTGAAACGTTCGTCATCCTGATTTGTAGCATGAAATAACTTCAATAAAATTACAAACTGTATTTGTTAACAACGTATGGTCCTTCATTCTGAAAGGTAAACATGACATATCAGTGTCAGTTTCTCCCAGAACCCAGTTCCTCTGTGGTACAAAATTTCGATTTATCAACACCCTTGTAGCTCTAAAATAGAGTTCTCCGGACTAATTTAGAGATCACCGAGTTGCTCTGAGACCTACATGGACGTGTCTAAGAGGTGATTAAAAAAGAAAACAAGGGTCCCTTAATTATAAGATAGTCCAACCCTACCCCACTCTCACTTCTCCACAAACAGGGGTATCAAGAGTCCTTTTAATGTAGTAGTCTCGTCTTCTCTTCTTGATTTTATTCACAGAGGTATTATGTGTTTTTCCAAGAACGATAAAACTACCGAAGTTCAATTTATCAAATTTATGTGAACTTATTACAACGTTACTTAGTACGGAATAATTTTTGTGTCTTGAGGATATATTGAAACATACAATTAAATAAACAATTATAACTCATTCCTTTATGTTTTTGTTCTCTCTAGTTTGTCGATATATTTGAACCCGTTCGATTAACTGAATAAATTGAGAATCAAAGAAGTAGACTTTTTCTCCCTATACCTTTTTAAATCTTCTGGGTATTACAGAGAATTCCAAGATACTAGACTACAAGACACTGGAATATTTTTTATTTACATACTTTTCGTACCTAATGGATATCTTTCTTAGACTTTCTCGAAAAATGAGGTTCCTATTAAAGGACTCGAATCATTACTCGATCTGTGACACCACGAAATATTGTTACTATTCGTTTTTGTCTCCACTAGGTCTTTACTCTTAACGGTTTTAAGACTCTTGACTTCGATAGTAACAAACTCTTTTCTGAATTTTCCCGTAGTAATTAAACAGATCTTTTTATGTTCGATTATTGACTTACAACTTTATAAGTCTTCTGACTTCTCCAATATGGGTCAGAATTCATGATTTAATACTACCTAAGACACATCCGTCTCTCCGTCTCTCTTACTCTCTCTTTTACTATTTAACTAAATCCTTTTCACATTCGACTATTACAGAGGGTTCATCTTTTATTGTCTCAACTCCAATTGAATACCCAAGTATTTCCGAAGTTATGTTTACTTTCCTAAAAATGCGTATAGGAACAAACATAGTTTTCACTACTAAAGAACGAAGTTGTTTAGAACGAGACGGGGACTCTCCTCGTCTTTTTGAACGGAAGGACTCGAACCATCAAACCTAAGAGATCTTTTTAACACTCAGAAACGAAAGGAGAAACTGTACTTTTAATTGTAAATCCAAATATTAAACTACTACAAACGTCAACCACAGATCGACTGTTTACAAGTATCACGAGAATAAAAAATTTGTGATTCACCTTCTGTTTTGTTACGGAATCTTTATGTTTAATCTAACTGTTTACGAACTAAAAGATGAAATGAGTGATATTCTTTAAAACATTCATCGTATAAGTCTTTAATGAATAGATCTTTAGAAAGATTTCTTTGTAAGTCTCGACATCAGTTGAAACGTCATGTTCCAAGAAGGAACGTTATAATAAATATCATTGTCTTTTAACCTTTATTAGATTTACAGGGTTCAACCCATTACCATTTAATTTAATACCGTATTTCATATATACGTATTTTAATACTAAGAGAAACCTTCTAATATGATACTTACCAAATTTCAAAAAATTTAAAATATAATATATTGTTAAAATTTGAAAAGATCAGTCTTTTCATATAAAATTATATAGCATTAGGTTATCCTTTATATAAAGAATATTAGATGAATTAAGTATAATGTATTAATTTGGAATATCCTGTGTTTTAAAACGTATTTATTTTTAAATGTGTATATGGAGACGTTATTTAAACATGTCTTAGAATTAACGTCTCACCGTCTTTATCTCACCGTCTTTTGAAAGAAACATTTTGGTTCAGTAACTACAAATTAGCCGGACTTTTATAAAACCACTAGATTACTAATCAAGGAAAAGAGATGAAGGTCCACGGATAAGAGTTGTTGGTTCTTTGGGAAGGGATTTCTTCTTTCTCAACTAACTCCTGAACTATTCGTACGTACACGTATCCTCGTCTAGCTTCAAGTAACCTTTTCACTGGTCACCGGACCTTTGTTTCTCTTTTATTTAGATTGGAGTCTCGATGTGTGTAGAACCGTAAATTTGTTTATATATATAAAAAAAGAACTGATAACTAGTAAGTAAATGAACTTTACCACCCTCACATTTTTCTATTTATAATTCGGTGTAACAGAGTCTCATGAATCGAAGTAAGAAAATCCGAAGATCGTGCAAGGAAGTTTACCACTGTGACGACAGTCTAGTAGGGTGACAGACTTTCTCTCCTGGACACGTACGATTAAACGAAGTCAAAACAGACTGAGAAACGCTGGGTTACCTGACATCGGGGGTCTGAGGAGACAGGTACCCTAAGAGGTCCGTTCTTACGACCTCCCCAAACCTACCCCGATGAGTCTAAGAAACATAAGTAAAACCAATGACAAAACCCCACGAAGTGTAACAATTACTTGATCTCACGATCTGTAAATTAAACTTATGTGACGTACCGAAGTTTCTGTAGTTAGTGACTTAACGAATACGTGTCCGTATACTCTGATATGAATGATTAATGGACTTAGAACAAACTTTCTTATAAAAAATTATAAAACTTGACTCACTACGTTTTTTGTTTTACTTCGTTGACCATTTATTTCGTAAGATGATTGTCTTTGTTTTAATTATTTTCGAGACCTGGGGTTCATTACAATAACTTCAGAAATAAAGTTATAAGTCACAATGGTAATTACTATTAGGTTTGAGATTGTTTTATCGTCATTCATATTTAAAAAAGAAGTTAATCATATAAAAGATAACCTAATTTATAATTCTGATATTAACTATTGTGAAACGAAACTTTTTGTTTGATTTTTATTTTTGTCGTAATATTCTTTTCTTGGGTATTTTTATAAAAAGGAGTTTTACTGGTCCGGACTTATTCCAAGTAGTGTTTCTTCAGGTTAATCGTTTAAATAAACTCAAGGTCTGTGTTACGATAAAAATAGAGATTAATACGAGTAGAGTGGTCAGTAAAGACTGATAATATTGACTACCGACTTTTGGTCAAACTTAAAGTCGATACAATCGTTAAGTGAACGAAAGGATCTAGGTTTCTTCAGAGTCATTCACAAAAGTGACCTCCAAATCCCGGAGGAATTTACTATTTAGAATGGGTTTCCCAATTATAATCTTCTATGTCGACGTAGACTTCTAAGTGGTTTCAGACCCCTTCCTTCTCTTTCACCCTTGGTCGGAGTCGAAATTGAACTAATCTTCTTGCTCGTGTAATTCTCGACGGTAAGAAACCGATGGTAAAGATGTCTCCCAGTACCTAAACGGAAACACGATGAAAGTGATTACTTCGTTAGTTAAAGAATTTTTCATAGTGTATTTGAGTAATAGACAATATGTAGCAACTTCTCTACGGTAAGAACGTTCCGAACGGGGAATGAGGAGGATGTGGAGCCATGATGTGCTCTCCCCGACGGTCCAAAAAGACTACGAAACACTCGGTAGATCAGAGACCACGTTAATTAGTCAAGACAGAAACATCTTACGTTCGTCGACATCTGTTGTACATTTATGTACTTGTACCGTCACAAAGGTATTTTGAAACGAACACCTGTGACTTTAGACTGAGGTTCAGTAAAAGTTCACAATCTTTTGTAATAAGAAGTAAACTGGAAAAGGTTAATAATAATAAAAAAATTACATTATTGGAGAGAAGTAAGTGTCGGTCATGTTTTGACCGTCATCCGTCTAAACTGGGAACCCGACATCAAACGACTGGCCACGAGACCCCGTAGGAATAGTTTGAACATTCCTTGTTCTACCCTCCTTCATTCTTTCTCACTTATACGACTTATTGTTTTGGTTTTTTTTTTTTTTTTTTTTGGGAGTATAATCCGACTTTTCGTTTAAGTTTTTCTAATCCTACTCTAACTTGTCCTCATTGTATCAGGATTAGGATGGGTCAACCTGTAATAAAGTGAAACCTTTGTAATGATCTTCAATACCTAGTATACTTTTTCTCGTGTGTCAGAGAGATTTACATTCTGTTTGACGTGTAGGTCTGTTATCCACTTTATTACCTTGGTTTCGTTAAAAATAACTTTCAACTTTCGTCACCAACCTCATGTCCGAGTTCTCGACCCAAGCTTGGAGTTGAAGTAGTTCATCACTGGTTTGCTGAAACCTGTTCAATGACTGGTAGAAACACGGAATTAAAAGAATATTTTACTCTATAGATAAATGATCCAAACAACACTCCAAATTTACTCGATCATATATATGCCACATATCTTCGATTTGTGAGAGGGTCAATTTTTTTACAATCGATGATGAAACTTGAAATAAGTCAATTTATGGGATTAGTATGTGTCTCTCCTCCCTTCGTGTGTTCAGGAACCTAGTTTAAGTAACTTACACTCTAAAATCACTCTTTGTAAATACAAAATTTTATTTAAATAAGACTCTATTAACGACTCTGTATGTGTAACATTCTCGATTATGTCTCTGTAGGATAAATGGGAAGTAGGTCCAAGGGAGGTATCATTGTAGAACGTACTGATATCATGTTATTGTTGGCCTCTTAACTGTGACCATCTTAGGCGTGTCAAATAAGTCTAGACTGGTCAAGACGTACGTGAGCACACACACAAAACAAGAAACGGTGCGGACAAGAGGTCGTCTTCGTAGACCTGTCTTTTAATACAGTAGTTAAGTTTTTAAATCTATAATTTCCTCTATCAACGTGTTTAAGGACATCTGGTGTGTGAACTTATGCTGATGGTTACATAAGTTTCTGTCCGGACATAACCTTCGTGTCGTGTTCATCTAAAATTAACGACGAAGAAAGGTAAAGGGAGATGGGTAGGAGTGAGGGTTCCGAAATGAGACTTCTCGATTCTGTGTTCTCATCTCTCTAATTTTTTTATTTAAAAGTAGTACGAAGTATGGTCTGATAGTTCTTTCTCCAAATCACGTCAGTCATGTCTAAAACTTTTGTGCAAAACACTAGTGGAATTCCCCGGAACCATAGACCCAAGGAAAAGTGAAGTCCAACCAGTTCCATTAGACTAGTTATTCCCGTCTCTTCCGGGGCGAGTCGAGGTGTCATATCCAGGTCCAAATGACTTCTAACGTCCAGACTTTAGTTGTTTGTCCTTTCAGGAAGTCTCTTTCGTGGACATCCAGGAATTTGACTAGAATTATTTCAAGATCGTGTCTCTTCTTGATTTTAGGTAGAGAGAAGTCAAGAACCACCGTTACGAGAAAGAGATTCGATCGGACGTTTACTCTACCCATAGTAAATGATACTAGTCAATGGTTAGCTCTGTTCAACACTAAGAATTTCTCTTAAAAGGGTATCCAAGTTCGTTTTAAGACTCATCGGTCTTTCGGGTGAGAACTCGTCGTCAAAAGTTTGAGACCACATACAACTTTAGTAGAAACGAACAACACAATTAACGAGTCGGTAAAGACTGAGAAATACTAGTGTACCTGACATCGGACGATCAGAGGGGTAGACACCTTAAGAGGTTTGTTCTTATGACCTCAACCAACGGTAAAGGAAGAGGTCCCCTAGAAAGACTGGGTCCCTAACTTCGACCCAGAGGACGTGACGTCCGTCTAAGAAATGGTTGACTCGGTGGTTCCTTTTGGATTTTAGTGGACCTCTCATAATTTTGTCTAACGATTTTTTTTGTTTTTGTTTTTGTTTTTGTCTAACGATCCAACGTCCAAGTCTCAAGTCCAAGTCATATATGCTCCCGATTAAAATACACAGTTAAACTTATCTGACACCACGAACCTATAAATCATTTTATAAAAAGACGCACATAGACACGTCCACAAAGACCTACTCCAATTTAAATTTACTCATCTGACTCGTCTCGTCTCCCGGGAGGGATTAACTTCCGAACTTTTCTTTTCCAGACTCATTCTCTTAAGGAAGACGGACTAAAAAAAGGTCGTCTCTGTAGTTAAAAGAGGACGAAAACCTGAGTTTTCCTCTGTAGTCAAGACCTCTTGAGTCTGACGATATCGTATAACCCCTACCCTGGGTTCTTTAATACAAGGACTATCCAAGGACCCACTATGACTACTACGAAACTCTAGAGACGAGATCTCAATGACTAATTACCAAACTCACCAGGGGATACTAGATAACATTATCCTTAGCACGAGATCTTTCTAGAAGTCAAACCGTTAATAGTTGGTTTTTTACCTATACGTATTGAAAATTCGATTTTCAAGGTGAAGATCCTTAACTAGGATGTTTGTATAAATGTATACTCATGTTTATATATGCGGTATTCCTATGAGTGGTTTCGTAAGAATACGATTATTTTTTAACTCTCGTTGAATTAATGTGTGGTTATTCATTTAATAACATATAAATATGGGAACCTATAATACGTCGTGAAATTTTTACTGTATCGAGTTACAGATTCCATATAACCGTTCACTTTTCTCGTTTTTGTTCATGTTAGATTAAATACAATTCTTTCATCTCTGTGTATTTACGTTTCTTTTTTTCAGACTTCCTTTTAAGTGATTTGACGGTTGTCACAAATGAAGACTCGTTGTCCACAGTCCAGTACTACCACTTAAGTAAAAATTTTTCATACACGTGAACCAGTAAAATTAAAATGCTACTCGTACAACATATTATAACAAACACATTAATTATTTTTATTCTAGCGTCCTTTGTTTTTGAACCTTTCCGAATAAAACAATCAATATGTGAAGTCAATACACTAAATAAAACCGAGGTAGACACGACAAAAGACAACTTGTATTCTCCTCTCCCAAGTACGGAAAAAAGAAAATTGACAAATAAGAGATTGTGACGAGGTCTTGATGTTCTTGGAACTTATTTATTATAAGATAACGGGTTTATTTTAGAACAGGTCTCCGTTTGAATAAAATCTTATAAAACAAAGAGTTGGGTATCAATATTTTTGAAATTTATGTCATTATTTCTTATCTCTTTGTTGTGAGGTAAAGTATGTAAAAAAAAAATTAAATCAACAAAAAAAAAAAAATTCAAGGTCAGGGAACTTTGCAATTTTATCGACTTCTATACGTGGATCTCGACTGACACCGAGTGTAATAGTTGAGGAATAACGTTTAAAGTCCGAATTTCACTTCTTTCATATCTTTTAGTGATCCGGTCAACTCATACTGGATTTGATTTAGGAAATACAAATATGTCACCTTCACTGTTTATCTAAGTTCCCTAATCTAGACTATATGTCTCACGTATTCCTTAATACCTGTCTTCAAGTATTGTAACACGTCTTTCGTCGCTGGTTTTAGTAGGTTTTCTTTTTTTACGTTCTTCCGTTTCACCAACAGATTCCTCCGAAATGTGTATCGATTCCTTTCTTCTCTTCGTTTTCGTTCCCTCTTTCCTTTTCTATATGGGTTAACTTACGTCTCAAGGTCCCTTATTGTTCGTCCCTATTTTCCGGAATAATTTACTTGTCATGTTTCTTCATCTCCTTTTTTCACAATGCCCTTTCTGATCTCTGACGAAGTTCCTTTAACCTCTATAGTTCCCTTATAAAACACTTTCCTACTCGTGCTATTTCCTGTCCTTGCCATTCCTGTATTGTCTTCGTCTTCTATAATTCCTCTCCACCGTTCCTATATATCTTTTCGACATACTTTTTTCGAAATTACTAAACCTATAGGTACTACCACACTGGTAAGTGGATCTCGGTCTGTAGGACCTCACACTTCAGTTCACCCGGAATCCTTCTTCGTAGTGATACTTGTTTCGAACACCTCCACTATCTTAAGGTCGACTCGATAAAGTTTAGGATTTTCTACTACGACACTTTCACGACGGGAGTTATGTGGTCGTTTAAACTTTTTGAGTCGTCACCGGTGTCCTGACCTTTTCCAAGTAAGGTTGGGGTTTCTTCCAGTCACGGTTTCTTACAAGTTTGATGACGGGCGGGTCGACACGAGTAAAGTGTACGATCGTTCCATTACGAGCTTTAGGAAGTTCGATCCGAAGTTGTCATACACTTGACTCTTGAAGGTCTACATGTTCGACCTGAATCTTTTCCGGTTCCTTGGTCTCTAATTTAGTGGTTACAGACAACCCAGTATATTTTTCGTTTCCTTAAGGTCTCTTTATAGATGAAGACGAAGTAACTGATACGATTTCGGAAGTTGACACACCTAATGTTGTTTGATACATTTTAAGTTCTCTACCCTTATAGTCTTGTGGAATGGACGGAGAACTCTTTGAACACACGTCCAATTCTTCGTTGTCAATCTCGGCCAGTACCTTGTTACCTGACCAAGGTTTAACCCTTTCCTCGTATAATTCCGACAAGTCCATACTAGTTTTCCTCTCCGGTACACAGGATGGTGGAGGATTTTAGGAAAAACAACCTTAGGCAGAACTGACTCGTTACGTACACGGTGGTCCTTCCTGGTACTCAGTCTTACTAACCGATCTCTGTTGGGTCTTTGATTAGGGTAGTGGTATTTTGGGTTCTGACATTCGGTATACCGTCTCGTCAAGAGGACCCAAGGAAATGGGAGGACGGGAGACGGGCCCCTGGAAAGAGGTTATTTCAGAGAACGAAACAGTCGTACACACAGAGGAGTCTGTTAAGTGAAGGTACACAATATGTTCTCGGGTGAAAACCCGGGACCTTCCCCAGGGGGAAGGATATTGTCCTTGTACACACTTTAGTCACACGCACCCACGTACGATTCAACAAAGTCAACCCAGGTTGAGAAACGCTGGGATACCTGACATCGGACGGTCCGAGCAGACAGGTACCTTGAGAGGTCCGTTAAGTGGTACCTTATCCAATGGTACGGGAGGACGTCCACTAGATGGACTGGGTCTCTAGCTTGGATATAGAGAATGTAGAGGACGTAACCGTCCACCTAAGAAATGGTGAACACAGTGCGTTGTCAGGTCTCCTTTAACGTTGCCCTTTTATTAAGTGAACTTACATTGACTGTCAGATAGACCCGACACTTACTTAATTCCTACACTCTCTTCCGATAGTTTTATTACCCATGTCTCCAAATTTGTATAATCTAATAGATCAGACATAATGATAAGACCGTTACCTTTATGACTCGGGTACGAAAGGAATGACCTTATTAATTAATCCGCTTGGTTATATATGACTTATAAATGAGACCTGATTCTGGAGAGAGAACTCGAGGTCTAACATGTACTACTAACGGAGACTATAAAGGTAAACCAAGAAAGGTTCGTCAAGTGTAAATTACACAAGTTTTGTCTTGAGGACTACACAACTGGAGACAGAGTCGAAAGGGTCGAAAGGAGTAACGTTATTCATATATTAGAAGGTGGGTCCGATTCGACGACAGTGAACGGATCTGATGTTATCCGAGAGTAGGTCAGACAAATGTTTGTGAGAACGGCAAGAAGTTCAGTAAAAGGTGTATTACAGTCAAAACATTTTTGTCTTTAGATGGGCAAAGATTTACTTACGGGTCATAGGTTGTGTCGAGAATCGTGTGTTTCAAGTTAATCATAAACAACTTATTTACTTACTACTTGGTTGATCTACGTAAAAAAAGATGGGAGTACCTCGAATTACGATCTTAAGACACATGGTAAAGGATAGTTCCTAAAAGTATATATACGTATATACACACATGTACATATATATATTCTCTCTTTCTCTCTTTCTGAGTGGTTCAGATAAAAGATTTATGAACTCTATTTCTAGGTCACAACGAATTCGTGACGAGAAATAAAAAGATGTCAGACGACTTCAAGTTCGAAGTAAAAGACTAATAAATTTTATTATCAAATCTACTGTCAAGGTCCACCCCTTTTTTCCTTTACCTTATTAAGAGGGTGTAGGGGAAATTGGAGTGGAGGATTGGGGTAGTAGTGAGGGAACGGAACGGAGAGTAGGAACTTTGTACGACACCATTTGTTTTCCGTTCCTCTCTACCTTCTCTTCATCCCCTTTCTTAAAGTCTTTAAATGTATCCTTTAAAGTGAGTATTTACTTTTCTTTTATTAAATTACTCTTTCATTCTGATCTCATACGACGGGAAAAAACCAGTGGTATTTTTATTTATCACAATCTACGAGAGAGTTTAGATTAAAGAAATGACGTTCAAACTTGTTTAGTAAAGGGTGACTAAAAGTTAGGTTGTAAACCTTAAATTTCTCCAAACCCCTCTGGGAAGATATGTGAAGAAGAAAAGGTCATTCAAGAGTCTCAGAGGACTTTAAGACGATAGGATCTAGAACTATGACTTACTAAGATAAGTCAATACAGTTGTTGATACGGGTTCGACTGGCACTTCGAACGGTAAAAACAACGTAGAGGACGTGACCGTCCACATAAGAAATGTGATCGTAATAGGTCCTTCGGGCTCAGTATATCAGTATATTTCAAGTAGAATTAAAGGTTTTGTACAACTAAAGAATCGTTTCGAGGTTGAGTCTTCCGATCAGTCGATGATCCTATTAGTGTTGTGACTCACTTATATAACTATCAGACTCATTTAGTCATACAATGTTTGATATGTAGCAAGGTCAAAAAGATTGTTAAGAGTTTATTTTTTATTTTTTAATTCCGTCATTTTACTAATCTTTGAAGGACGATAATAGACTACGTAGACATTGTCTCTATCTTTATTTTATTTTTACTGGTTATGGAATTAAGTCAAACAAACGGAAAGGTGTAGAAGCATTCACACCAATAGTGTAACACAGAGACTAATGTAAACCACACTAAAACCATCCGTACGTATCTAATACATGTGTAATGTCCCCCATAAAAATATTAGGTATAGTTGTTACCGATTTAACTCAAATGTTTATCCTAATATAAGTTATATAGTGATTTACTCCTATGTTTGAATTATTCTTTGTAAACGTATTTCTTACCGTCACAATTTGTTTAAATTTTTCATCGGTACCTCTATATGTATCTAGGATACGAAATTTTGGAGTTTCTTTAATTTAACTACATTTTCTTTATTTTGTTATTTAAATTTGGAATCTCTATCATGAACGACTTAATAGTGTTTCATATGTTACGTTATTTTGTTGTTTTTCCCTTTCCACATGAAAGGACAAGTATAGTATTCGTACAAAAATATTATTACGTACGAAGGACGTCTTCGTAGAGTTACCACGATGCCATTTGCCTTTGTCCATTTAAAAAACTCTATATATAAAAAATACAATAGATGCTCTGACCTATTACGATTAGTATAGAAAAATGTAATAACGTATTAGCCTTAAATTTTTATTTGAAACGGAAAAGTACTAAAGGGAAAATTACTAGATTACTACCCACATATATATCTATATAGTTATATATACGACGACAAATTAGCGATTCAGTACAGACTGAGACTCTGGGGTACCTGACATTGGACGGTCCGAGGAGACAGATACCCTAAAGGGTCCGTTCTTATGACTTCACCAAACGGTAAAGGAAGAGGTCCCCTAGAAGGGATGTAGACGGAGGACTCAGAGGACGTAACGTTCGTCTAAGAAATGACGACTTGGTGGTCCCTTCGGAGGTAAGTATACATACACGAATCGGTGAGTCTGTAAAGGCTGAGAAACACTGTGGTACGTGACATCGGACGGTCCGAGGTAACAGGTACCCCTAAGAGGTCTGTTCTTATGACTTTACTCAACGGTACGGGAGGAGGTCCCCTAGAAGAGTTGGGTCCCTAGTTTGGGTACAGAGTGTTTAACGTCCACCCAAGAAATGGTAGACTTGGTATTCCCTTTGGGTTCTTATGACCTCACCCGTCGGATAGGGAAGAGGTCCCCTTAAATGACTGGGTCTTTTGCTTGACCCTAGAGAATGTAACGTCCGTCTAAGAAATGGTCGACTTGATAGTCCCTTCGAGGTAAATATACATATCTGGAACCATTTCGATGAATTTTATGCGTACCTTGAAAATCTATAGTTTGACTAATCAGTGAGTCAGTACAAGCTTAGAAACGCTGGGATACCTGACGTCGTGTGGTCCGCAGGGACAGGTAGTGGTTGAGGACCTCAAATGAGTTTGAGTACAGGTAGCTCATTCACGATGGTAGGTTGGTAGAGTAGGAGACAGTCGGGGAAGAGAAGGTCGGAGATTAGAAAGAGTCGTAGTCACAGAAAAGTTTACTCAGTCAAGAAGAGTAGTCCACCGGTTTCATAACCTCAAAGTCGTCGTCAGGAAGGTTACTTGTAAGTCCTGACTAAAGGAAATCCTACCTGACCAACCTAGAGGAACGTCAGGTTCCGTGAGAGTTCTCAGAAGAGGTTGTGGTGTCGAGTTCTCGTCGTTAAGAAGTCATTAGTCAAAAGTAATGTCAGGTTTAGAGTGTAGGTATGCACTGATGACCTTTTTGGTATCGAAACTGATCTGGTTGAAACAACCGTTTCATTACCGAGACGAAAAATTATACGACAGATCCAACCAGTTATGAAAAGAAGGTTCCTCGTTCGTAGAAGATTAAAAGTACCGACGTCAGTTATAGACGTCACTGAAACCTCGGGTTCTTTTATTTCAGAGAGTGACAAAGGTAACTAAGGGGTAGATAAACAGTACTTCCCTACTCTGGTCTACGGTACTAGAATCAAAAGACTTACAACTCAAAATTCGCTTGAAAAACTGAGAGGAGAAAGTGAAAGTAGTTCCCCGAGAACTCAAGTGGAATTTAAAGACGGTATTCCCGTCACAGTAGACGTATAGACTGTAATAACTATAAAGAAGACCGTTAGAACTAACGTCGAACACGAAGTAGGTCGGGTCGTAAAGAGTACTACATGAGACGTATATTCAATTTATTCGTCCCACTGTTATATGTCGGAACTGCCTGAGGAAAGGGTTAAACCTTGGTCAGACAACAAGGTACAGGTCAAGATTGACAACGAAGAACTGGACGTATGTCTAAAGAGTCCTCCGTCCAGTCCAACAGACCATAAGGGTAGAGAACTTCTTAAAGGGTGTCAAACAACACTAGGTGTGTCAGTTTCTAAAACCGTATTAGTCATTTTGTCTTTATCTACAAAAAGACCTTGAGAGAACGAAAAAGTCACTAGGTTGTTTACGACCGTTAAACTAGAGAACGAGCAGACAGAAAAGATTTAGGTAGAACTTGTAGACTTTCAAGTACCAAGTGGATGACAACTTCGGATCGAATATCTTAAAACTCGTAATGAAACGATCGTACACTCTACTCGCGTCAACACACCATCAAACTTGTAAGAAACCGTAACGGAAAAAAACTCTAACCTTACTTTTAACTGGAAAAAGTCAGGGCACCGGTGACGACTCAATAGGTTCAAACGACCGTATAACTCACGTCGTGAAAGTATCGTAATGGAAAATCCTAAACTTTATCGAGTTACATTAAGGTGATATAGGTGATCGAAACAAGTATCACTACGAAGGATTCTGGGTGGACTAAAGTCTGAGGTCCTACAGACCGAGATCTACTCACTAGTGTGGTAGTACCAATAGACCCAGTATTTTTAGAAAAAACATATCAAGAAGACACATAAGAGCGGTGAAGAAGAATTATAAAAGACGAAAACAATCCGGATATCGTGAAGACAGGAAATAACACGGGTGGAACCGTACTTTAAAAAGGAACCATAGAGATTAAAAAGGAACTCTAGAGATCAGAAAGGGTAAGATAACAAAAGGAGACAAAGAAACGTGACTAGTGACTCCTTCTGAGAGTAGCGAGGCACGATAAGAAACGTTGAGACGTAAGTTTATCTATATAAAAAGAAAAAGATGAAACGGAAATCGAAGAGAAAAGAGTCGATAAACACTCCGGAGGAGTCTGTTGGTAAAACGGTAAAATGTAAAAAAAAGGGAACCCTTACCAGAAGTAGTGACGGAGAACATATTACAGTGCTTGGAGGTAGGTATCAAGAAGTCCGTGAGACAGAGTCTAGATCAGGGAACTTAGAGAAATAGTGAAGGTGACATATTAGTATTCCCTAAACTAAATCCAGTATGGACTCACCAGATCACCAAAAGGGACGAAAGAAGTTGAATTCAGACTTAAACCGTTATTCCTCAAGTACTAAACTCGGTGTCAGTCGAGGACCAAACAAAAACGATTGACATATCTCGAAGAGGGAAAAACCGACGTTTCTTATATTAGTTAGACTAAAGTCATAACTGATAGACCATTACAGGTACACATCTCAGAAGAGAACACAACAACCTTCTGTTACAAACAATACTGGTCACGCAAGAGAACCGTTTTGAGACAATCGGAAACTGGACGAAGCAAAACATGAGGTTCCGGTTTAAACGGACAATGAGGGCCATAGAGAATTGAAGGATGAAAACGTAAGGTCAGGGGATATTACTTTTCTGTAGAAAAAACCCACAATCAAGATCTTCCAGGACATCCAGAAATATCTTGACAAGTTGAAGTCAAAGAAGTCGTAATGACCAACCCCGTGTCTGAACCTAATGACACTAGAACTCACCAAACGAACTTTTACTTGTCTCTAGCAAGACAGCAAAAACTCTGACGTAGGTTCATGACGTAAAGTCTGAGAAAACAACTGAAACTCCCGATGAGGTAAAGAAGATTCTCTAAGAACGGGAGTCATCATCTGTATTACCAGTAGACTCAATTTAAGTGAGTAAAGTCAGGTAAAATCAATCAACTAAGCTTTACAGTTACAAGTAAGAACGGTAGAGGACAAACTGGTGAAGGTTAATCGGAACTAAGTACCTGGATTGTAAGTCCCAAGGATACGTTATAACGAGAAGTGTCGTAACCTGAAGTGAAGGTAGTGGTCAGTGTAGGTCTTGACCCACAACAAAAACGAAACCGAGGCAGAGAAGTAAGAAAGACCTCAATAAAGAGGTGACTAGAGGACATCGTATAACCCGTGGATGGCTGGACCCCTCAAGTAGACAGTCACATGATAGGAAAGTGGAAAAGTACGACAAGTACCCCAAGAGTTCCATTCTTTTGAATTCACCAAACGGTAAGGGAAGGGGTCACCTATGTAAAACAGTCTTGAGAGGTGGCACTGGGCAGGCAGAACCCACCGGGATGTACCGTACCGAGTATTAAAGTAACTCAATCTGTTCCGACACTAGGCACACTCATCAAACCAATCAAAAGAAACCACCAAAAGAAAGACAGACGGGAGACTAGGTATTCCTATTCTCCGAATACCTTCGAAGGACTACTTTCTCTGACTGACTCCCCATTCGACCCAGAATAAGATTACCCGGTACGAGTCATTTAGAAATTAGATTAAAAGACACCTACCTGCCCGACCCAAGGGAGGGACAACAAACTGGACGCCGGTTTGATACCACCTCCATTACTTCTATTACCGTCAAGTCAAGTCAAGTCAAGTCAACGAGTCAGTACAGGCTGAGAAACGCTGGGGTACTTAGCGTCGTACGGTCCGGAGAGACGGGTAGTGGTTGAGGGTCTCAAATAAGTCTCAGTACAGGTAACTCAGTCACTACGGTAGGTCGGCAGAGTAGGAGTCAGCAGGGGAAGCGGAGGACGGGGGTTAGGGAGGGTCGTAGTCTCAGAAGAGGTTACTCAGTTGGGAAGAGTACTCCACCGGTTTCATGGTCTCAAAGTCGAAATCGTAGTAAGGAAGGTTTCTTTAGGGGTCCAACTAGAGGAAATCTTATCTGACCAACCTAGAGGAACGTCTGGTTCCTTGAGAGTTCTCAGAAGAGGTTGTGGTGTCAAGTTTTCGTAGTTAAGAAGCCACGAGTCGGAAGAAGTGTCAGGTTGAGAGTGTAGGTATGTACTGATGACCTTTTTGGTATCGGAACTGATCTACCTGGAATCAGCCGTTTCATTACAGAGACGAAAACTTATATGATAGATCCAACCAGTATTGAAAAGAAGGTTCCTCATTCGCAGAAAATTAAAGTACCGACGTCAGTGGTGGACGTCACTAAAACCTCGGGTTTTTTTATTTCAGACTGTGACAAAGGGGTAGATAAAGGGTACCTCACTACCCTGGCCTACGGTACTAGAAGCAAAAGACTTACAACTCGAAATTCGGTTGAAAAAGTCAGAGGAGAAAGTGAAAGTAGTTCTCCGAAAAATCAAGGAGAAGTGAAAGACGGTATTTCCACCACAGTAGACGTATAGACTCCAATAACTATAAAGAGGGTCGTTAGAACTAAGGTCGAACACAAAGAAGGTCAGGTCACAAAGAGTACTACATGAGACGTATATGCAATTTATTCGTCCCACTGTTATATGTCGGAACTGCATGTGGAAAAGGATAAACCTTGGTCAGACAACAAGGTACAGGTCAAGATTGACAACGAAGGACCGGACGTATGTCTAAAGAGCTCTCCGTCCAGTCTACCAGACCATAAGGGTAGAGAAAGTCTTAAAAGGTGTCAAATAACACTAGGTGTGTCAGTTTTCGAAACCGTATCAGTTATTTCGTCTTTATCTACAAAAAGACCTTGAGAGAACGAAAAAGGTACTAGGTCGTTGGAGGAAGTTTTCCAGGGTACGTCCGTAACGATGTGAGTCACGGGGGATGGGACGTCGTCCGGTGGTAACTGGAGTGGAGACGACCTCTGAGGCCCTGTGAGTTCCCGTTCAGACCCAGTCAGAGAACACCCCAGTGACGAGGAAAGAGGACCCAGGACCACGTATGTTCCAAGACAAAAAGGGAGGTTCTCAGACAAAGGACACATTCAAGACCACCGAGACACCACCCCAGTTGCTACTGGAGGAGTTTCTCCCGAATATGGTATGGGTCCAGACGACGTGGGTCTCGGGGACGGGGACACCGTCAGGTGACGACTGGACATGGAAACGTCCTCTGTGAGTGTGTGTCAAGACCGAGTCAGAGACACCCCAGAGACCCAGGACCACCCGTGTTCCAAACAAACTCGGGAGAAACGTAGAGACCGCCCATTCCCCAAACTAAGATTTACACTAAAACGGGGAGGTTGGTAGAAAGACCCCGAAGAGGAAACGGGAACCTGCACCCCATAGAAAAAACCGTTTTAGGTTGTAAGAGGTCAGTTGCCAACGAGTCGACACTCTTCTACTCGTGTCCAGGAAGATGAGGTGGCAGACTGCGGTCATATGTCTCGACCCTATAACAGAGGGTTTATGCACGTCGTCTACATCAGACAATTCTTAGACTTTGCTTGGTGTAAACAATCCCGATTGGGTTATAAAAATTATAAAATTTTTAGTTATCGAAAGTATTTAAGTTAACCTCTTTGTTTTTGTTTTTTATTTTTACCCTACTCATACACTTTAAGATCTCCTCAAAGATTTTATTTTTGGTGTAAAAATACACTTTAAAAGGATTTTTCCAGATCACCTATAACTGAAATAAAATCTTATGAGTAGTACTGGGGTCACTACAAATCTACCTTTATTCACCCACCTTAGAGCACAACCGGATTCTTAGTCCGTGTTCCTCAAGAGTAGATCAGAAACAGAGTCCGTCAGACTCGTAAGAAGACCGTAAAAACACTAAAATGAAAGAGATTATGGGCTAATATTGAGGTCGAGAGAAGTGTCATCTAAAAATCTTAATGGGTCATTAATGAAGTAACTGAACCGAGATGGTTCAAGTCACATATTGACTGTAATAGTACAAGGGTAGAATGTCGAGTGGTTAACGATAGTCCAAAGGGAAGGATTTAAGAATGTGACTTCAGGGCGAAGGTGATAGAGGTTCATACTGATATAAAGATAAATCTCAGAAATTTCTCAATCAATTTAATTTACTTCAAATACACCGACCTAGGATTGGGTCATACTCGTCACCTGAATGTGTTTTCTTCTTTAAACCTATCTCTGTAAAACAACAAAACAGCGATTCGACACAAACTGAGAAAGGCCCTAGGGTACCTGACCCTGATATCGAGTGGTCCGAGGAGACAAGTACCTTAAAAGGTCCGTTCTTGTCACCTCGTCCAACGGTAAGGCAAGAGGTTCCTATAAGGACTGAGTCTCTAGTTTGGGTACAGAGGACGTAACCGTCGTCAAAGGAATGATGACTCGGTGGACCCTTCGGGTAATGTCTCTTACGTACCTCCTTTACCACACTTTTGTGTTCCCCTTCTGTCAGTAACTGTTCGGGTCCTCTCTCCGGAATCTTCTGTTGTTACGACGATTACAGAACTAGAAGTCGAAGATCGTAGGTCTTCACACTCCCTTTTTTAAATTAACAAATTAGGTGGGCTAGACACTAAGAAGTAATGCCGTCAAGATCATTCTATTATGTAGTTGAGTCTTTATAAACCCCTTCCAGAAGAGACTACGTTTCTTATACTCTTATAATTGGAAACAAAATAACGAGCAGAGATCTACTGAGTAAGGTTGTATTTTCTAGAATTTTTCTTTCCCTACCTTTATGTCTATATCTATATAATTCTTCTGTTTCAGAAGATATTTATTCTGTTACAGTGACGTTTTGTCTTCTTATCGATATTATTTCTTCATAATTATTTTTCTTGTGAACCTAAATCGTTGTTCGTGTCGAACATTCCCACTACTACTGCCACAATGAACATCTTTGTAAGTAGTTAATAGGAGGTCTCTTTCTGATAGTAAGAATAAGAGTAAAATTTTCCCAGTGTAGTCCGACGGGTCAATATATACAAAATCATGATAACTATTACTGTTAACGGTGTTGTTTTATTATCGGTAAATAACTTAAGACCATACACGGTCCACGATATTATTTTAGAGTATACCGAATAGTGGAGATTCCGAGTGTTACTGTGATAGTTAATCCGTTATGATCTTTAATTCAAGTTTCTACAACACGCACACAAGAGTCAACGAGTCAGCATAGGTCGACAAACGTTGGGGTACCTGACCTCGGGTAGTCCGAAGAGGTGGACACCTTAAGAGGTCCGTTCGTATGTCCTCACCCAACGGTAAAGAATGAGGTAGTTTCTCCGATAATTACAGGTTTTCTGAGTGTTAAGCCAATGAGTGATCTATTCAATGTCGACAACCCGATTATAATACCTGACTTCACAAAATTTTCCGTAGGACTGGGGGACCGGTAGTGACAGAGATCACTAACACTCTTAGAATGGTCTTCCGTGAAGACCTCACTTCCGTAGACACTCAAAACTGTCGTCAAGAACGGCGAGAGGGAGATCGAGTAGGAAGGGGAGGACCTACAAGTAACGGGGAAAGGAAAGGTGACCACGGTCTCGTTCTGACCAGTAAAGTTGTTCTCCTTAAAACCCCTACAGGACGTCGGCAGGAATTGACCCGCCCCGTGATCTCCAGAGGAAACTCCAGAAGACACGAGCCGAAACACGAGACCCCGAAACGTGACCGGAGCCGAAACTCCACCGGAGACCATTAAGGCTCAAACCATCTCGTACAAAACGTCAACGACCTGGAGCCACCGAAGGCAATTGGTGTCACCTGGATCCTTCACAAAGTACGACACTTGGCAGGAGTCACCTTGGGAACTAGACCCTTCTTAGAGGAGGGGAAAAGACTTTAGAAAGTAGTGGGAAAGCTACCAGTGGGAACCGTTAGTGTAAAACGGTCCTTTTTCTACTTCCTACCTCCCCGACGTTGTAACGGACCCATTTCTTGTAAAATAAATACTTCTTTAATTGTAAAAAGAATGAAAAAGTAATACACAATTTAAAGTTTTAAAGTTATCCTTTAAAATTACGTTATAAAAGAAAAAACAGAGATGTAATAATCACTAAAATAAAATACGATGATTAAGTTACAGTGGGCTTTTGACAGATGTTTTCAATCTTGTCAAATCTAAGATCTTTCTAGTGTCCCTTATTAGTATTCCTTAAAACCTTTTGAGATCCAAGACTTTCAAGTTCAAGATTTTATAGTTTCCTTATAGACTTTTACAGTACTATATAACCTAACTATCTATTTTATAATGTTATTTTTCAAGTATTACTAGATGAATCCAAAGTTTTATTCGGTATCCATATGTTAGATCCCTTACACGTCGGATATTTCGCGTCCAGAGATTCACACCAGGTGTCTGAGGACCTCCAGGGACTCTGAGAAAGATATCGTATCCCTTGATATAAGTTATAGAACATTATTGGAAATACCTTTTCTTAGACTTTTCCTTATATACATAAATACATATTGACTTAGTGAAACAACATATGAACTTTACTTGTGTTGTAACATATAGTTGATATGAGGTTATTTTTTCTTTTTTTCTTATAGGAACTTGCACATCGTTTTTAAGAACAAAAAGAGTCATTGTACAGAGGAATTATAACATACACTACTTTACACTACATACGTATTTTGTAAAGACTACAAATGACTTTATATTTTTAACAGAGAATACGTTTTCTTAATCCGAAACCATAAACCGTGTGTAGGAAAAGTTTTTACTTACTTCACCCTGATAATGTCATTCCTTTTGTTACGAGAGACTCCTGTCAAAATTCTCGACTCGAAAATTCGTTTGTAATCTTAAAACCTTTTGAAAGTAAGTGATTGTACTCGAACTGAGGTAAGGTTAGGGATTTCTGAAAAGACTGTTCTAAGTACTATTATAATTACTTATACTAAAAATTTTAGAAAGTATTACTTTACCTACTCGTAATCCTTCAAGTCGTATCGAACCATTCAAAGGTTGACTGGTTACATACTACCATGTTTTAGTACCGATCTATCTTCTAAGTAAGTTTTTCGTGTTGTCTTATAATACAGAATTACTTTGTCTCACATTTTCTGTACACCAAATTCTAAGTTATAACGTTGGTAAGAGAATACTTTGTTAGTAAATAATACAAAACTAGACCATAGTTCCTTCTAGAGGTTAATAGAATTTTCCGATGATTTTACGAAGAAAGAAAAAGTAGACGTTTAGACACACTCCGGTCTAAAGAAGTGTATGAAGTCGGTTTTGTAGAACGTTGTCTGACTTATGACTTCGTCCTTTTTAAGTCGACAGAAACACTTCGGTCTGTAATTTATCTAAACATTTTTTTATATTTTGTTACGGTCAGAAGATTAATTTATGTATAAATTCTTATATACCCGAAGGGACCACCGAGTCTACCATTTCTTAGGTGGACGTTACGTCCTCTGGACCCAAGTTAAGGACCCAACCCTTCTAGGGGACCTCCTCCCGTACCGATGGGTGAGGTCATAAGAACGGACCTCTTAAGATACCTGTCCCCTCGGACCACCTGATATCAGGTACCCCAACGTTTCTCAGTCTGTGCTGACTTGTTGATTGTGTGTGTGTTTGTGTTCTTATATATTAATGACAAATTTTGTAATGTAATATATTATCCGAATAATAAAACTAAAAGTTTAATCAATTTGAATAAAATTTTGGTAAAATGAATAGTCAGAATTAAGACTAATCCCATCTATCGTTATCTATATTGGGTGTTTTCGAGAGATCCTGGGAGTTTTTTAACATTTTTAGATTTTCCCCACGACTCTGATTTCAAAATTCTTAGTTACGATATTTCATGGAGAGACGGGGTTCAGATGACAATCATTTACCATGGGTACGACAAGAGAGGGTTACCGTGGTGGAAGTCTTTTCACCTTCTATAGTAGACTGACTACTTTCCCCCTCAACTAATCCCATACCTCTTTTCACCCTTTCCCTCCTCCGACTAGTCTCACTCCCCGTTCTCGGAGTCCGACGTCGGGTGGGAGTCGGGTTCCTAAGATCCAGTCTGGAGGTCTGCCAGGTCTACCGATCACAGAGGGTGTAAGAGATGGACATCTAGGACAGGGTAATCGACGGCGAACCAGGTGTCTGACAGGGCTAACTAATACTCATTTAGAAACATAGTATGGACGTTGAAAAAAGAAGGATCATCCGCATATACCGAACGTTGAACAGAAACATAGCCAAATTGACGAAAAATTCCTCGGACGTTTTTCCTATCCAGACTCACTGAACCTTCCCGTTCTGGTCATATCGTTCTGCGTTATCGGGATCCCTTTACATGAGGTCCAGGAGAGACACCCTCTTCCTCGACCTCTTCGGACCTGAACTGATTATTGTGGATTGTAAGTAATCAGGACGAAATTGGACAAGTGGGACAGGTCGACAAAGAGTACAGATGACATGTGTGTTAAGAGGGTTCTTAAAGTCACAAAAATCTCCACAAAAGTCTTTGAGTAGTACGAACAATACCTGATGAAACTGTCGTATGGAAGTCGTCGAGGAATTTACACTTATGACTGAAATAAGTAGTGGGAAGACAGGTATTTATGAGGTAAACTTACTGCCGTACGTACAGTACCGATTTATGGATTGTAGACTGATTCTGGTGTTCCCTCCCTTGTTAGTACGTTAGCACTTAAGACCCAGACAGAACCGAAGACTACGATTCGGATCGGATCAACAAGTAACCAAAGTCTTACTTAGTCCATCAGTCTCATTAAGAAAGTATTATACTCCCTCCAGTACAATGAGGGGACGAGTTTCAGGAGGTTCACAAAGGGGGAGAAATAAATATTATTTGGCTTCAGGAATGTCTCCGTCTGCTTTGAACTATTCTACCGGTCCTAAAGGGAAGGAAGGACTGGAGTAGAGATTAAAGAGGACGAGTGACTGACAGGAAGTCAGTATGTCTCGAGAACCGTTGACGAACTGGAGGGGAGTCTCAACCGAGAAAACCCGGGGAGACAGACCTTAGGAGGAAGGGGATCCAAAAACGAGTAGAGTAGTAGAAATTCGGAGGTGAGTGGTAGTATGGGAGTCACTCCGAGAGGGAGTGACGAGATGAACTTTGACGTTTGGTCTTGGGGGTTGGAGTGGAGGTAGTAGAGGGTAGAGGAAGGGGTCAGGAAGGGTAGAGGAACTCAGGCACCTAAAAACGGTGTAGATTAACAATGTCTTGTACTGTGTTAGGATCTAAAACTGAATCAGAGCTCGGAAGTCTGAAGACCTATCAGTGAAAATACTGTGTGATGGACGAAATGAACAATGAAGTGAGTATAAAACGAATAAGACAATGAATTATTAATGAATAACGCAGAAATAAGACCATTGAAAAAAAAGATAAAGTAAAGAACAGTATAGGGGTTTGGGTCCGGATTTTGTCAAGGACAATGTTCCATACATATGTTGATTTTAACCGAAAAATTTCATGACAGAATAAGAAACTGGTCATGACAAGATAAACACCTTAAACACCTTTAACCGAGGGACCATCCTTTGTTTTGTTTGTAAAAGTTACAATCTCGGAAACTGTAAAAATTAACGGTGTCTATAACCTCTCCAGAACCTTAAATCGACCCCAAGTATAGGTTTCGTCCGGAGAGATTTTCTACCGAGAGTTTGAAGGTCTACCGGTATGTCCACCCTGTTCTCAGACTGAAATTTTAAAAACTAACATTAATCTTAAAGTTCATGTAGAAATACTACCTGAAAAGTCTTTTCTCAGTCGACTCTCTAAAATATATCGTCTGTCGTTTCTTTGTAAGAGGTTTTCGAAGAGATCTGTCATAAAAGGTATACATCTCACAACACGAACAATACTGGTCATTACTGTAGGCAAAAAAGGACATAACGGGTAGTGACGGTAGGGGAAGGAGGAAAGACCGGGTAGGTGGTACAAACTTGTCGAGTATCTGTGTGTAAGAGTAGAAACTGTTAGGTCCACTTTCGTCCCTTTCGGACGTAAAGAAAAGCCTGAGACAAAAAAAAAAAAAAAATTTAACCCGAAGGGACCACAGAGTCACCCATTGCGTAGACGGAGGTTACGTCCTCTGGGCCCAAGCTAGGGACTCAACCCTTCTAGGGGACCTCTTTCTTTACCGTTGGGTGAGGTCATGAGAACGGACCTTTTAGGGTACCTGACTCTTCGGACCATCCGATGTCAGTCACCCCAGTGTTTCTCAACCTGTGTTGACTCGCTGAAGTGAAGTTACCTCTTTAATAGTATCAAAGACCACTTGTATTAAATGGATCACGGGTATAAAGACCCGTTTATAAGTGACGATTTTACCAAGTCTAATAAACTCTTTATTAAGGAAAGTTTGCTAGACTTTAGTCAGAAATATTTAATCTAGAAATATACATCAAGACGAAAGACTTCAATTCCTCGAACTTAGAGGGTACATCCTCCGGAAGCTTGCCTTGTGTTTATAAGTGTTCCGTTTAATTAGTACATGTCTCATCACTATCAATGAAAGGAACTAGTCGTGGATCATCTCTCATTGTTTATCTATCGATCATTAACTTACTATGAGAAAGAACATTACATCGGACTCTGATGTAACGAAAAATTTATTAGTCACTGTGTTACACCCGACAATAATTTGAATGTCAACTGAGATAATAGAGTCCGGAAAGGTGTGATAAATGACACTTGGACCCGGATATTAATATCCTAAATGTAAATTAGAATATTTTAAATCAAAATAATTAGCGGGGTAATAAGGTCTGACGTCGTAGAATCTGTAAATTCTGATAAAACTGAATAATAAATACGGAAAAGATAGTACAGTGTGTGTAAACACTTCATACGAGAGATGATAAAATAGGTTTAGAAACTACTTGTGTCACCACATGTGTCCTTGTTTCTATTTCGGAAGTGTATCTAAAATGAGTAATCAATTCAAGTGTGACCATAGGAAACACAACTATTTATGAAATGATCCTCTGCTTTCCACATAAATCACCCGTACTTGATATATTTTACCTTAGTAAATCAAATTTTGTTATCGAACTCTATGAGAATAACACAAAGTTTCCTGTTTAGTAAGGAACGCAAAGACATAGGACAACAGTAAGAAATTCTGTCTTAAGAACCAAGTCAATAAAATTCTTGATTTAAAGTTTCAATGGAAAAATCAAGATGTAAAACACAAAGTTTTTGCGGAAAAATAAAGATATGATAAAAGGAATTCAAATACAGATTAAATGAAAGACATAGAAGGTCTACAATTTCGACCTAAATCTTTTCCGTCTCCTTGGTCTCTAGTTTAACGGTTGTAGGCAACCTAGTAACTTTTTCGTTCTCTCAAGGTCTTTTTGTAGATGAAGACGAAATAACTGATACGGTTTCGGAAACTGACACACCTAGTGTTATTTGACACCTTTTAAGACTTTCTCTACCCTTATGGTCTGGTGGACTGGACGGAGGACTTTTTAGACATACGTCCAGTTCTTCGTTGTCAATCTTAACCTGTACCTTGTTGACTAACCAAGGTGTAACCCTTTCCTCATACAGTTCCGACGTATAACAGTGGGACGAATAAATCGAATATATGTCTCATGTAGTACTCTTTACGGTCCGACCTATTTCGTGTTCGACCTTAGTTCTAACGACCCTCTTTATAGTTATTACAGTCTATACGTCTACTGTGGTGGGAATACTGTCTTTCACTTCTTCTTGATTTCTCGGAGAACTACTTTCACTCTCACTTTTCCCATCAAATTTTGAGTTGTAAGTCTTTTGTTTCTAGTACCGTAGATCAGGGTAGTGAAGTACCGTTTATCTACCCCTTCGTTACCTTTGTCACTCTCTGAAATAAAAGAACCCGAGGTCTTAGTGACGTCTACCACTGACGTCGGTACTTTAATTTTCTGTGAACGAGGAGCCTTCTTTTCGACATTGGGTGGATCTATCGTATAATTTTTCGTCTCTGTAATGAAACGGTTGTTTCCAGGTGGATCAGTTTTGATACCAAAAAGGTCGTCAGTACATACCTACACTCTCAACCTGACATTTCTTTCGACTCGTGACTTCTTAAATACGAAAACTCGACGTTACAACCTCTTCTGAGAACTCTCAGGTAACCTAACGTTCCTCTAGGTTGGTCAGGTAGGATTTCCTTTAGTCAGGAGTCACAAGTAACCTTCCTGACTACGACTTTGACTTTAAGGTTATAAAACCGGTGGACTACTCTTCTTGACTAAGTAAACTTTTCTGGGACTACGACTCTTTTTAACCTCCGTCCTCTTCCCCTGTTGTCTCCTACTCTACCGTAGTGACTGAGCTACCTGTACTCAAACTCGTTCGAGATCCTCAACCACTACCTGTTCCTACAGACCGTACGACGTCAGGTACCCCAGCGTTTCTCAGTCTGTACTAACTCGCTGACTTGACTTGACTTGACTGTAGTGCTTTTTCTATTTTTTCTAGTTGAAACAAAAATTGTAATTTAATAAAAAATTTCACAACAATTCGAAGAAAATTACTTAATAATATCTTAAAAATTTACGAGGAATAGATAGTATAAAAATATAATACTTCGTATAGAGTAATACATATATACCCATATATATACTACTTCGATATAATTTACGAGTTACCTAAATAACTGTCGTAAAATAAAATTATGTATAAATAATCGTATATAAATATGTAGTCAAATGACTCGTAGATAATCTATGATTCATAACACGGACGTTTGTTTCTAGAAGGGAGTCCCCAGGAAGGATAACTCCCGGTCCTTAAGACAGAAGATTTCCTTACTGTTGTCCTATGTCCCTGAGGTTCTTACTAGACGGAAACTCTGTGTGATTCTACCATTTGTCAAAGGTTGGTTGGATTATTTAGAAGCTCTTTCTACGACGATCTCTTCCCTATGACTAAAGATATCTTCGTCCATTCTGTGTGTTCTCTGTGTGTCTTATGGAGAGACTTTTACGAATTCGTTTAAAGTTCCTTATTTTATTTAATTTTGGATTTTGAATTAGATTGATAGGCTCACCAAAAACAATACGAATTGGTGAGTTTAGAGGGGCAATGAAAGTACACCTTAGTGTCCTAAAGAGGTAAATTCCTGACAAAGGTCTAATCTTCGTTACGTGATTTTTGAAACGTTTTAAAAAAAGATATTTTCGTTTCACATTACGATGACTACACAGAGACGACAATCATAAACAGGTGTATGTACACCAAGGATGGAAGACAGAGATACCTCTCGTAATTACCTAAACACCCATGAGGTGTCAAGTAAGGATTACGACTCATACCAGATCTCTTCGTTCTTTATTTCTTTTATTCAGAAACTAAACTTAAATTAGGTATAAGGATTTTTAAGTATTATTGTACTATTACTATAAAGTTTTAAAAAGAAAAAGTTTTTCACCGCTCACAAACATACGAGTTTCGCGTTGGTGTAATAGAGTCAAAATGTACTCCGTGAAAAGAAATTTCTATATGTTTGTACTCATTTTAAAAATCCAAAATTTTTATTCAGTGTTATCAGAAAACGGACTCAAAGCAACGACGGGTCTTATAGAAGGGGTTTCCGTAGACGTTTTTCGTCGACCTAATAAAATAAAGAGAACCGAGTTCTTTAGAAAGTGAACATGGAGGATGACTTTCAAAGAATAGAAAGGTAAAGTACACGTGACTCTAAGTAGTAAAGAGAAACGTAAGTGACTCAGAGAAACTCAATTATTAGTAGCCGAGTCAAGAGTATGTCTTAAAAGAGTGGTTTGATTCAACGAAGGACTTGACGTGGGATTCTCGTTCAGGACTGGACTGGGTCGGACCGGGTCCGAGGACCCCGTGGTACATGGTCAGTTGTCTAGACCTACCCTCTAATCTAAAATAATAAGATGTAACTATCCGTCGATATGAGACACTGGAAGAGAGGAGGGATATTTATTAGACTTCTCCCTGACCCGTGGACCCCTTACAAGAAGGTATCTTGTTCTCTTTCTCCCACCCCGTCCCCTTTTTTCACTCGATGTCTGAACTTCAGTGTAAGAGACCAACCCATGACCGAGAGACACCGGGAAGACTCACTGAGCACGGATAGATGGAAAAGTAAGTTTATAAGTTTGTTAAAGATGTACGGATCGTATCCAGTGTCACTTAGTCACTTTAGATGTATTAATTATAGTTACAATAGTATACTACGCATGGCAAGACGTTGACTCTTCGTAATTTCCAATCGTGTATAACATACATAGCACCATATAGGTCTCTTGTCCATAGTACTGAATAAAGCAGTAAACGTTATCTTCCTATAATCCGACAAAGGTCGAAAGGTCTTAATTATTCGTCATAACGTCACTTGTTTCGTCAAGTATAGAAGAACACGTATATACACGTTCAAGTTCCAAAATTCAAAAAAAGGGGGTCTAAGATTCAAATTATCTATTATCGGTAAACAGGGGAAACCCGTGTGTGTGTGTGTATACTTATAAACTTATCAACATACACATCATATTTCAGACTTTCTATATGGAGTTTAATTATTGGAGATCTTTTGATCCCTGGTCTAAACCCGTCCCTTAATACCGACTTTTCCTGAAATGGGAATAGACATTATAAAATTGACAAAATTTTATATTCCGTTTGTCTAAGTTCAGAATAAACATATTAAAATTTACAAAAGTCCCGTCCTTATCTCCACGTCTACATCTCTTACCCTACACACCTGTGTCAGCCCATCACCCGTTCTACTTAACCCTCTCATTCTAACTATGTATGTGTGACTTTTCACTTTCACAATCACAAGTCAGTGCAGTCTGAGAGACGCTGGGATACCTGACATCAGGTGGTCCGAAGAGACAGGTACCTTAAGAGGTCTGTTTTTATGACCTCACCCAACGGTAAGGGAAGAGGTCTATAGATGTGATGGTACATATTTTGTCTATCGATCACTCTTCACGACATATCGTGTCTCTCGAGTCGAGTCACGAGACTCTACTGGACCTCCCCATTCTACCCCCGTCCCCACCCTCCCTCCGAAATCTCCCTCCTCTAAATACATATGTATATTGACTAAATGAGGTAACATGTCGTCTTTGTTTGTTTTGTAACATTTCGTTAATACGAGGTTAATTTTTTTCTATTTTTAAATATTTCACTTTGTATGACGAAACACTTTTACTGAAAAGAAGGAGAAAATAAGTTTCGTCTTTCACCTCGAGAGACGTCCGTGAGGTCGGTCGGAACAACCCACACGTCACTCCATCAGACTCCCCGAGCCGACGGACTCGACGACTACTTTTGTGCGTGTCTGGACTTTCTGGTAGTGGGTCTCCGTCGACGTGTCGGGTAAGGACCCACCAGTGTTCCGAATGAGAGGTGAGAGTGAAGATGACGTTATACCCTTGAGATTAAAGAGAAACTAACTTTTTGTAGTGTCTACTAGTATAAAACTTCTGGAAGGAATCCCAGACTGACATGACTAATGCTACTACTTTCCTTGCGGATGTTCACCTCAATGTGTACCCTTCCGTTTAGTTGTTGACTAACTTTTGTACTATTTCATCAACGTCTTACATGCGCATTTTTTTTGGTCCTTCGTAAAGATTAGGGAAACTACTTTTTATAAAGTGACCCTAAAACGAAAAAATTCAAAGGAGAGAGAATACAAAGAAAATGAAAGGAAGAGTTGAGAAGGGAAACTTTTAAGGACTTGTAAAATACATGTCTACTTGATTAAAGGGGGGAAGGGGCTGAAAATTTAATATTATGTATCTTAGAATCTTATGACTCAACAGTTTAATTCCTTAACACCCGTCTCCTTTCGAAACAGACATACATTCGAAATAAAACTTCAAAACCCTCCTCTGAATAATAGATACCTGGTACCTCATTAAATTTCTATAGTTTTAACTTATCCGTCTCAGGAGAGTTTCAATTTGAAATAGATGATTCCGTCACTTGTTCTGTCAACATGTAGTCTCCATCGTACACAACCCCGACCTTGACGTGTGATAAATCCCCCGTTGTCCATTCTCTTTTAAGTACAAGGAGTCGATGTACATTTACTCCTATCCAAACATAGAGGAATTCCTACAGTGATACGTCAGAAGATTTTTACGACGTTTACCCGTTATGTTTAATATGACATTAATTGACGTACATGGTGACAACGGTAATTAAGTATCAAGAATTACCTATCTTTTCAATACTACATGAACTAGGACACTTGTAGTCTAATTGGACTAGACAATAGAAGTCCTTTTCGATACGTTAATTCACGTAATTTATCCGGTTTCTGTCTATGCGTCAAAACATAAAACCCTCGTAATGTTCAAAAGGATTGTATAAATCAAACTAGGAAGGCTATGTTTACGGTGAAATAAGAGAACCCCATTTTCGACTCTTATAAACTCAACTTAATTTTCTTTAAACTTCTAAATTTTTTACTTACTTTACTATTCAAATTTTATAGAAAGAATTAATTTTAACTTTTACCACTTCGTCTATTAAAAAAGTTCTTTTAATTTAATAGTTTCAATTGACTTCTTTCGTACTTCTTCATACTTCTCTAATAATTTGAACTTCTTTGTCTTTTTAAATAGATTTATAATATTTCTAAGGTTTCAGGATCCCAAAACAACTTGACACAGACAAATTAAGAACTTGACACTTGACTTTTAAAATAGATTAATATTTCCAAGAGTACAGGATTCGAAAATAAGAACTTGGACCAGATTTCTTTATTTACCAGGAATACAATCTATTTAACAATTCTACTTATTATTGATCAACGAATACACATCGATGGTTCAGAGTTTACGAGTTTTGGTTGTTTTTAGTATCACTCTCTCTTTCTCTCTGATAAGACTAAGTATTTATTACGTTAAGATTTATTTTTTACTCGTTTATTTTAGATTTCACATCAATCTCTTATTAAGTGATATTTGTTCAAATCGAAAATCAGGGGTGTTAGGGTCCTTATAAATGATAGTCCCTACGATAATCACGTTACGAAGGTTCTTCTCTTTTGTACCCTATATTTTGTTTATTTAAGTTTTAGTTAAGACTGACGTATGGGGGTTTTTCGAAGAATTTTTTCTTTTTCTTTCACTGAAAGGGGTATGGTCTTTCGTAGAGTTTGTCTGTTGATTGTGGTATCATAAATTACTTCTTTATGCTCTTTTTACGGGGTAATTTCGACTGGGTTAAATTCTAGTAGACTATGTTCGGAGTAGTAGAGAACGTAATGAGTTAAAACAACATTTTCTAGATCTCGGAGAGTCCTTACTTCTGTACTTTCTCTTTACTCTCCAAATCTATGATCTTTCTTTCTCTGACTTTGTTTGGAAAACTAACGGATGGATCTTAGTTCTCCAAGTTCGATTTGGTTATAAACTTTAATGGTTTGCAAATCTTTCCGAAAAGAAATGTTCTATTGCTAAGTCTTTAGGTATTGGTAGTAGTTAGATTAATGTTTTTTCCATTTTAATCTTTTTTGGAAATAAGTGTTATCGTTGTTTATACACTATGGGTCCCACAGGGGTCACTCTTTGTGTCTTACTATTCTTCATTCGATGTATATTGGAAAATGACTCCTCGATCTTTTTCTCGACTTTTTTCATCTCTGGATTTGTGGTGTTTCTACTGTCTATAAGGGTTTTGTTATATATCCAAATTACGTTTAGATTTACTTTATGATTGTCTGATTAAACCGTTGAATGTTTACTAAAATTTCAAAAGGATTTTCTTATTAACATTTATTGTCAGGACTGAGTTACCTGTACTCAAACTCGTCCGAGGCTCTCTACCACTTCCTGTCCCTTCGGACCGCACGACGTCAGGTGCCCCAACCTTTCTCAGTCTGTGCTGACTCGCTGACTTGTTGTCGGTGTGAAAATTTTATTCTCGCTACGATAGTTCTACCACCCTTTCCTTCGGGACCTAAAGGAAGGGTGGTTCTATGTTACTAACTTGTTGTTATGTTCTTGTTAAGTCGAAGACGGACCTCTTCTTTGCTTTCCAGACCTGGTGTCAGGTGATAAGACTAAAAAAGACAGATTGCGTCACCGAAGACAGATTGGACAGAGTAGTGTGAGATCTACGAAAGTCAAGTCAGCAAGTCAGGACAGACTGAGAAACGTTGGGGTACCTGACGTCGTACGGTCCGGAGGGACAGGTAGTGGTTGAGGGTCTCAAATGAGTTTGTGTACAGGTGGCTTAATCACTATGGTAGGTTGGTGGAGTAGGAGACAGCAGGGGAATAGGAGGGTAGAAGTTAGAAAAGGTCGTAATCCCAGAAAAGGTCACTCAGTCAAGAAGAGTCGTCCACCAGTTTCGTGACCTCAAAGTCGAAATCGTAGTCAGGAAGGTCACCCATAAGTCCTGACTAAAGGAAATCCTACCTGACCAACCTAGAGAACGTCAGGTTCCCTGAGAGTTATCAGAAGAGGTTGTGGCGTCAAGTTTTCGTAGTTAAGAAGTCACGAGTCGAAAGAGACAATGTCAGGTGGAGAGTCTAGGTATATACTGATGACCTTTTTGGTATCGAAATAATTTAACTGGAAACAACTGTTTCATTACAAAGACGAAAAATTATTCGACAGATCCAACAAGTATTAAAAGGAAGGTTCCTCACTTTCACTTTCACTTCAGCGAGTCAGCACAGGCTAAGAAACACTGGGGCACCTGACACCGGGTGGTCCGAGGAGACAGGTACCCTAAGAGGCCCATTCTTATGACCTCACCCAACGGTAAAGGAAAAGGTCCCCTAGAAGGACTGGGTCCCTAGCTTGGGTCCAGAGGGTGTAACGTCCGTCTGCGAAATTGGAGACTCGGTGGTCCCTTCGTCTCGCAGAAATTAAAGTACCGACGTCAGTGGTAGACGTCACTAAAACCTCGGGGTTTTCTATTTCAGTCGGTGACAAAGGTGACAAAGGGGTAGATAAACGGTACTTCACTACCCTGGTCCACGGTACTAGAAGTAAAAGACTTACAACTCAAAATTCGGTGGAAAAAGTGAGAGGAGAAAGTGAAAGTAGTTCCCCGAGAACTCAAACGGAAGTGAAAGACGGTATTCCCACCATAGTAGACGTGTAGACTCTAAAAACTATAAAGAGGGCCGTTAGAAGTTAAGTCGAACACGAAGTAGGTCAAGTCGTAAAGAGTACTACATGAGACGTATATTCAATTTATTCGTCCCGCTGTTATATGTCGGAACTGAATGAGGAAAGGGTTAAACCTTGGTCAGACAACAAGGTACAGGTCAAGATTGACAACGAAGAACTGGACGTATGTCTAAAGAGTCCTCCGTCCAGTCCACCAGACCATAAGGGTGAAGAAAGTCTTAAAAGGTGTCAAACAACACTAGGTGTGTCAGTTTCTAAAACCGTATCAGTTATTTCGTCTTTATCTACAAAAAGACCTTGAGAGAACGAAAAAGTCACTAGGTCGCCTACAACCGTTAAACTAGAAACCAAGGAGACGGAAAAGATTTAGGTCGAACTTGTAGACTTTCAAGTACCAAGTGGATGACAACTTCGGACCAAACATCTTAAAACTCGTAATGAAATGACCGTACACTCTACTCATGTTAACACATCATCAAACTCGTAAGAAACCGAAACGGAAAGAAACCCTAACCTTACTTTTGACTAGAAAAGGTCAGGACACCGGTGACGACTTAAAAGGTTCAAACGACCGTATAACTCACGTCGTGAAATTGTCGTAGTAGAAAATCCTAAACTTTATCGAGTCGACCTTACGGTAGTGGAGGTGATCGAAACAAGTATCACTACGAAGGATTCTGGGTGAACTGAAACGTACGATCTTACAGACCGAGATCCACTCACTAGTGTGGTAGTATTAATAGACCCAACACTTCTAAAAACATATCAAGAAGACAAATAAGAACGGTGGAGAAGAATTATAGAAGAGGAAGACAATCTAGGTATGGTGAAGACAGGAAATAACACAGGTAGAAACATACTTTACAAGAGAACCATAGAGAGTAAAAGAACTTCTCTAGAGATCAGAAAGGGTAAGATAACAAAAGGAGATAAAGAAACGTAACTAGTGACTCCTTCCGAAAGAATAGAGAGGAACAATAAGAAACCTTGAGACGTAAGTTTACCCATATAGAGAGGAAAAGAGGAAACGGAGAGTGAAGGGAAGAAAAGTATCGACAAACAGTCCGGAGGAGTCTGTTGGTAAAACGGAAAAACACAAAGAAAAAGAACCCCTACCAGTACTAGGGACGGAGGATATGTTACAGTACTTGGAGGTAGGTATCAAGAAGTCCGTGAGACAGATAGTCTAGATTAGGGAACTTAGATAAACAGTGAAGGTGACATATTAGTAGTCCCTAAACTAAATCCAGTATGGACTTACCAGATCACCAAAAGAGATGAAACAAGTTAAATTCAGACTTAAACCGTTATTCCACAAGTACTCGGTGTCAGTCGAGGGTCAGAACAAAGACTACTGACATATCTCGAAGAGGTAGAAACCGAAGTTTCTTAATATTAGTTTTAATAAAGTCATAACTGGTAGACCACTACAGGTACACATCTCAGAAGAGAACACAACAACTTTCTCCCACAAACGATACTGGTCACGCAAGAGAAACGTTTTGAGACAATCGGAAACGGGACGAAGTAAAACATGAGGTTCCGGTTTAAACAGGTAATGAGGTCCATAAAGAACTGAAGGATCAAAAAGTAAGATCTACGGAGTCCTGGTGACTTTTGTTTCTGTCGTCAAACTTGATTGTGTTTCCAGTTTTCTTTTTACAGTTGTCTGTGTGTCTGTATGTCTATCTGTCTGTGTGTGTGTACTGGATATCGAGTGATTGTTTTTGATGTTTATTACATTAAAATTTTTACTTGTCTTAAAGATGTTTATCTGTCAAAAGGTTTCTTCTGTATGTTTACCGGTTGTCCTTGTACTCTTCTGTGAGTAGTCCTTGAACGTTTAATTTTGGTGTTACTCTATAGTGAAGTAGGGATAATCTTGTAGATGATAGTTTTTGTGTTCTTCATTGTTCACAACCACTCCTACACCTCTTTTCCTTTGGTAACAAGTGATAACTACCCTTACATCTAACTACGTCGGTGATACCTTTTGTCAAACCTCTAAAGAGTTTTTTTAGTCTCTATCTTGATAGTATACTAGGTATTTCAGGTAAAGACTTATAAATAGGCTTCCTTTGTTCTTGTCATTGAGCTTTTCTGTAAGAGTGTGGGTCCGAGTGACGTCGTAACAAATGTTATCGGTTCTGTACCTTCGTTGGATTTACAGGTGACTACCTACTTGTCTATTCCTTTTACACTATATAGATATAGATAGACACATATATACTTTATATATTTACTTGGTATGCTTCCTCCTGTAAAACGGTGAACGTTTTAATTAATCGAGACTATGGCGTACCACTCATACCAATCATTATATCAATCAACATATAAGTTTTCAACGATTCCCTCAACTAGAATTTATAAGAATAACTTTCTTTTTGACGAATATTGATACACACCACCTCCTGTAACTGATCTGATTACCACTCGTAAAGTGTCAACATGTATACAACTTAATAATACAACATGTAGACGTTGATTACATTACAATAAATAGTTAAAATAGAGTTATCCATTTTGTTCGTTTGTTTTTACCTTTGATAGTTGAAACCCAATGAAACACTTAATAGGGTACACTCAATTTAACTACCATACTTTCTAGTATTACTTATGTAAAACTTAACTTCTTTTTCTTTTTGAACAAGGTATTATACGATTACCATAGTATTTCGATCTTACTAATTTTTTATAAGAACACAATTTTTATTTTAATTTCCGTCGACTCGGTTTATCTACCGTTATTTTGTGTAAGAAATTTTACCACTTTTAATATTATATATGATTTCTTTGGTAATGTATCTTAAAATTTTTCCTTTTCTAAGTAAACTTCAGTCTCTTTTGACCGATAAATTTACGTTTCATTCTCATTCCCTTATGGGAGTGAAAAATTGTACATAGTTTTATTGTCGGTCCATATAAATTTGAAATTTACAATTTTTTGTTAGTTTATCACAATTTTGTTTATGTTGATTTTTCAGTAAACTAAAGAATTACCATTTTTGAAAGGATCATATTTCGACACATTTTTCAGTCCTTACAATTCTGACTCTCGCGAAAGTATTCTTAACTTTTACAGATATATTGTTCAGCGTATATCAGTTTCTTTTTTTGATATTTCTTTCCAAAACGTGTCAATTTACATTGTAAATTTTTCAATTTTAGGTAATTTTTTAGTTCAACTATGTAGTCATGTTTACTCGTCGTCTGTGGTTGTCTTTCCTTTATATTGATGGAAGATTTGATACACCCCTATTCCTTCAAAGTAAAGTGGGAATTAGTCTCTTTACCTTTAATACCGTTTATTTGATATAGCAGGAGTATTTTAATTGTTTTAAATTTTACAATTATCAGTTAACCTCTTCCGTTACCGTGGGGTGAGGTCATGAGAACGGACCTTTTAGAGTGCCTAGCTCCTCGGACCATCCGACGTCAGGCACCCCAGCGATTCTCAACCTGTACTGACTCGCTGAAGTGAAAGTGAAAAGTGAAAGTACGTAACCTCTTCCTTTACCGTTGGGTGAGGTCACAAGAACGGACCTCTTAGGGTCCCTATCCCCTCGGACCACCCGACACCAGATACCCCAGCGTGTCTCAGTCTGTGCTGACTTCGCTGAATCGTCGTCGTCGTCGTCGTCGTCGTCGTTTCTAAGTCTCTCAATGAACTTGAGTGATCCTCACATTAAACCATATAGGAAAGAGTTATCGTTAAAACATACTTCTTAGAAATTTTACAAGGGTGAAGACCCAATCTACTTATGACTTAAAAATGTAAATTCATATTTTATATGTCGGTAATTCCACAAGAACTTCTTATCATTGTCGTTACCCCTTTGCGGGTGTTATACTGAGTGTCAATTCTTGAAGTATCAGTTATGTAAAACGTTACACTACAGTTGAAATAGACTTTATAAACGTCTCTTTTATTGTTTGGTTTTTATAATTGCTATCAATCTCTAACTCACGTTAAAATTAAAACGAGAAACGAACAGAGACTTAAAAGGTTTGAAATGTTATTTATACATCGTGAAATACTGACCTTTATTCGATAAAATTCTTTATACAAGACATCCCTACACTCTCAACCTGACACTTCTTTTGATTCGCGGCTTCTTAACTACGAAAACTTGACACCACAACCTCTTCTGAGAACTCTCAGGGAACCTGACGTTCCTCTAGGTTGGTCAGGTAAGATTTCCTCTAGTCAGGACCTCCAAGTAACCTTCCTGACTACGATTTCGACTTTGAGGTTATGAAACCGGTGGACCACGTTTCTCAACTGAGTAACCTTTTCTGGGACTACGACCCTCCCTAACCCCCGTCCTCCTCTTCCCCTGTTGTCTCCTACTCTACCGACCTACCGTAGTGACTGAGCTACCTACACGCAGACTCACTTGAGGTCCTCAACCACTACCTGTNGACTACGATTTCGACTTTGAGGTTATGAAACCGGTGGACCACGTTTCTCAACTGAGTAACCTTTTCTGAGACTACGACCCTCCCTAACCCCCGTCCTCCTCTTCCCCTGTTGTCTCCTACTCTACCGACCTACCGTAGTGACTGAGCTACCTACACGCAGACTCACTTGAGGTCCTCAACCACTACCTGTCCCTCCGGACCACACGACGTTAAGTACCCCAGTGTTTGTCAGTCTGTGCTGACTCGCTGACTTGACTTGACTTGACTTACCACCTAATCTTCTTCCTTTTAGATGACTGGATCAAGAATCGGCACAACTATTAAGACTTCGAGTTTACTGTTATTTTTGTCGAACATTACTCGAAGCTTTTTCTTTCTGCGTGGATCTAAAAAGCAACTAGTATAGTCGTCGAACTTTTGTAAGGGGTTTAATTCCTTACCGGGCACCGTTAAGTGGTGTGGTTACGGTCAGGTCTAATTAACACGAAACCAACAAGAAAAGGAGAAACCAGAGTGGACCACTACACCCAACGACGGTAACCAAACGACTCGAACTCTACCAACAACTCCGTAAACAAACTTCTAGAGACACCAACGACAAAGATGGCCAAGTCAACATGTGAGTATGTAACCATGAAGTCTAGATAATGTGACTTACCTCTCGGGCAATATTCTCATCTTAAAATACTCTCCAACATTATTCAAAATTACTAGTCCACACTGTGACTCTTCTTAGAACAATCTTTCACAATTCAGTCAATAAGTTAGATTATATATATTTTTTTATTGTTTCATCAAGTCGAAAAAGAGACATGAGAGAGAGAGAGAAAGTTGATGAATCAACTATATCTCGATTAATTGGTTGTTCTCCTTGTTTTGCAGGTAAGGGAAGGGAGGACTATTAGATCTTTACTCTTACATTTCTTCAAGTCCCTACTGATGTCTTTTAGAGGGTCCAGTAGGACAGGTCCAGTCTATGATCCCCATTCACGTCTATTTTCTCGTATCTCATCTGATCAATTTCCAGTCCGTATAAAGTAAGATATGTTGACGTAAATTAAAGAAAGGGAATAAGTTTTTGACAAATTTCGTAGAATGGTAGAACTCAATAACGTCTGTTTTTTCTGAATCTTTTTTTGTTGTTATCTCTTGAGGGACGAGTGTCTCTTAAATGTAGATTACTTCTCTGTTTATGTTAGTAAAGACTGTATAACGTGAATAAAAATGTCTTACGTTACTCTCATATTCTTTTATTCACTAATGAGACACCATGTGAAGTGAAAACACAAATTCCCCGGTCGTAAAAGACCACTTGTCTTATATTGTGTAACTGTAAAATTCTTGGGAATCGAGACGTATAACGACAAATCAGCGAGACAGTACAGACTGAGACTTTGGGGTACCTGACGTTGTGCGGTCCGAAGGGACGGGAAGTGGTCGAGGGTCTCGAACGAGTTTAAGTACAGGTAGCTCAGTGACTACGGTAGGTTGGTAGAACGGGAGATAGTAGGGGAAAGAGGAGGAAGGAGGTTAGAAAGGGTCGTAGTCCCAGAAAAGATTACTTGGTCGAGAAACGTAGTCCACCGGTTTCATAACGTTGAAGTCGAAGTCGTCGTTAGGAAGGTTACTTGTGGGTCCTGACTAGAGGAAATCGTACCTGACCAACCTAGAGGAACGTCAGGTTCCCTGGGAGTTCTCAGAAAAGGTTGTGGTGTCGAGTTTTCGTAGTTAAGGAGCCGTAAGTTGAAAGAAGTACCAGGTTGAGAGTGTAGGTATGTACTGATGACCTTTTTGGTATCGAAACGATCTACCTGTAAAAAATTCGTTTCATTACAGAGGTGAAGATTATAAGGTAGATCCAAACAGTATCAAAAAAAAAGGGGGGGTTCTTCGTTCACAGAAAATTGAAGTATCGACGTCAGTGGTAGACGTCACTAAAGCCTCGGGTTCCTTTATTTTAGACAGTGACAAAGGTAACAAAGGGGTAGATAAACGGTACTGCACTACTCTAACCTACGATACTAGAACTAAAAAACTTACGACTCAAAATTCGGTCGAAAAAGTGAGACGAAAAAGTGTAAATAGTTCTCCCAGAAGTCAAGGAGAAGTGGAAGACGGTATTCCTACCAAAGTAGAAGTATAGACTCCAATAACTATAAAGAAGCCCGTTAGAACTAAGGTCGAACACGAAGTAGTTAGACCGTAAAGAGTACTACATGAGACGTATATTCAATTTATTCGTCCCACTGTTATATGTCGGAACTACATATGTCGACATATGTTCAGGATTGACAACCAAAGAACTAGACGTATGTCCAAAGAGTCCTCCGTCCATTCCACCAGACCCTAGGAATAGAGAAATTCTTAAAAGGGGTCAAAAAAACACTAGGTGTATCAGTTGCAGAAATCGTATCAGTTGCTTCGTCTTCATCTACAAAAAGGCCTTAAGAGAAGGAAAAAGATATTAAGTTACCTACAACCGTTCAGAATCCAAACGTATCCCGAACGTTCAGGGAAAGAAGCAGAATAGAGGTGTTTGTGATAAGACCCTCCTCCTTCTTGTTCAATAGAGATAGAAGTCCACTTTTTTTGTTTCAGGGGTTCCGGTGAGTACCTCGACCGATTCTTGTTCTAAAGAAGCAGAAAGACAGGGTCCAAATTTACAGTGATTGTAGAAGGTTGTCACCTATTAGTTAATGAGGAACATTGTGAAGTATGAGGTAAGATTCTCTGGGTACAATAGTTAGGTTGGTTGGTAGTCGAGGAGATAGTACGTAGGTGGGTAAAATAATAAGTCAGGTAGTCAATAAGTCGTTTGTAAATAACTCGTAAATAGTATAACTCTACGACAACATTTAAGACCTTTATGTTGACCCTTGTTATTTTTAAGGGAGGGGGTTACCTCAAAGGTAATTTCGTTTTTTTCTTTTTTCACTTTATGTATCTTACAGTCTACGACTATTTTATGAAAACTCTTCTTTATTTTGTTCCTTCCTCCAAACCCTCACGGTCTCACCCTTGTCCCCGATTTTACCATTTATCCATCAGTCCGTCCCGGAATTCCTACTCTACTGTAGACTTATCTGGAAAACGCTCATAAATTCTCCATTCCTCAGGTCGGTACGTCTCTCCACCAGATTTCTATGGTTAAGAAATTTCATTTCCAAAATTCATAACTCTAACTCCCTACGTAGAATCAGGATACCACTCCTCCCTCCCTGTCTTGACCTCTTGTCTCAACACCTCCCCTCTTACCGTGACCTCTCCAAGGGTCCCACTGAGTTTATACGTCCCCAAAAGATTCAGTAGAACTTTACAAGTCAGAAATCGAATCTTTGTCACCCTTCGATGACCTCCCCGAATTCCGGATGTAAATTCAAACCCCCTTTATTCACGTACTCTTTATGGTAGAATAAAACACACACACACAAAAAATTTTCTAGTCGGTCCAAAGACACTGGTTTTCTTTACGTTTATTCTCGTATCTAAAACCACAAGATTGATACTCTTACCTCCCTAAACCTCTTTTAAAGTTTGTACGTTATTTAGGTCGACTGATTAACAGTCTCAAATCACAATGACATGATCCCTTTCCACTTTATTTACCGAACCTCTACCGTCTACTTAACCATGGACTATAGAAACGAAAATAAAAATTTAAATTTAAGAAACACGATATAATTTTTATATGTACTTCTCCTATAGGTCGTGAAGGGACTACCGTGTCACCTATTCTTAGACGGACGGTTATGTCCCCTGTACCGAAACTAGGGAACGGGCCCTTCTAAGGTGTACGATGACTCGTCGATTTAGGGACACGGTGTTGAAGATTCGGCCTCGAGATCTCGGACACAAGGTGTCGTTCTCTTCGGTGGTGTTACTCTTGGGGAGCGTGGTGTTGTTTCTCATCGGGGGTGAGTGACGTTGATCTCTTTCGGACGCGTTTTCGTTGTTTCTGGTTCACGTCGTTTTTTTTTTTTTTTTTTTCTCATTCTTAATCGGTTTAAGAGATTGAAATACTTAGGTCACTATTGGTGGACGATCCATTCACACCATGTCCATATCCGTACCATAGATTAAAGATTCAGTTATACATAAAAAGGAAAGTTTCTCGATATTTTTATATAATTTAATGTGGTTTGATATCACTGTTTTACTGGTGTCTTTATCCCAGATCCTAACTCTACCTTTATACGACTATCTACAGACTCTTTTCAAATCTCTTAATGTCTTCTTTAATTGTTTACTGATAGTTAAACTAATTTCACTAGATAAGAATATGAAGACCATCTAGTTTATTCTCACGTACCTAATAAGACCGACAAAAGGTGGGTTTTCAAACTACTATTCGGGGACCTTTGTCACGAAGAAAGAAAGAGAAGACCTCAAAATTTAATATTTCTTTATCACTGAAGTTTGAAATTCCAGTATTACTAAAAATTTTCCAGTAGAAATCCGACCATGAGTCCACACACTACCTACTAGAGTCAATGGTCCCGCTACCCACAGGAAACTCATTGGGAAACCTTGTGTCTAACCGTCAGACTTAAAACTCCTAATTGTTTTGAGTGTTGAAAACTACGTCAACAAAATGAACCCACTTAAATGGAATTACTTCATAATTTGTATATCCTTTTACGTGCATATTCCTACAACTGTCTTAAAATCACTCCCCGCTTTAAACTTATCTTAGTTTTACAATTCCCTAATGAAGATTTAATACCGTGAAGAAATATTCCTACTCTCACTCCAGTAACTTTACTATCAAACCTTCGATGTACGATTCAACGAAGTCAAAACATACTGAGACGCTGGGATACCTGATATCGGGTCGTCAGAGGAGACAGGTACCCCCAGAGATCCGTTCTTATGACCTCACCCAACAGTAAAGGATGAAGACCCCTAGAAGGACTGGGTCCCTAACTTGGGTAGAGAAGACAGAGGACGTAACCGGCCGCCCAAGAAATGGTGGTCGCGGTGATTACCGTCCTGTTTACGAGAGGTAAATTTTTTCTTACTTTTAGACATAGATGTCGTATTAAGAACTAAACCATTATGACTTTACACTTGTCGTATACCGACACTCACTACCTTACACAGTAAAGGAAAAAATTTTATTTTATAATTAAGACTTAATCCGAAAGGTTTCATTTGGTCACTTTTTCTTTCTACAACCTCTTTCAATAACTTTAGGAGATTATAGTTTTTAGAAGACGTAGACAGACTCCAGAAATCAACCCTATTGATTTACTACCCTACCCGGTGAATTTCCATCAAAACAGAGAACAAGATGAATTTCCAACAAAGATCTCCGCTTGTCGTAGAATGGGGAAGGGGACGACGCCTACGGGACCCGACCGACGTATTTGGGTCATGGTCCGAAGTCCAACAGTGGGACGTCCTTAGGTGAGTGGACCGGACCCGTACCAATCGGTATAGGAAACCTAAGTGGAACAGGTCCTCGGTAACGGAAGAGCGTCGAAGAAAGGAGGATGTCGAGGGAACCTCGTCTAACAAAGACTCCCAGGACTCCTACTCAAAACATAACAGGAAACGACTAGAGACGACCTTACCGGTTGTCATGTTTCCCATAGTCTAGTCGGAATTGCACCAGAAGAAAGGAATGAACCCACCTGACCGACGGTACTTTCAAAGACTTTAATAAAGTGATTGAAAATACAGGTGCCTTTTTAGTAGAATGAAGGTAGAATAGACTTGCAGAAGTGTAAGAGAGAGATAAGTGTATGTATATTATAGGTAAAGGTTTAATTTATGGGTGATTGAAGGTGTTATTGAGGAGAAGACCTTACACCTTAAACTTTCGATTTTCTCCTACACTTTCTCTCGATTCAGATACCTACGATTAACCTCCCTAAGAAACCTTTAAATAAAGGTCTTTTTACAGGTATTAAAATTAAAAGGTATTTTCAAGTCACCTAAGTGTCCGGTGGACTTCACGTAGGTGCCTGGGGTGCACATTCGGTTTTCCTTTGTTTCATTACTCTTCAAAATTTTACAAGGTGAGAATTTTAGATTTCACATTATTGTTCTACTGGTGTACCACAGTCAGATTGTAGCTATTCTGGATAAAAAGGGGTCCGCCCTTCTAGTATGTGATTATTTGGACTCTTAGGCTCAATTATTTCAAATCATTTCGTTATAGGAGACTTTTTAATAAACCGTTCTAACTCCGTGAACTGAAAACACCTGGCAAGTACCATTTCTCTAGTACTCCCTTTTAACAGGTGTCATTTCCATTAATCAGTTGTCGAAAATGATAAACTTTAAACTCTCGTTCCGGTCGACGTACCTCTTTGACTAAAGATGATTCACTAAAGACCTTTTAGAATATACGACAGACGGAATTTTCATAGGATAAAGAGAAACAATAAAAGTACTCGACTCAAGAGAAGGACGTATAAATATCAACAGAAATTTTAAAAAAACTTTCAGTCGATATTTCGGATCAAAATATGACCGAGGTCAGTTTTGACACTATCATTAGAAAGAGAAAACAAAAATGATTCCCTTTGTATGAACTTAAAATCACGACCCCTTTTCTACAATTTTTTCTTTTGAAGAGGACTTTACGTTATCGTTGATCTCCGGAGTAACGTAGTAAAAAAAAAAATTGGTTTGCTCTCAAAAATTTTAAAATTAGACATAGGTAAAAGTTACGGAGAGGGAGAAAGAATGAGGAGTCTATAAAAGATCGTGTATCATGGGCCAGTCACCGAAGTCTAGTCTGAGACCAGATAACAGAGGTTTTCCAAAATAATTTTAGATGTCACATTTCATACACATATAACTCTCTATAAATTCCAACTCGAACGGTAAAGAAATCAGAATTTATAACATTACATACTTTCCTCATCTTAGACACCAGAAGGACTACCCTTACAAAAAAAGTAACGACATCGAGAGTGTCTATTCTGAATACTTATCAAACCATGTAACGTAATCTACAATGGACCTACGTCAAGAGTTGGTGCCCTACTCTGAAGACCACCCTGAGCGGGACTTCTGATCTATTCTTTGTGTGAACCGTCTACAGTTTCAACTCTGTGAAGTCTGTCGCCATAGACGGTTAATTTCACCTTCACACTGAATATAGTGATAATTATCCACTCGTTTCTTTTATAATGAGTCGTCTTCCTCGTAGGATTCTATTTATTCCATAGACTCGATAACTCACTCATATGTCAATCTAGAAGAAAAATAAAATAGTAAAAATATTATACTGTAATTTATTTATATTAAAACAGTTGTTTGATATCATTTCTCCGGACTAAATAGAAGAGAGGGTGGTTTTTTATGGTTCACGGAAAATATACGTACCCTGACACACGTTGTTGTGAATCCCGTGTGACACTCCAAACACCGGTGTAAAACCCATCGACGTGTTTCACAAACTCATTAAAGTTACGCCAACGGTTGTTTCTTTGGACCCTCCAAAGGTTTTTGAATCTTAAGATTTAAGAGAACTCTTAAACGCTCTACACTACTATAACCTGGACGTAAGGATACATCATAATCCCTTTTATTTTAGTATCCATTTTCTTAGATTTTATTTACACAGTAAAAAATCTTTAAACATGTATCCTTCCTTATGTCACTTCTCGCCCTCAAGGAGTAGTCGGTTCTAGCTTCAGGTTCACTTCGGCGAGTCATCACAGGTTGAGAAACGCTGGGGTACCTGACATCGGATAGTCCGAGGAGGCAGGTACCTTAAAAGGTCCGTTCCCATGACCTCACCCAACGGTAAAGGAAGAGATTGTCGGTTCTAACTCACTGTTTGTGTCGGTTCAAACAATTGTGTAGTCATGACGTCTGAGAGATAATGCTTGTCAATGTTGGAATTTAGCGGACAGTCTCCTCTCCTCTAGAACTCTGTAAGACGATTCCTTCCCACAGAGATCCGTGAATCCCTCTTACAACACGAAAACGCCCCCCCAAACGACCACTCTGGTGTGCCAGTTCTTGATCATTGAAAGTCCCTACTTATCCTAGGATGGCAAACATTTTATAGTCCCTAGATATGAAAAAGGTTTTTTTGAAAAATAAAACATAATCCCATATCTACTAATTGTTACAACACTAACAAAGTCCACCTGTCGTATTCCTCAGTCTGTATGTGTATGTACATAGGTAAGAGAGGGGTTAAGGGGAGGGTAGTCTGACGGCGTATTGTGACCCGTCTCAAGGGACACAATATGTCATCCTGGAACAACCAATAGGTAAAATATATGTCGTCACACATGTACATAGAGGGTTTTCACTTTCAGCGAGTCAACACAGGCTGAGAAACACTGGGGTACCTGACATCTGTCGGACGGTCCTAGGAGACAGGTACCTTAAGAGTAAACATAGTAAAGAAAAATCTAAGACGTACATTCCCTACAGTATGTTATAAAGAGGAGATAGACTGAATGAAGTGAGTCATACTGTTAAAGATCCATGTAGGTACAACAACGTTTACCGTATTAAAGTAAGAAAAATTACCGACTCATTATAAGGTAATATATACCTTATATATCTATTATAAAGTAATATATATTATAAGGTAATATATTTGTTATAAGGTAATATCACACACACACATATATATATATATATATATATATATATACATATATAGTGTGTTTTGTAGAAATAGGTAAGGAGACACTTACCTACAAATCCAACGAAGGTACAGAACCAATAACATTTGTCACAACGTTTCTTATGACCCCACACACATAGGAAAACCTGCTACAAAAAGAGGTCTATATACAAGTCTTGACCCTAACGTCCCAGTATACCATCGAGATAAAAATCAAAAAATGTTTTGGAGGTGTGACAAGAGATATTACCAATATAGTTAAATGTAAGGGTGGATGTCACATCCTCCCAAGGGAAGAAAAAGATATGGAAAAGGGGACTATAAGTTGATGTCAAAGACACTGTATTTTAGTACAGAAGGGGTAGTCACCGTTGTTACCTACTCTCGTTTCATCGTCGAAAAGAAAATCCTGTCAAGGAGGGGTAGGAGAAGGGGAGTAAATATATGAACAGAACGGGGTCTTTCGTAACTTCTAAAGTTAAGGACAAAGGTTTGAATGTTTTCATTTTGATACTGTTCTAAGGATATCAAAAGTTCGAAACATAGAACGACGTTTCTGTACCATCCCTCTGAACTCCATATGATCGATCGTTTTAATTCATGGCACACTATTTCACGTCTCACTCTCCGTACCTTTTATTTACATCATCCTCTCTCCGCTTCTGTGGACCCTCACCCTACTAGACTAATAAAAAATACCTTCTTCACTCCGAGTACGACCCACCCTCTAATTCCACTTCCTTTAGGGTGCATCTTTCTTCTCCTCCATACTCCATTACGTCTGATCCCACTTCTTCCCAAATCTCGAACAGTCTAGATAGTCTGGATGTCTATTGAGACCTCTTGTCTCTTTAATTTTCAACCTTACAAGGACTCCGGTCTACCGTCTTCCCAAAAACTGGTTTCAGTAACCTTCCGTTTCGTCTTAAGTTCAGGGTATTCTGGTCGAGAGTACCGGGAACAAGTGACGACAGGGACTGTGGATCTGAGTATCACCCCATAATTATCTCACAACTTCCCGATAGTATCATCGTATCTTTTGTAAAAACTCGGGAGTGATACGTCGTCCGTCCCCTGTACGTAACTGTATCAATTAGGGGTACTTTCTAGAAATTCCCTTCCGTAAGAATAACGATGGGAGTAAACTTTTTTGACTTAAGAAATTTAGTCAAGACTTTTAAGTATCTCTAGAATTCGTTTGCGCGTTTCAATATGTTACTGAACCATTACCAAATTAATCCGAAACTCGGGTCCCTATGGTAGACTTACCTCTCGGTCGATAAAATTAGGTACATTATCTGGTGGTTCCCCTCTGAAGGGGTGGTTCCCCTCTGAAGGGACCACCAGGACACCATTCTGGGGTGTGAGGGGTTACCTCCTCCGGACCCAAGCTAGGGACCAGCCCCTTGATCTAGGCTTCACGGTGTTGATGCTCTAGTGTACGACGTTGATTTTCTAGGACGCACGACTTTGATTCTGGACCAATTTAGTTCATTCATTTGTTATTTATTTATGTGTATATATATTCCCGAAGGGAATATCGAGTCAACCATGTCTTAGACGGACATCCACGTCCTATGGACCCAAGTTAAAGACCCAATCCTTCTAGGGGACTTATTCCTTTACCGTTGGGTAAGGTGAGAAGAACGGACCTCTTAGGGTACCTGTCTCCTCTGACCACCCGATGTCAGGTACCCCAGCGTGTCTCAGTCTATGTTGAATCGTTGATTTAGTGGTTTGGTGGTGGTTTACATATATATTTTATCTTATGTTTCCGTCCTTTGAACTCAATCTCAGTGTACGGTGATAATGATCTACTGGAACTTTGTCTTTGAATTCAAGTACCAAAACTTCTATGGACCATGTACCATCCAAAAGTTACTTGTAAATAACTAACTCAATTTACTTACTGAAACAAAGAAGTTCCTCCTTTTACCCCGATCATTTAGGACTGGTGATCCGGAACTTTCTCACACTTCAGTGAGTCAGCACAGGTTGAGAACCGCTGGGGTACCTGACTCCTCGGATGGTCCAGGAGTCAGGTACCTTAAAAGATCCGATCTCATGACCTCACCCAACGGTAAAGGAAGAAGTCCCCTAGAAGGACTGGGTCCTTAACTTGGGCCCAGAGGGTATAACGTCCGTCTGTGAAGTGGGAGACTCGGTGGTCCCTTTGACTCCGGAAACATTTCAAAATGTTTTGAAACTTTTAATAAGTTGTACGTATGAGTCCCTCTGCACTTCACATATTGTACTTCATAAAAAATAATTCTACTAAACTACTTGGTAGACATGACCGACGAAATGAACCGACATGACATACCAACGTCAACTAAGGAATCCTGTTATACCACTGGGATTGGAACCGAATCGAGGAGGTACGAGACTTTGATGGCTGTCTCCGTACTCTTTCCCACGTCACACCTATTGCTCGACCAGACAACAACTACGAAAATGAGTGTTTCTTGGTGCAATAAAAGGGGATTAGAGTAAAGTTTTAATGTGCCGATAAGTCCTCATATGCACACTGTGTAGGACGATTTTAACCTGGGAGTCGAATCCTTGTTAGAGACCAGAAAGAGAGACTGAAATCCTCCGGTTCAGAACGGGAGAAGAACGACGGAGGTCTAGACGTTCGTGAAGACGAGATTCTACTGAAGTACTGAGAGTGACTTTGATTTTCGGAACTACGATATCGACACCAAAAGGCTCTCGGTTTTCGTGTCCAAATTCCAATCCGGACATTACATAAGTTCGTGAAAGATTATTCGAGTCTACCAATGTCGGTTCTCTTCGAATTCAGTACGAAACTAAGTGGGTAGGAGAACGAATGTTACTTTGACACCAGATCTCTTCGAGTTCCAGTACGGGTCTACTGAGTCGACAGACGTACATACTCTTGATATGTAACGGAATCTAAAGATCCTCCTTTCTACCCAGTGTGTCTCCGTAAAGATTCTTCGTCGAATTAGAATGAGAATCATCCATCCCTGTGTTGGTTTTTGAATGTTATACCGTATAAACCGGGATACGAAAACGATAAAAAAAAAAAAAACTCACTGGACTCGTTCAGTAAGTGTAAGATTCTAAGGAACTATTTTATTTTTATTATTATGTACGTAATACAATATGTATTACTAAAACTTTTTTTGTACAGTTACAATTTAAACATAAAATACATTGACGTTTTTACTTAAGACAGAGACCGGGTCATGTCCTATGCCACATTGACGAATACATTATGAACAAATAACTCATTTACTAATACTATATGAACATTATATCTTTTAGTATAATTACAAAAGGGTGACGGGTTAATTTTTTTCGTAAATGAAAAGTAACAGCACACCTATAAAGAAACCAAATCGAACGAACACACTTCAGTGAGTCAGCACAGGTTCTTCGTTCAACCCCGGTAACCATACAAAATAACGAAGTTGAACACAATAAACACTTCTCAAAGACACTCACTTTAAAGTGACACAGGAGTCTTAAGAGCCGTTTTAGTTAAGTGAAAGAGTCGTTTTACTTTTGGACTAAAGGTCACTCGAGTTGTCTGAATAAAATATAGTCTGGATAAAAACAGTGAAGAGGACGGGGAAGACGCATGTGGGGGAAAAAATTGGTCAAAACTTAAGGGTCCAACAGGATCGAGTAGTCAAAGTGGTGTAGTGATCGGGGACAATGTGGACACAAGTGGGTGGTACCCCTACCAGTGGGTGAACGGACCGGGGGTGAACGACCGAAGGAAGAGAGGAGGGGTAGAAATTATTATTGAGTTTAAAATGAAGGAACAACAAAATAAATCTCCTTTGGATGTTATGGGAAAAGGATTCTATCCTAAAACTGACAGTAGATTTTCGGTACCTTTCTAGACTTAAAGGACGAAGGTTTGGATCGAAAGTTTAGACGGAAAAGGAGGTCCTTTTCTCTTCGAGACCGTACTCGTCGAGGATGTTTCGGAGTAACAAAAAAACCAAAGTTCCTTACAAGAGTCAACAGACGTGTTCCTCCGTCGTCTCGTAGTGCCAACGTCTCGTCCCGGAGACCTAAGCCAGGTGTCGGAGTCGGTGAACGATTGGTACACTCGGATTCGAATCCAATAAATCGAAGAGACGATTTATCATTATTATGGTGGTAATCCGTATTATTGTGGTATGCAAAATGTGTTTGCTTGGTACACTTGGTGTGTTGGATTATAAACAAGTTGTAAATTGTTTGCAATTGTTCCAGGACAGTGTGTCCCTTAGTATCAGTTATAGGATACTATTTGGTATTACCTTTTCTTATACCTTTTCTTACGTACATACATATTGACTTGGTGCAACGACATGTCGTCTTTAATTGTGTTGTGACATTTAGTTAATATGAAGTTTTTATAAAAATTTCTTGTTTTTTACATTTGACAACAATGACAATACCAATTGATGTTTTATAAATTTTCTCAAAACCATTGTTTTCTGTTTTCTTAAAGGGGAATTCCTTATTTTTATAGATGGCCAGACTCATACACAGGGATCTTGAATTATAAGGTAATTAGTATCTTCCCTTTTATTTTATATTCGTCCTAGTGAGTATGTCCTTTAATAATAAGGGGGGAGGGGGGGGTTTAGTCGACTCAAGACTTTCACACTGATCCTGTTGGTGTTCTTAGACCTCTCTTCTTCGAGGTTGAGGTCTAGGTAAACCTCTCACTGCCAGACACATTGTCATTACTCACTGACATGGAGTCAGGACACTACCCTTTCAAGGACGTCTAAGATGTGGCTTGTCCCACTCACCGGTAAAGTCACCGACTGTCAGCCATCGTCCAACCCTAGGTATTCTCCTACCCTCCGAGTCTGACGTCGGTTCTGTCCTTAAAGAGAAGAAACTAATGACCCGAGTCGTGGACTTTTCGTCATCGTGTCAGTTTATACAAAGGTTCGTACTGACGTCAGAGAACATCTCTACTTTCACATAAAAGTGGAGGAGAAGACGGAGACAAAGACAACTGAGACGACTTCAAATAGAGTACGTTTCCACCCCGTTAAGATGGAGGACTTAATCCAACAGACCCTACGTACACCTCATCATCCAGACACTAACTTTACCCAGCCGTCGACACAGACGGGGGTCAAGGGTTCCTGTACACACACCGTGAGTGGGGAACCTTTGTCGACGCACATCGTGAGAGGTGTCTCGTGTCCCGTACTGAAAGGGGTTGCTGTCGACCTTAGATGTTCTCCGTTCTTTGGGACACAATCACTAGTTCTTTACCTCTTCATCCACCGGTGATCAGTGTGGACTCGTCACCGCGAATACCGGTTTCTCAGTGTACATGGACCACAGACTCCGACTACTCGACAAAGTTACTCCGTTTGTTCTGTGCACACCTAAAACACGTCACATAGTTATCTCTGTTTCTTTCTTGTTCACCCCTCTTCACCCCGAGCCTGCTCTTCTCATTCTTCAAGACCGTTACTCCCGTTATGTCCCTCCCGAAGGTACAAAGGGAACACTGGGGTCAATAAATTGAAAAGAAACGGGAACCTGACGTTCCTCTAGGTTGGTCAGGTAGGATTTCCTTTAGTTAGGACTTATAAGTAACCTTCCTGACTACGACTTCGACCGAGGTTAGGAAACCGATGGACTACCCTTCCTGACTAAGTAACCTTTTCTGGGACTACGACCCTTTCTAACTTCCGTCCTCCTCTTCCCCTACTGTCTCCTACTCTACCAACCTACCGTAGTGGCTGAGTTACCTGTACTCAAACTCATTTGAGTCCTTCAACCACTACCTGTCCCTCCGGACCGTACAACGTCAGGTACCCCAGAGTTTCTTAGCCTGTGCTGACTCTCTGACTTGACATGAACGGAAACAAGGTGATGCTTAATGTATATTGTTACTATGGTATAATTTCAAGTCCCGTCAAAATTCTTTTTGGAAAAGTTTGTGTGTAGTAGAGTAAAATCATTTACGGTTAAAAGCTCCGTCCCGTCAATAATAGGACAAATGTTGTTCTTTATTTAACTCTAGACTATAAAACGAGTTCCATTTTGTTTGTTTGTTTTATCTACGCTTAATGATATGTTTACTCTAGAGGGAGGTTCTGAGAAATGAGACAACTCCCCAAGAGGGTTTCGAAACATTATTGTGGACCTGGACTAAACATAAGGTTACCGAACTAAATTGTGATGGAGTGAGTCACCAAAGATAGAAAGTGAGTCAGTGTAATTCCTCAAATTGATTCCCTGATTCTTGTGGAACACTGACGACTCTACCGGTCCCTGAACCGGGACTGTAATTGATATACGTGTCTATGTACATGGACAGTGGAGGTAAATACGGGTAAACCAGTGCACAGGATTAAAGTACAGACTACGGAAGATGTCGTGTCTAACAGTCGTCCGTAACGAGGGTTCGAGTCTTCATTAAAGGTTCTGGGGGGACGACTCAGGTAGTTGAGCTTATTTGTAAGAAGATTAGTCCTTTCACCGTGAATCTTGGTGAAACGACTGTTAATCGGTCCGTCTTCAGTTGTTTGTAAACACATTAACACTGTTCTACCGAACATGAAATTTAATTATTATTGGGGTAGTGGTCGACTTGATTTGTACTACACAATAAACCGAAAACAGACTTTTTTATTGAGTAATGGGGATGAAACCGGACACTTACGACTACTTGATTGACTTGGTGAATAAACCTACCATAGAACTCGGGACCCTTTCCCCAAATCGGAGTAAACATGTCCTACCTTTAACTTAGTCTATCCTAGGTGATCGGTCAAGTCCCTAAGACTATAGTCAGTTTTCTTTTAAGTGAAGACAACACCCAACATTGGATGTAAAGACCGAGATTTCACACACGTGTTTCTAAAACACGGGTAAACTGATTAAAGAACGTCTATTAGATTCCTTCTTAATTTAGACCGATCTCCCGGACGTCACATCCGTCTTGTGGTGAACTTTACTATTAATCCCAAGAGCCCCCTCCCCCACCCTAGTGTGTCTCCCCGGACCTCAAGAGATACCCTTGGGTTGAGCCACAAGAATTACCTTCAGTTACCCTACTATTAAACGATACGTTTAGAGACGGAAGGATTGTCGAAAGAATCCTCGGATGACTACGTATTCCCCCTCTGTCGCGACGTCCTCGACGGTAAAGTCGTCGAGCAACTGGAACCAACTCGGACTTTGTTCCCGTCTAAAAATCCCGGAGAACCCACCTCTCGGTCGGACCCCGGTCGACATGATCGCTCCTTCGCCGTATCCTAAAGTCTTCCTTCTACGGGAGACAGGTAGAAGAAAGTAGTGTAGGTGAAGTGGTGAAGTCAGATTGATCTGACCAACGTATTTACCTACCCGTCTAAAAGGGTCAGAGGGGGGTTTTACGCCCCTAGCAACCCCGTCATCGAAGAATTCTATACGGACTCTCAGTCATCTTTTGACCACTGTCCTAGACACACGACCCCGTTGGTGGTCTTCTCGAGAAACTTTTGATGTAGACTCCAGACTTGGAATCTTTACTTTTTTTCTAGTAACGAGGTGAATTCTTTATACTCGTATAATTTGCGACAAATTTTAAATGTGTTATTTAATTTATGATTAATAACGTTAGTTATACTTGTATTTGAGAATTGTAATTCTGGTTTAGTTTCGTTCCCATTGAAAAAATTAAAAATAAAAAACCCCCTTTTCATTAATATAAAATAAAAAGTCGTCGTGACGTACCGGACGGCACGTGCGGTCCGTACGTCCTATAAGGGTTGGTCTCTAGTTTGGGTAGGGGGAACATCACCTTCACACCTCAGAATTGGTGACCTGGTGGTCCCTTCAAGGACGTTTCTGTTAGACCCATCCAAAAGGATTTAGTATAAGGAACAGACTATTAGAAAGAGGAATGGGTGGAGGGTGAGAATCGCGTTATTAGGGGTCAAGTCTTAGGAACCAAGAGGTCCCATGGTCTTATACGGTGGGGGATTATAAGGAGGAACCGTATACATAATAAAACTTGATTTTCAGTAACTCTCGGTTATCTCCGTCTTTTTCGTGATTTTCATCCAATGTCCAAAAGGAAAACATTTCCATTGAATGTAAATATGTCATTTAGACAAAAATGGTTATCACAGAGGGAAATGGATGGTCCTTCTCCTGAGAATTGTTAGGAACAATCGTCTCTTTAGTGTCTAAATTTACACGTATTGTTTGGGATGATTTGTTGGGAACAAACGGTAGATAAAGGACTAGTAGAAGAGTATTTGAACGGAGGGGGTGGATCTTCGGGTCTCAGGGAAAAGGAAACAAATCACATTTTATCGAATGTTCGGACTCAACATAGATGAAGAAACTCAATGAGTAGTGACCCACAAGGATACGTGGCATGTGTACTTATTTGAAGCCAAACAAAAAGAGAACAATTAAGAAAATGTTCAGATTAAATGTCCCGGGATCTGTGTCTTGAATACTACCCATTCCCTTTTTCTAAAAAAAAGAAGGGAGGTCAGGTCTTGGTCCCCCTTTACTGTCTTTTAATGATATCAAAGTGTCACGTCTTTTGGATCAAGTTCCCAAAATGTCCTCGAACTTCTTAGGAATTTCCTACGAACTCCGTAGAAATTTCGTCTCAATTTTCTATGTCTCTGTCATTAGTGAACATGTGTTTTATTAGGTCTCGGATGTATTGAGTAAACGTCTTCTAGAACGAACTAATGTAGTAAAAAATGTTAATTCTTCGTATAAATGTAATTCCTCCAATCTAAGGAATAATTAACCTACTTTTGTTACAGTATAAACGTGTAAGAATTTCGTATCCTTTAATGCCTTTGGTTGATAACTCGTAAGTCCCGACGTAAAGTAGATACAAAGTAATTCGTGAACAATTTCCGGAATCATCCGAAGGGACCACCGAGTAGTCCATTTCTTAGACGGACGTTACGTCTTCAACGTCCTCTACGTCCAAGTCAGGGACCCAGTCTTTCTAGGGAACCTACTCCCGTACCGTTGGGTGAGGTTATTAGAACAGACCTTTTAGGGTACCTGTCTCGTCGGACCACCCGATGACAGGTGACCTAACGTTTCTCAGTCTGTACTGCATCGTGTATTGCGTACGTGTGTACTTCTGAAATCATAGTTCGTGAAAAGTTCGATAACCTCTGTATTTCTAGTGACTCTATATTAGCAACGGGAACTCTTCGTCGGATCACCCTTTTGGTGTATAGATTCTGTACTAACGTGATTTTAAACTGTTCACGATATTGTTTCAATAAATGTTCCTCAAATTCTTCAAAAGTCACTACTCCACTGATTATAAAACTCATTTGAACTTTCTGTTTGTCATAAACAGTTCATTTCCTCTCCGTCACCACAACACCTATCTACATGGACGCGTTCGGTCATCACCTTGTACAGTCCATGTCACTCCTAAAACTGTACGTCCTCTGTGTTTTGACCCTCCTCCTATTCCGTTTTAGTTTTGTGACATCTTATGTGTTTCCTTTGGTGACCTATAGAAAGGTAACCCCTAATAGACTTGGATATCTCTACACGTAGTGAGAGAAACTGCTCCGAGGGAATATTAAAATATCTCTAATTACAGTTAAACAACTGTTGACTAGCGTTACGTTTATCAAAGATAAATACCTGTAGGTTTACTTAAGAGAGGACCAACTCGTTGTTGAGGGTCGGGATGGGTTCGGTGAGAACCCAGGTGGACGTTTAAGTAATGTTGTAAGACTTAGATAGTCAAACAGACTAGAAATCAATAAAGAAAGTTGAACAACACTGTAGAATGACCTCAGGAGAATATCAATTATTTATTTTTTAACTTATTTTAAAATATAAACAAATGAAACTCAATGGGAATAAACTCAATGTTTATAAATAAACAAACGTAAGTAAAATTTAAACATGTTCATAGTACTAAAATGGAGAAAAACTTTTGTCTTCTAACCTCTTTCGAAACAAACACTATGATTCCCCAAATCCAAAATAAGATATCTATCTTTATCGGTTACTCCTTAAAATCCGTGAATGTAACTGTAAACCTTCTCAGTGACCGACGACACACCTCCTTCTCAACCTCTTTCCTCTCCGAACTCAACCCGTTTGGTCAAGCCTTTATTAACGTTATCCAGTCTGATATGAGTCTATAATGGTTACTGATCTCTTCTCTCTCTAACGAACCTCTTGACATAGTTTTATCTTAGCTGTGATATTTCTTATTCTAGGAAATTATTAATTACATTGACCTTGTGTAAATCTTGAGAACTCGTAATCTCTAAATGGAGAACATCTAGACAATCGTCCAAAGAGTTTTGGGAAACTCAGTACGCACGAGGGTTTAGTACTGGAGGGGTCAATAAAAGACGTATCTCGACTTTTTCTCGATCTGTATATTCCCCCTTCTCTTTGGAAATTAACTTATGAACGTATATAGAAACTTCTCATACACGAAACTTAGGATTTGTGAATTAAAAACCAAGTTTCCCCCTTTCTTCTCTTTCAATATCAAGAACTAACAGGTGAACGATAAAACTTTCGAAGGGTTTGATTCATTGAACTTTTCGTCACTTCTCGGTGAGTGTAAAGATTAAAAACTAGTAACTCGTGTAGCTACTGTTTCTGGTACTCAAACCACTGACCACTACCCTCATCCCTGACGAAATTCTCTTATTCTTGATGACCACAGACTTATTAGAGATATGTTTATTTATAGTCCCTATTTGTTTAATACTTATCAATCTTGTGTATCTAGTTGTAAAACCTTTTAAGACTCAAAACGACCATGTACGACTTGGTCTCGGCACACCATCACCCCTATGTCCTCACTCACTTCTTCCAGTGTACAACCTCTCCAGACCGCCAGTGGTGTGAAGTCTGTGAGATTTGGGGATGAATACAATGGAGACATAAAACATTCTCCTGACAGGGGACTCTCCCACTAGTTTCGTCGCCGACGTCCACGTTCGAACTATTTTGGGCAAGGACACGACGCACCGTTGTTGTTGTTGTTTTTTTGTTGTCTCCGTTCTTACCCTTTCCGTCCCAATAAAAATATTTTTGGTACTGATACTTACTTGTAAAGACTGTAGTACAATGTTCAAGTACGAGAAGTACCAGACAAAAGGAGATAGATCTTAAACTGTCCTGATTCTTAACTTATCTTTATAAAGTAGGAAGTACTAAATAAGTAAGTACACAAGTTGTTTATAAATAAGCCACGAAAGAGTTACGTTTCGTGATGGGATCCGTGGCCCCTGGGTCCATGACCCCTGGGTCCCTACACGGGAGAGAAGGACCTGGTCCACCAGAGTAACAGAAATCCCAAGTGTCCGGGTCTTTCGTTTGTTGTTCTCTGCTCTTGGTTTCCCGTCCGTCTTACTCGTTTAGAAATACAATTTTTTTAGACGAAGGAGAGTCCAGCGATAGATCTCGGAGTAGTGGGACACGGGTGGTCGATACGTCAATCTTGTTACATAGTTTCCGTCCACCCAACAATCTCCGTCCGTAACTTATATCTTTCCTGTCGGTTTTCGAATTACGAATTTCCTCCGACTTTAGTTCTTTTTTTTTTAGTGAACTCTTGTATAAATATATAATAAACGTACTGTTTTTTATTTGTTATTTGATCATTCCTTAAACGGTTTACCAATTTGACAGAAACAGAGATCCTACGTCCGAAACCCCCACTATAACGAAGAAGGAATAAGAAAGGACGTGAAAGGTTTACAAAATATAAGTAACACTCAAAAATTTCCGGGTAAGATGTTCTACTTCGGTTGACCCAGTTCTGGTGTATTCTATTCGTGTCGACTTCACCTCGTTTTTTTCACTATTTGAACTCAAGTCACTTTGTGTGTCTATGTGAGTGTGTGTGTGTCGTGGCGACTTCGGAAACTGTTCCACCTTTACAAATACATGGAAGGGAGAGGTTCAGTATACAACTTTAGGATCAAGGGTCACTCTCTGATAAATCTCCATCCTAAACCCCTCTGATGATCCAGTGTTTCCACCTTGAGAGTACTTGATCTAATGACAATGATATTTTCTCTGGGGTCTTTCGAGAAAGTGAGAGAAGGTGGTACACTTCTGTGTCGGTCTCTTCTACCTAGAGACTCACGGACCTTCACCAAAGAGTGGTCTGGGTTCACAGACGTCGACGGAAACTAGAACCTGAAGATCGGAGGTCTTGACACTCTTTGTCTACAGACAATTCAGGGGACCAGATACCATAAAAACATATCGTTGGGTTTGTCTGATTCTGTTCTCCAATCGGTAAATACGTGTCCAATAAGTTGGAATAGGGTGTTTGTCTTTGACTATTTACCAATATTTCTTTATTTGTTTCTTTATTTAATGGCCCCTGAGTACAACCCTTTCTAACTTCCGTTCTCCTCTTCCCTTACTTTCTCCTACTCTACCAACCTACCGTAGTGACTGAGTTACCTGTAGTCAAGTTCGTTCAAGGTCCTCTATTACTTCCTGTCCCTTCGGACCGTACGACGTCAAGTACCCCAGCGCTCCACAGTCCGTGCTGAATCGCTGACTTGTTCTTTTTCACATTAAAAGTCATAGATATCTACGCATTAACGGGATCTTTTTCCACACGTAAGAAGAGATCTCACCTTTACTTCAAACATACTTTCACACCTAAAAGGATGAGTAACGAAACGTACTCAGTAAATACAATCACTCCAACTATTCGTACATGCAGAAACGAGGGGAAGACTTACTCATTATGTAAACTCCTTTTGTTTGTTTCTTCGAAAGAATCTTGAGTTCGGGACTCGTTTATAATCTGTAAGAGTTAACCAGTTACTGGTCTCCGTTGACGTATGGGGGACAATCCAGTGTCGAACTAGAGAAGTAGGAGTGGACAGTATGTAACATCACTCTTCCGAGTCTCACTCAAGACTTCGGGACCCCACGTGGACAGGACCAAAAAGGTGAGACTGAAAGACCTTGTAGAGGACGTCTCGGACTTTTTCGACGACGTGTCTCTCCCACGAAAGAGGACGGAGGGTCTCTGAGACTGCATCATCCTGTACGACTTAGTCTCTTGACGGTTAGTTCAGGTGACGTCCTTCGTTTCCTTTGTGACGTAGTAGACACTACCCTTGTTTTCCGAAGTTTTTTCATTTGTAGTAGATCAGATATTCTGAAAAAAAATTACCGTCGATAAAAAATTCCCTCAATGTATACTGGCGTTAAACCTATGTCACATAATCAACGAATCGACACAGGTTGAGAAACACTGGGGCACCTGATTCGGACGGTGTGAGGAGAGAGGTACTCTAAGAGGTCCGTTCTTATGACCTTACGCAAAGGAAGAGGTCCCCTAGAAGAGCTGGGTCCCTAACTTGGACCCAAAGGGTGTAATGTCCGTCTAAGAAGTGGTAAACTCGGTGGTAGAACATGTATTAAGTCCGTAAGGATAAGACTGTCAACTAAACTAAAACCTTTTCATTCAAACAATCACTTCCTTTCAATCATGTAATAAGGGTCATATTGGAGATTCTACACTGAAATTTCATCCTTTAATTTTCCATTTCTTCACTTTTTGGACTTTTGTCGAAAGATTCCTTTAATCTTATGACCACTTTTCAACCCTTTTTGTAAAAAATATGAGAAATAATTCAGCTGACTCTTTTAAGTGGAAAGTACAAGTGTATTGAAAAAAGGGACCACGTATCGGATCGAGCTCTTCCTTATAACATACAATTTTATGTTAACGCGATGAATTTTTTGGGTCACTAGAAATATTCTCTTGTCGACGACTTAATAGTCTGAGAAATCCAGAGTGGGAACGGAATCATTATAAAAGAAAAAACTAGAACCAGGACAGTCATAATGATAGGACCTTCCGTGAATTATTTTGGTTTCAACGAATGTTTTTTATTACCAAATAAAGAATGTATAAAAAAAATAGTGTAAGAGGATTTTTACAATGTTCCCTTACTTCTATTCCCTCTTACTTTATCTTGGTTGGGATACCAAAGAACGTCTACCTCTTACTGTCTGTTTTACTCATTTGTGGGTGAGTACGGTAGACTCTCTACCTCTACAGTCACCGTGGTTCTCGACGACCGTAAAATTTACGAAACGAACACGTCACTATTTTGGGGCGCAAAGACAGATGAAGCATTTAGTTGGAGTGTCTACTCTTTAGATCGTTTACATTATTAAAAAATTTAAACAAGAGACTATGGTGAAAATTCCCCTCTCAGATTCCTTCACTCCCCCATCCAAACCCCTACACTAAAATTATTTTTGGACCGACGTCCACCACCTCCGACGTTTGAGAAAATAGTAATAAGTTAGCGTTTTGGATAGTGGAGCCGGACGGCACGACATGGTCCTACGACACAGAAGACGACTCTCAGGATATGATGTCGTTTTGTCTATTGTCACCACAGGTAATTAGAGTGGTGGTCTAAACACATCGTTACGAGAGATCGAGGGGTCTAGGACGACGGACCTCGAGTGCTATACGAAATAGAACCACAGACCCTGAAAGGGAAAACAAAAGGTTAAAAACACACCGATAGAAGATATCCCTCTTTAAAGGTCGAAGAGGGACACGCATGACAATGATAAAGGGTACTCATAATAAATATAAGTGACAAAAACTACGGTCCACATTATTTTTCAAGTTTTTCCATGTAGGAGTTTAATGTAACGTAGTTAATGTCCGTAACTACTACCTCCGAGTATATTGTAACCGGTGATTGAAAGAAATGATCCTCTGTAAGAGGTCCTTTTGTCGTATTAACTCCCACTTAAAAAAACTCGTATAAGACAAAAAACACTTAAAGACCTTAATCACTAAACAGATATAGGTACTTATCTTTGAAAAATCCGGTTATTCACGTGTATTCACGTCATACTTTCTCTCTCTTTTTGTCTTAACAAGACCACGTCCTTGTTGAAAACCCAACAGAAAACCCAAAAGAACCGAACGGACATGAAGAAAAGGACGAAACGACTAGGAAAGAATAGGATGAAGTATGGGTACAGATGAGACACTTCGTTAAACCTTTGGTGATCAGATAGATTGTCCGTTACCATGGGGTGAGGTCATGAGAACGAACCGTTTAGGGTACCTACCGCCTCCTACCGTCCGACGTCAGGTACCCCGGCGATCCTCAGCCTGTGCTGACTCGCTGAAGTGAAAGTGAAAAGTGAAAGTACGTAACCTCTTCCTTTACCGTTGGGTGAGGTCACAAGAACGGACCTCTTAGGGTCCCTACCCCCTCGGACCACCCGACGGCAGATACCCCAGGGTCTCAACCTGTGCTGACTTCGCTGAATCGTCGTCGTCGTCAGACAGATTGGATAATCCGTCTTTCTTTACATATTTTTCTAAAGTTGGAAATATACATGTACACACATATATGTACATTTTTAAAATAAATCTAGACGACATTATTTACGGTATTTAGTAAAGTGTACCTCACTAAAAATTTACGTTATATTTTGAATGATCTTTAGTTATTAAATCTATGCGACTTACGGATAACAAAAAGTATCAGTCCTGGGTTCAGTAAAACAAAACCTCTTAAGAATGTCCTATTTGGAACCTGAAGGGACCACCGAGTCTACCATTTCGCAGACAGATGTTCCACCCTCTGGACCCAAGCCAGGGACCCAACCCTTCTAGGGGACCTCTTCCTTTACCGTTAGGTGAGGTCCTGATAACGGGCCTTTTAGGGTACCTGTCTCCTCGGTCGATCAGATGTCGAGTACCCCAGCGTTTCTCAGTCTGTGCTGACTCGCTGAAGTGAAGTGTCCTATTTGTAAAATGATATAAAATGGTATAAAACCATTTTATACCATCAATTTTTATACCATCAATTCTAAAACCACCAATATTGATATATCCTCTTCTTTGTCACCGTAAGTTAGTCTATTTTAAATTACGTTTTCTCGTCAAGTCTTTTAAGAGTTCTTTAAAAATTTTAAATACCGGACTCCTAATAAGTAGTTTTGAATGAAAACGTCCAAGTCTTTCTCTATCCCTCTTGTCGAATTTTTACGTTTAAAATTCCCCATCCCCCTTTAATCTTTACAAATATAAACTTAGATGTTTAATCTAATTTGATTGAATAAAACACTAAAATAAAAAGTAGTCATTACCATAGGACTTTTTATTTGTTTGTTTGTTTTTTATTATTAAGGTCTTTGTTTCATCCTTTTTAAAAAAATTCTTAATTTTAAGAGTAGGTATTTGTTAATCGTCTCGACGTACAACTGACTCATGTGTCCTCTTAGAATGGGTGAAGTAGAAGAGACAATGTTCAACCCCCATGTACGTGTCCAGGTTGAAAGACTTAAGTCGTCAGTGAGTGTACCCCCTCAAAAGCCAAGAGACACGTAAAATGAAATACGTAATGCCAGTCCAATAAAGTTACAAAGTTCTTTCGGACATGAATGTAACTGTGTCCCAAACGTGACTAACATTAAACTTCCGACAAGATATTCACCTTAAGAGTTATGATAATTCTCGTAGACATTTCTTTTATACTTTATAGTGTCTATTTCCTGAGAGGGTAATCTATTTAGAACATTCCTTTAGGTTCGTTCGAGCAATACGACGAATCAGTGATTCAGTATAGACTGAGAAACACCTGACGTGGGGGATGGGGGTCCGAGGAGATAAGTACCCTAAAGGGTCCGTTCTAATACCCTTACCCAACGGTAAAAGAAAAGGTCCCGTAGAAAGGATGGGTCCTTAACTTGAGTATACAGGACGGAACCTTCCGTCTAAGAAATGGTGACTCGGTGGACCTTTCGGTTCTCTCGTACATCGGGATGAAATAAAACGTCCACTCCTTTTGGATCATGATCATGATTCAGCGAAATCAACACAGACTGAGAAACGCTGGGACACCTGACATCGGGTGGTCCGAGGAGACAGGTACCCTAAGAGGTCCACTCTTATGACCTCACCCAACGGTACGGGAGGAGGTCCCCTAAAAGGGATGGGTCCCTAACTTGGGTACAGAAGACGTCGAGGACGTAATGTCCGTCTAAGAAATCGTGACTCGGTAGTCCCTTCGGGTAACGAGAAAGGATGGACCCTCGTTTATTATTACATGATGTCATAGGAACTTAAGAGACCACCAGGTCACCAATACTGACACACGAAAGTGACGGCTCCCGGGTCCAAGCTAAAGTCCAGTCCCTTGATTCTAGGGTATCCAATACTTTCTTTTCTTTCTTTCACTTTAGCGAATCAGCACAGACTGAGAAACGCTGGGGTACCTGTCATCACGTGGTCCGAGGAGATAGGCACCTTAAAAGGTCCGTTCTCATGACCTCACCCAACGGTAAAGGAAGAGGTTATTCAATACTCCACGTCAGTGTGTGTGTGTGTGTGTGTGTGTTTCAAAGGGTCCACCACGATCGCCATTTCTTGGAAGGACGGTTACGTTCTCTTTATTCTCTGTACCTAAGCTAAGGACCCAGTCCTTCTAGGGGACCTTTTACCGTACCGTTGGGTGAGGTCATACGAACGGACCCTTTAGGGTTCCTGTCTCCTCGGACTACCCGATATCAGGTATCCCAGTTGAATCGCTGAACTTGTCGTTGTGATAGGATCCGACGGACACCGTGATCTCTCGTAGGAGGTTCGGGGGATGTGAGTGATTCGTCAGGGGGTTGTTCCTGAGGAGATACTTCGATAACCGAAAAATATATTTTTGTTTTACTGGTACACTTTGTTTTGTTTTTCCGTTTTTTGATAGACATCTTATATTTAGCAATTGTATAAGATGAGTATACACGTGTGTATAAATACGTAGATACTTTTACTGACTTTTGGATAAGTAGGGAAGTAAATCGTCTAAAAATAGTTCAAGAACGATATACTGGGACCGTCCTCAGGTCCGAGAACTTTATATCGTCAATTGTATTGTCTATTTTTAAGAACGGGGTTCCTCGAATTAACGATCACCGTAAGTAGTTTTGACAATTGTCACATATAGAAACTCACGATCTTAAGAACCAATAAAAGAAGGATGAACAGTTATAATGGATTTAAAAACCACTTCTCGTGTACAATGAAAATATCAGTCTTTTCTTAATAATTATATGGAAGAAAAAGGTGGTGGTTGTAGTGATGTTATCACCGATCGTAAAGACTCGGGAATGGTCCGTGACTCATACATTTTTGAGGAAAGTGTTACACCTCTTCTCTTTCACGACCTCGGTATAGATCCAGGTAAGAAAGGAAAAAGGAAACCCCTTTGATCAAGTGAAACTAAAAGTCACATAAGTACTCTAATTATCCCTAGTGTAATGTGAGGAGGATCCCATAAACATACTAAATTTATTCTTTTATCTCTATTAATAGAGAGAAGGAAGACGATTCCTGGATGTTAAATTAAACAAAGTGACTAGAAAGTTCAACCTGAAAACAAATTCTCTATACATTGTTAGAGTTTTATCTTGAAAACTAACCAATTCTGACTTTACTAATCGGAAGTAAATATCTTTTTCCTTTTAGATTTTCTTACGGTGACTGGTGACTTGAGTATAATAGACCTGAATTTTAAGAATTTAAATCTTATTCATTTATTTATTGGATGTATTTGTACTTTTTTTTCAAGATCAAATTGGTGAATTTGACTAAAGTACTGGGTGTTTACCCAACGTTAAGTGTGAGACTACAATGTCCACAAACGATAGTAAAATCCACTACGACCATCTTTACCACCACCACTGGGTACTTTCGGGCACTAATGAGAAAGAGAGTGAGTCGTGAGGGTGCGACGGTGCCGACTGGAGAGAGGGTCGGGTTCCGGAAGGAATAGAACGGAATACGATTAAAGAGAGATTACCGGTTTGAAACTACCCTAGAAGAACGAACTTAGTAGACACAGAAGTTTCCTTATTTACTATATATAAACAATTCACTTACAGACTTCCTTATCAACATCTTTCTTTTTGTGTGGCGTTTAAATCTTTCATAGAGAGTTCAGAGATGAGACACACTTTCGAACGAATATCTCTGTAGACGTCCATTCAGTTGTATTTTATCGATAGGTATAAACAAATAAATAAGTACTTAAACGGGGGAAAGTACATGTGTTTTGTGGATTCTAAACTCACGGGTACTCCAAGGTCCATAATACGACCCATGACTCCCGTAATGCCTTTTAGTCCTCAAGAGTTACAGTTCTCTCTTTGTTTTATACATCCAGATATTATCCCGAAATTGTCCCCTACCCTTCTCACTTGTAGCTGTAAAATCCTTAGTCACTTGATTGTACCGGACCGTGCCCACTTAAATTTAGTCTACTGGTAATATAGATAATGACACCCGTCCTTAGGGAATCTTCTTTATCTCATCGGTAATATCAGTTGTCTTCTCAGGTTTTACGTCATGAACCCACGTGAGAGTTTTTACTGTCTTACTAGAGACAAGTAAAGGTCCCGTTTGGTAAGTTATAGTGTCATTAGGTTCAGATACGGGATTGATCATTACGACTTCTTCGACTTTAATTTGTCAAGATACTTCTGGATGTCCTGGAAGATCTTGATTGTGGGTTTTTTCTACAGGAAAAGTAATATCCCCTGACCTTACGTTTTCATCCTTCAGTTCTTTATGGTCCTCATTGTCCGTTTAAACCGGAACCTCATGTTTTACTTCGTCTTGTTTCCGATTGTCTCAAAGCGGTTCTCTTACATGACCAGTACCTTTTGTGGGAGAAGGTTGTTGTGTTCTCTTCTGAGATGTGTACCTGTAGTGGTCTACCAGTTACGCCTTTAGTCTAACTAATATAAGAAACGTCGGTTTCTCCCTCTTCAAAATATGTCAGTCGTTTTAGTTCTGGTCCTTGACTGACACCGAGTTTAGTATTTGAGGAATAACGGTTTAAGTCTGAACTTAACTTCTTTCATCCCTTTTGATGATCTGGTAAGTCCATACTGTATTTAGTTTAGGAAATGTTAATATGTCACCTTCACTGGTTATCTAAGATCCCTAATCTAGACTAGTCAAGTCAAGTCAGCGAGTCAGTACAGACTGAAAAACACTGGGGTACTTGGCGTCGTGTGGTCCGGAGGGACAGGTAGTGGTTGAGGGCCTCAAATGGGTTTGAGTACAGGTAACTCAACCACTACGGTAGGTCGGTAAAGTAGGAGACAACAGGGGAAGAGGAGGACGGGGGTTAGGAAGGGTCGTAGTCCCAGAAAAGGTTACTCAGTTGAGAAACGTACTCCACCGGTATCATAACCTCAAAGTGCAATCGTAGTCAGGAAGGTTTCTTGTGGGTCCTGACTAGAGGAAATCCTACCTGACCAACCTAGAGGAACGTCAGGTTCCCTGAGCGTTCTCAGAAGAGGTTGTGGTGTCAAGTTTTCGTAGTTAAAAAGCCACGAGTCGAAAGAAGTGTCAGGTTGAGAGTGTAGGGTATGTACTGGTGACCTCTTTGGTATCGGAACTGATCTGCCTGGAATCAGCCGTTTCATTACAGAGACGAAAACTTATACGATATATCCAACCAGTATTGAAAAGAAGGTTCCTCATTCGCAAAAAATTAAAGTACCGAAGTTAGTGGTAGACGTCACTAAAACCTCGGGGGGGTTTATTTCAGTCGATGACAAAGGTGACAAAGGGGTAGATAAACGGTACTTCACTACCCTGGTCTACGGTACTAGAAACAAAAGACTTACAACTCGAAATTCGGTTGGAAAAGTGAAAGGAGAAAGTGAAAGTAGTTCTCCGAAAAATCAAGGAGAAGTGAAAAACGGTATTCCCACCACAGTAGACGTGTAGACTCCAATAACTATAAAGAGGGTCGTGAGAGCTAAGGTCGAACACGAAGAAAGTCGGGTCGCAAAGAGTACTACATGAGATGTATATTCAATTTATTCGTCCCACTGTTATATGTCGGAACTGTATAGGAAAAGAATAAATCTTGGTCAGACAACAAGGTACAGGTCAAGATTGACAACGAAGGACTGGACTATCTGTCTCACGGATTTCTTGATACCTGCCTCCAAGTACTGTAACATGTCCTCCGTCACTAGTTCTGGTAGGGGTTCTTTTTCTTTACGGTTTTCCGTTTTACCAACAGACTCCTCCGGAATGTTTATCGACTCTTTTCTTCTCTTCGATTTCCGTTTCTTCTTTTCCTTTCTATGTGGGTAGACTTACGTCTCAAGGTTTCTTATCGTTCCTCTCTATTCTTTCGGAAGGAGTCACTAGTTACGTTTCTTTATCTCCTTTTGTTATCTTACCCTTTCTGATCTCTAGAGAAGTCCATTTAATCTCTATGGTTCCCTTGTAAAGAACGTTTCTACCCGAGTTATTTCGTGTCTTTACCATACCTGGATTGTCTTCGTCTTCTGTAATTCTTCTCCACCGTTTTTATGTGTCTTCTTGATATGTTTTTTCTAGAAGTACTGTGTCTATTGGTGCTACTTCACTAGTGAGTGGATCTCGGTCTGTTGGACCTTACGTTTCAGTTCACCTGGAATCCTTCGTAGTGATACTTGTTTCGATCACCTCCACTACCTTAAGGTCAACTCGATAAAGTTTAGGATTTTCTACTACGACAATTTCACGAAGTGAGTTATACGGTCGTTTGAACCTTTTGAGTCGTCACCGGTGTCCTGACCTTTTCCAGAAAAGTAGGTTTAAGGTTTCTTTCCGTTACTGTTTCTTTCAAGTTAAATGGTGTGTTAACGTGAGTAGAGTGTTCGAACATTTCATTATGAGTTTTAAGAGGTTCGGTCCGAAGTTGGCACTTGAAGATATACAAGTTCTACCTAAATCATTTCCGTCTCCTTGGTCTCTAGTTTAACGGTTGTAGGTAAGCTAGTATCTTTTTCGTTCTCTCAAGGTCTTTTTGTAGATGAAGATGAAATAACTAATACGGTTTAGGAAACTGATACCCGTAGTTTTGTTTGACACCTTTTAAGACTTTCTCTACCCTTATGGTCTGGTGGACTGAACGAAGGACTCTTTAGACATACGTCCAGTTCTTCGTTGTCAATCTTGTCCTGTACCTTGTTGTCTGACCAAGGTTTAACCCTTTCCTCATACAGTTCTGACATATAACAGTGGAACGACTAAATTAAATATACGACTCATGTAGTACGTTTTACGACCCGGCCTACTTCGGGTTCGACCTTAGTTCTACCGACCCTCTTTATAGTTATTGGAGTCTATACGTCTACTGTGGTGGGAATACCGTCTTTCACTTCTTGATTTCTCGGAGAACTACTTTCACTTTCTCTTCTCAATTTTTCAACTGAATTTTGAGTTGTTAGTCTTTTGATTCTAGTACCGTAGGTCAGGGTAGTGAAGTACCGTTTATCTACCCCTTTGTTACTTTTGTCACTGTTTGAAATAGAAAAACTAGACGTCTACCACTGACGTCGGTACTTTAATTTTTCACGAGGAACCTTCTTTTCGATACTGGTGGATCTGTCGTATAATTTTTCGTCTCTGTAATGAAACGGTTGTTTCCAGGCAGATCAGTTCCGATACCAAAAAGGTCATCAGTACATACGTACACTTTCAACCTGATATTTCTTTCGACTCATGGTTTCTTAACTACGAAAACTTGACACCACAACGACTTCTGAGAACTCTTCAGGGAACCTGACGTTCCTCTAGGTTGGTCAGTTAGGATTTCCTTTAGTCAGGACTTATAAGTAACCTTCCTGACTACGATTTCGACTTTGAGGTTATAAAACTGGTGGATTACGCTTCTTGACTGAGTAAACTTATCTAGGACTACGACCCTTTCTAACTTCCGTCATCTTCTTCCCCTGTTGTCTCCTACTCTACCCACCTACCGTAGTCACTGAACTACCTGTACTCAAAGTCGTTCGAGACCCTCAACTACCTGTCCCTTCGGACCGTACGACGTACACCAACGTTTCTTAGCCTGTGTTGGCTTGACTTGACTTGACTTTTATCCGATTTGTACATCCTTACGTCTGTCTACTAAAGAGTCCCCTCTACTTCACTCTCGACTGAGAACTTCCTCTTTATCCCTTAAAAGTCCAGTAATTCAGTCCACTTCTCAAACCCCTTCCCACAAAAGGTCCAGATCCTTCTCGACCACGTTTCCGTATCCCCATACTCCTGGTTCCTCTAGTCATACCGACCTTGTCTCTCGATCCCCTCACTCCCGTACGTCATCCAACCATACTCAAGTAATTTCTCGAACGTCAAAAGAACGTTCGTACCCTTAACTAACTACAACAATAAATCAATAATTCAGGATACAGGGACACCTGACATCGGACGGGTCCGAGGAGACAGGTACCTTAAAGGGTCCGTTCTTATGGCCTCAGGTAACGGTAAAGGAAGAGGTCCCCTAGAAGGGCTGGGTCCCTAGCTTGAACGTAGAGGACGTAACCGTCCATCTAAGAAATGGTGACTCGGTGGTCCCTTCAGGAGGACCCCTAACTATGTTTGAAATATTTCGAGTGAGGTCGTCAACACTTCTTACCTAATGGTCACTTTGATCTTTATTCTTAAATAAAGTTACTGAGTCCAGGTCTACTATCCTGACTAGTACTAAGTGGGTGTTCCTTTTAAATTACTTAAAGTTTTCATCGTCTTTATAATGTCTTGATCTCTTTACTGTACAAGAGACCGGGTGTTATGTTATTTTGATCTTTATTAGTTACTTTTCTAAAAAAAATTAACAGTAACACTTTGTATAAAATTTAAAAAAGATTTACAGTACTCCAGTTAAATCTTTAGTTTCAACTTTAATTCGTGATAGATCCCCGATTTTTCTACTTTTTTCTTACTGATTCATAGTTATGATATTCATGGATACGTCGTTTTGGTCTTATCATTATCTTAACCCTACCCCCCTCCCCTGTCCTTGACCGACGAACCATTTGTTTTCATTTAATTCGTTTGTTGACTATTCTTATCTCTTCCTTTTTTATATGTTGTAATCTTTACCCTTTCAGAAATATAAATATCAATGTCTCTTATAAAATTTTACCTTTTTTCGAGACATATTAAAATATGGTTGTTTAAACTTTTGTATATACATTATCTTTTATCTGTAGTAGTTTTATATGATTTTTATCGACTTTCTAATCAATGATGTCTTCTAAAAATCTTCCTCTTTATCAGAAGTTTTTATTTGTTGGTATTCTTCTCTACCAAAACGTCCGTTTAAGGAAATTTGAAAGTTCCCTATCTCCTTAATGAAAATTAGTTGAGAAGATTTTTGACCCTTGTGAGTCTTTTGAGGGGTCAAATAAAAACCTGTGACCGTATTGACTTTATGATTATAGACTATTTCTAAATAACTTTTTTAATGTGACAATATCGACTCTCTTTCATCAATTTAAGACTCAACTTCGAAACTTCCTTTAACCACATTGACCGGATTCTTTGAACAGATTATACCTTAACAAGGTCGTAGTTGAGTTTTCAGATTACAGAGTAGATTTACAGGGGATTTAGTCTATATATTTTTTACTTCTATATATTCTACTTTCGTTTCTATTTTGTATAATAGTTTGTAAAAGTTCTTGTATAATTTTTAATACAAGGTCATATATCTTTCTAAATAAAATCCTTAAATTTTAAACAAGTTGTCAACCAAATATATAATTTTCTTCCCTTTTATGATAACTTAGGCACTTAAGAGTTTTATACAATCAATTTAAGTAGTCGGTGAGACTAAAAATTTTTGACTAGAACCATGTACTAGAGCCTTCTCTTCCTTTGTATGAATTTTACAGTCTTTATTTTCCGTTTAAAATTATTTACACTATCTGTTTTCTATAGGGTCAAATTGATCCTTTTTTTAGTCGGGGTGGGGGGTACAGTCGCGATACTAGGTCAATGATCAGACTTCGTCTCGTTGTTTGGTGTCCCGTAGTCCCGGTTGAGACAGGGGAGGTTTGACACGGTCTGTCCCGTCTTAGAGAACCTATCTAGAACTTCCTATCGGGAGGTCTTACGGTCATAGTCAGGTAACCTCGACCATGTATTAGTATATTATCCTTAAATAAACGACAGGAACAAAACCTTAAGATTAGATGTCTTTGTCTTTTTATTCTCAATATTTAAAGTCCTTCCTTCTCTAAATACCTACTAGAGATAAATCTATTAAGTACTACTAGTAGACGTTCCACCGACCTAAATCCTGTTAGCGAACTCTTAGTTATTGAAGGATAACATAGTCACCAAAAGTTTAAATAGAACGGAGTCTAACGACCAGAATGGGGGTCTCAGACCTCCCCCAGACCCTTGACGTAAGATTAGAGTCCACTACAAACACGAAAGTCAGGACCTTGATATGAAACTCCTGGTAACAAAATTTGATTGTTATTAATCTTGTCCATTAAAATTGTAGATTTTTTTTCAGATTTCATGTACTTTGTTACATATTCTGGAATATTTCAAAATAACTTTCTGTAATTTCTATTATACTTATGTACCTCTGTAGATAAAGGAGGTAAGGACCCATAAGGACCTATCCTTACAAGTTATAGTACTTTTACACTTAAGATGGGGTTTATTAGATATTTAAATTTGATTTCATCACCAACCACCAAATCAGGGACATAACACAAGTTGAGAATACTGGAGTTCCCGACACCGGGGGGAGGAGTCCGAGGAGTCAGGTACCCTAAAGGGTCTGTTCTTATGACCCCACCCAACGATATAGGAAGAGGTCCCCTGAGAGGGTTGAGCCCCTACCTTGGGTCTAGAGGACGTAACGCCCGCCAGACAATGTAACGTCCATCTAAGAAATGACCGACTCAGTGCTCCCTTCGGGTTTTAAATTCCGTCAAGGTTGGGGTTAAGGTTGATAATAAACCTTGAACTGTTTGGTTATATTTTAATTAGACATTCTTATTTACGTCATACACAAATAAAGTCCTTTTCTATCCCATTTCCTTATCCTTTCTTAGTCTTTAACTGGATACATATGTTTTCCAAAATCGTATACTATTTGTACTATAAAATTGAGTTACTCTTAGTTGTTGAAGGGAAATATAACCACCAAATATAGTCACCAAATATGGTTACTCCTTTGCTCAAATAAATCATTTATTACAACCCTGGTAACCTACATATTGAGAAACCTTTTTGTACTATATCCGTGGAATCAAGTCTAGTGTTTGTTTTTATTGGGGTCTCACATGATGTCTCAATTTGTACTTAAAAATTTCGAGATTCTGCTAATTTCCTTCTTTAAAAACCGTTCGAACTCCAACTTTCTAAAAAATTTCGTACTAATATTCGGATTTAGGTACTATTATACAGATATTAAATCATACCAGGATAAAACATTTATTATTTTTTATCTTTTCTTCTTGGGTTATTTGTGTCATCCCTTCCGATAGATAGTTTGAAGTAAATAGACCCCTGTCCTCATATAATACCCTACCCAAATTAAAAAATGAAAGACATTGTACTATCCCTAGACTTACCTCGATCCCTCTCTTTTAACGTCCCTTTATGCTCCGTATTAAACGATCACTTTAACTGTCCCTAACCACCGACTAACCAACACCCTCCCTCTAGTTCACATCCTTTACTACCCCCTCCTTTTTCAAACGTGTATCTCCGCCTTCCACCTAAGTAAAAAAAAAAAAAAACCACCTAAGTAAAAATTGGAGACTCAAACTCCAAAGATATTCTGTAGACTTACCTCTACAGGTCATCCGTCAACCTTGGGGGAGAATCTGTGAACCCTTAGGTCCTTACACCTTGGACCTGAACCGGGAGCTCCGGACCCGAATCTTACTTCCCGTACCAGGAACCTGACGTCTCGGACCTTGATTCCACTAGACTCTCTAGTCCATATGTACAGCCAGCTCCACAGAAAGACTCTTCAGAACCTCTAGTTCGTCTCCGGTCCACTTTCCATTCTCCAGTCTTTGACTCTTACAACCGGATCTCTGTCTTCCAAGGTGTGCCACCCCTTTTATTCTGCGAATTTCTCTAAAGGATCGTAGTACTTATCGGTAGTCTCAGAAAATCTCATAACGACAGGTTATCCTCTTTATGTTATACACAGTTTATACAGTCGAATTTAAAAATCGTCGATTGAAAACTCTACTTTACCCACTCTAATTAAAATTACATAAAGTAAATTAAATTAGAAACGAGTCACCCATTTCTTAGACGGACGTTAAGTTCTCTACATCCTCTGCGTCAAAACTAGGGACCCAGTCTTTATAGGGGACTTCTTCCCTTACCGTTAATCGAAGTCATAAGAACGGACCTTTTGTGATACCTGTCTCCTCGGACCACCCCATGACCGGTTTCCGACGTTTCGCAGTCTGTTCTGATTCGTTTGTCCGTTAGATAGTTCAGTAATAAATTGCACATTGGTCGTACGACTACGTTTCTCGACTGAGTAACCTTTTCTGGGACTACGACCCTTTCTGACTTCCGTCCTCCTCTTCCCCTGTTGTCTCCTACTCTACCGACCTACCGTAGTGACTGAGTTACCTGTACTCAAACTCGTTCGAGGCCCTCAACCACTACCTGTCCCTCCGGACCGCATGACGTCAGGTACCCCAGAGTTTCTCAGCCTGTACTGACTCGTTGACTGACTTGACCACATTGGTTGTACTTTTAATAATTCGATAAAAGATAACAACGACAGAAAAAATGTGAACATCGTGTAGAGCAAAACCTGATTGGTATAAAGTTCCCGAACCATCGACGTACGCCGATCACCGGTGGTCTGACTGTCGAGTCAAAATCTCTTACGACCGACCCTCTCCTCTCGTCAAGTCCACAACTTGTCGGCAGTTAAAAACTAAGACACAGACCTCCAGTCCCAACGATAAACCCTACCCTATCTTAAATCCTCAGTCATCACGACCGAAACCCGTTTTCGTACAAGTTGATAATCCGATTCTTCTTACGAAATTCACTTCTATTTTAATCCGATTCATTGTCATACGGACTCTTTGTATTAGTGAATTCATTGTCCTCCTTCTCTTTGGGTTCTCCTTCCTGCTCTTCCCTTTCGGTTTCTTTGGTCGTCTGTCGCTACCATGTTTCCAGTTCCTTCCACTCAAAGTCTTTCATCTCTGTTCAGTTACGAAGTCTTGGACCTTCGGTGTTCCTCTAGTTGATACCCGATTTTTGATTGGAGACACATACTAATTGGACCGATAACTTCCGAGGGATTCTTGTCGAAATACCCTTGCACCCCCGGTTTTAGTTTGACGTGTCCCGACATTTTTTTGTTGAGAAAGTTCTCAGAAAGAGACTTCTCTCGGGTTTATAACAAAAGTCTCCGTCCTCTCTAAGGTCTTATACACTTACCCAGTCTTGTCCCTCAGTCCTCTCTCCTACTCCAACTCCCAGGTTCTTCACCCCTAGGTCCACCATAAAGTATGTCGTTTTAGATATATATCTGATTTGTATATTCCCGTGTATGAAATCGGGAAGTCGTAGGTAAATAGAAAGAAGACCACTTGTTAGAGGGGGATTAGAATCAGGTACTTTAAGATCAACACAAGTAAGGTTACGAGGATAAAGGTACCCCTCGTACACCGGACCGGTCGGACTAGTTACTCACGTAGTAACGGGAGACGTCTGTACCCGTGTAATGGGTTTAGTCCGTTCCTTATGTGGTACTTTGAACCTAGTTCCTGAGAGACTTAATGAAAAAAGGAGAACTTGAACCTTAGTCTCTAACTTCATCATCAATGAGAGAGTAGACCCACCTATCGAACTCGTACGTTAGTCGTGCGTTTCTTCTCATCTCTACTTAAACCTGTGTCTCTTTTCAGTGTGGGATCCACTGTAATAGATCCTGGTCTCGTTCGATCAGGAGGAAACCCAGTAATTAATATGTTCCATTATTCCGGAGAAACTCGATAAAAGAGGGTGTTCGTTAACTTTATGTCGATTGACTATGTTAGGGACTCCATCTCCGTTACCAACCCTCTTCTATGTATCCACTTCCGTAATCTAGACCCCTCTTCGAGTAAGGGACTCTCCTTCTTTTTATACCTCTACTACTATCGATCCCATCCTACGTCAGGTACCCCAGCGATTCTCAGTCTGTGCTGACTCGCTAAATTGAAAGTACGTAACCTCTTCCTTTACCGTTGGGTGAGGTCATAAGAACGGACCTCTTAGGGTCCCTACCCCCTCGGACCACCTGACGACAGATACCCCAGCGTGTCTCAGTCTGTGTTGACTTCGCTGAATCGTCGTCGTCGTCCCTCTTCTCCTGTAAGATTCCCGAAGACAAAAGAAAAACTTCACTCCTTGTTTAAGTGAGTCTCAATCCTCCTCTGTCACTCATCTTTTGAACTCCTTACTACTTCTAAACTTTGACAATGTCGTCGGCAACTCTCTCCACTGGTCAGTGTGTGAAACCTTTCTTGACGGTTCGTTGTACCGTAGAGATTATAAAGGACACTACTGTTTAAAGTTAATTTATCTGAAATGTGGGATTACGAATGAACCTCCGTTCTAAAGTGTACGTTTGTTCGAAACTCAGGTCCTGACTGAACATAACTAATACGACTTCCCTTCTGCGGAACTCCTTTTATTTCGATAAAAGTTTAAATAGTAGTCGACTAATGATATTTTGACTCCGTTGACCCTCATTTACCAGACACACAATCTCTTCACAAACACTGATCTTTGTGTCATCCGGGATTTGTTTTGTTTTGTTCCTTAATAACCCCCCTTCCTCCCTCTAAAGTAACTAAGTTTTTGTCCATCGTCCTATTTAATACCACTAAAATTAAGGAAGGAACAAGAGTGTCGTTACCCTCTTAATTTTCTTACTTTTCCGTTACAAAGGTGTAGGTAAAGACACACACACACAAGGTTCCGAATTCAAGAGAAATGAGGAATGGTAGGAAATTCCCCGGTCACGAATCCCCGGGTGTGGTCTAAGTTGGGTGAGTCCGGAATCATACTTTCCGGGTAGGTTCTTAGTCACGGTAGGTACGTGTCCTCTCTCAGTTGTGATGTTAATGTACCTGATTTTAGTCCCCCTACAACAAGAAGGTGTTGTTTTATCCACGTGACGAAGTGGTCTTCTTTGAACTGATCTACGTCCTACCAGTCGTCTCATCCAACCAGTCGTCTCATCCAACGGAGACTCCCCCCGAAAAGGCACCATTTATAGTGGACTGACCTAGGGAGTCTCGGACTTAGAGTTGGAGAAGGAAACAGGACCGGGGAGTCGGGATTGGGTATGTGTAGGTCTACAAGATCTTAGAAGGAACGGAAACTTTTGGTTAGAACTACAATCACAACAAGATCGATACTGAGAGAAATGGGACTCCACCCTCGCTACGATTAGGCACCTGTCCGTTCACCCTCTACGGATTGACCCCAATTTTAGACACCCGACTAAGGTCCCGACGAGAATGATAATCATCGTCAACGGACCCACCTCCCTTACTGACATACCACATTGGTCCCTCTGGTCGGTGGTCCGAACCGTTCCTAAAGACGTAGGTCAGAACTGTACCTCAGGGTACAGAAGTTCACCTGGGACTTCGGTTTCCGTTTCTCGTCCCACTCACCGTTGGTGCTACGGTGAAGTCTGGTCTACAAAACTTGTGAACTCTGGTCTAAAAGTCCTAATTTTAGACTCAATAAAGACAACGTTCTACCGACGAAGGGTTTGTTGAGTCAGATTTAAAGTATGGTTCGCTATTACTGAACTAAAACCAAGTCTTTCATGACAAAGTCCTGAAGGGACGACCGGGTCACCAATTCTGAGGTACTAAGGTTACGCCCCCCGTACCCAAGTCAGGGACTAGTCCATTGGTTCTAGGGTGTACGATACCCGGTTCCGGTCTTTCATTTGTTGTTTGTTTGTTCGTCGACAAAGAACGGGAACTCACGACGCCGAACTTCAGGATTGACAAGGTCGACAATGTGACTCACAACCCGTGATAAGATTCGGTGAGTTCCCAGAATCCGGAAGGGACCACCGAGTCTGCCATTTCGCAGACAGATGTTACGCCCTCTGGACCCAAGCTAGGGACCCAACCCTTCTAAGGGACCTCTTCCTTTACCGTTGGGTGAGGTCATGAGAACGGATCTTTTAGGGTACCTGTCTCCTCGGACCACGTCCGATGACGAGTACCCCAGCGTTTCTTAGCCTGTACTGACTCGCTGAAGTGAAAGTGAAAGTTCCCACATTACCGTGACTTGGTCCAGTCTGGGTGGGAACTCCGGAACCTCGTGTGGAGACCGGACAAAGATTTGTATGTGACTAAGTCACTAGTTATATGCTAGTACTCAGGACTGGGTCCCTTACTTCAGTCAAGAGGACATAACGTCCGTTTAAGAAATGATAGATTCGGTGGTCCCTTCGGGGGTTTTGTGGATGGAGACCCCTTACACCCGACACGGATTTTGACAGTAATTTGTTCTATCGAGTAAAATTTTGGGAGGTATAAAAATTCTAAGAAAAAACTTCTCCATATTGGTATAGTCTCTGGATGTCAAATTGAGAAAACAACAAATAATAAAGGACTACAAAATTTTTCCGAATCGAAAGTCAACTCTCAGGTCACAATCTCTTCCCTTCTTCAGTGTGGAGAGACGAGGTACAGACCTCTTCCTTTTGTGTACCTCTCATCGGTGGTATCACACCTTTTCTGAATATTTTTACATTACATGTTACAACCAAAAGGAAAACCTTTCACCGGTTCAAAACACGGGACTAAGGAGAGTCTACGTGGTTTACGTGTGTCTCTTAGTCGTCTGCTCCCTCAGACGTCCAAGGGTCTACGACGAGCACCACCTTCTCACTAAGATACCGATGAGATGGTAGACCGGGTAGTGTGAGGACAGTTTAATACAAAACGTCACAGTAGACTACTTCGATACGTCGCATTGTACCGTTCGACACTATCTCACGTACCCCTTTTACTTACTCGTAGGGTCCACTAAGTGGTAGTCAGGACGAAGGAGTTCCGAAAAAGAAGAAGAAAAAAAAAAAAAGAGGACGACCATCCTCTTTTGAGTTCTTTTCTTCTCTTTAACGACCTACATAGTCTGGGTTTCGATATTTGTTTTATTACACGTTACAAGTTTCTTTATTATTGTATTCGATGTATACCAGAACAAGTACCTTCGTTAAATTGACCCTTTGTTCAAAACGAAATTTGCTGAGTATAAAAATGAATCGACTTATTTATACACAGTAAAAGATGTCTATGATTCTTACCTTATTTTTAAAGAAAGCCGTCAGGGAGTACATCAACCTACTAGGTCTTTCTCTATAAAATCCGACCGACAGGAGGTTCACACCAGGATCCACCCGTCGTAGTCGTACCGGACCCTTGATCAATCTTTACGTACAAGAGTCAGGGGTGAGACCTAGATGACTCAGTGTTTGGGACCTCCACCTCGGGTCGTAAACTTGTTTGGGAGGTCACTAAGACTACGTCTGTATGATATACTTCTTTTGGGGAAATCCCTCTCTTTTCACCCGAAACTTATGTAATAGATGACGAAACACACTTCGAATTGATCATACTTCAGGGTTAAAATCTTTAGGTGTCTATTAAATTTTATAAGTCTTACGGCAAAATCTATTTATTGAAGTCTCTTACGTCTTAAAACACATTTTGTTCGGTTCAATAAGATCTAAAATCGGTCTCCTTATTCCGACAATGATCTAAGACTTTATTTTGATAGTGTACGGTTAGCACCCAGATGGGACCGTAAGTCTCTACGACCTTCTTCTCCCTTAGTCAAAAGGAGACAGGTATATAGTTTACAGTTTATAAGTATGTCATTGTCGACACTCGAAAAAAGAGGGTTGAAACAAAACTCTAAAAAAAGACCCCCTACACCTGGTAAAAATTTCAGAAATAACTCAAACAATTGTTATAACGAAGACAAAATACAAAAACAAAGAAACCGGTACTCCGTATATCCTAGAATCGAGGGGTCGGTCCCTAACTTGGGTGTGGGGAACGAAACCTTCCACTTTACAATTGGTGACCTGCTGGTCCCGTCAGAGAAAGGGTGAAAACCGGAGCGTATCTTGACATTTGAATGGGGACTTTGATTTTATGGATGTTACTACAGTAAAATTATTTTTTACTTCTGTGTATATTTACTCTATTCGATAAAACATATAAACTTATCGTTAAATTTTACGTTAATGTAACTCTAGTTCAGAAACAATTTAATAAAAACCACGAAACCCCTGGTGTCTGGTTTATGAGTTGTATAATACTTAAAGACAAATCTTTTTCTTTTTTAGAAGAGATAGGGGTTGTCAAAGAAATAGTCGGTCCGTGAATGGTTTCCAGTGAGGAAACGTTGAACCTTCAGACTTTTATGTAGAGACACAAACGTTTGACACGAGTCTTTGAATTATTATGAATGGAACAAATAGACCCAGGTAAAATCCTTAAAGGACCTTACTGTCAACCCTTCTTCCAGGAACATTGACCTTTGTTTGGTTATAAAATTCGTCCTCCAAATACTTCACTAGTTCACCCTATCCTTCGTTTTTCTGTCGATTCGTTTCAGGAAAATGGACTCCGTGTTACTGATGTTACACAAGTCTCTCTGGCTTTAGAGGACCTCCTATTTTTTATCCTTTCGTCCCTCTCCGACAAATATACCCAGGGTAGAGATCCCTAAATCTCGATATAGAGTCTTTGACCTTTGTCTAGGAATTTGATTATACCACTTATGAATCTTGAAAAAAAATTTGACTCTATATTGACTGTATGTTGTAATATAATTAGGTTCCATATATCGTATTACTAAACTATATACATATGTAATTTTTTACTAGCGGTGTTATCCAAATTGTAGTAATAGTATGAGTCAATATGTAAAAAAAAGAACACTACTCTGGAAAATTCTAGATGAGAGAATCGTTGAAAGTTTTGTTATGTCATAACGATCGATAATCAGTAGTACGACATCCGCTTATGAATCTTGAAAACTCTGTAATATAAATAAAATTAATATATAAATATAATTAATATAATAATATTAAAATTCTCACCTGATCTCAGAGTGAGGTTCTTTCATCTTTAGATGAACTTAAAACTTCCTGTTTTAAACTTCGAGAGTTACGAACTTAAAGATTATCGTGATATAATTTATTACGATATGTAATTTATGGACTTTTTATAATAGATGAACTTGTATAATAACGTATATACACATGTAAATACACATACACATATACCTCATAGTCAAACGAAAGTTGTTTTTCTTATTCAATAAAATATTATTTTGGAATTCGTCAAGATTCTCATTCCGTAAAGATTTATACTCGTCAACTTTTTACAAATTTTTTCAATATACTATTAATCCGAATATTTCCTGAAGAGAAGAAGAAGATTACTCATATAATTAATTCCAGGTTTAATAACCCGTCTATTCGTTATGAAATGTCTCTCTATGGTTTTGTTTTAACTAAATGTAACAAAGAAATTTTTATACTATCGTTGTCAATATTGTGGTTTGAACGGAGTTTGGTTCTTTCAAGGTTTATACCAGTTCATTCTAAACAAAACTTTTCGACATCGTTCCCGGTAGTCCAATCTTGAGAAAACCACAAGAGGACTCGGGTAGGACTTCAGGAGTCCATCCACGTCTTCCCAGGTCGGACGGTAGGATAGTTGTTACGAGGACCTTTGTGTCACATAGACGGAGGTACGGTCCAGGAATGGAAGGAATCACAGGAACCCCTTAGTCAAATCAGTTTGTAAGACGTCACCAATGAGTCGTCCAAACCTCCTTCCTGTCCAACTCATGATTGTCTAACGGTCTGCACCGTAAGGATACCTCTCAGTCACAGGACAAGACTGACGGGTCGTTACTGTGTTCTTTGACTGCAACTCCGACGGGACAAAAATTCCCGAGTGTCTCCACGTAAGTAATCATTATTTCTACTACTTATTAAATTCCAGTGAGGATGTTGAGACAAAGTTTCCCGATAAAACATAACTAAAGTATACACATCCCCCTCTGTTCACTTTGAAGACACACGACAGGTCTCGTCCCCAATGGTATCTCTAATTCTCTGTCATTCTTTCCGGGGTGTAGGACCCATTGTCGGTGAAATGATTGGTAGGGTCCATTATTCTCACTGGATCCTTATCTTAGATTAAGTAAACTAATAATCAAGAAAATCCTTATGTCTCTATCTCGATATCTAAAAAAATTCCGTGGTTTATACTGAAAATTTCCTATTATTATTAAATACTTACGTGTAAAGGAGAATTCAAAATTCATATTAGACTTTTGTGGGAAAATTTTAAGTTTAATTTTTATATGGACAACATTAGGATTATTTCAAAACGAAAATTTTTACTACAGTATACTTGGGTTTATATAATCTTGGAATGGTAATTGCAGTGGTCCGACGACCTCTGGACAGAAAGTCTTCCCGACCTTACGTTTCGTACCCATGTAATGAGGTTTTCGTCACGGGTCTCTCGGTCTTGTAGTCCCTCAGGAGCGAGGGTTGACAGTGGCTCAGGTTCGAGCGAGACGAGATTCTTTACTTCACAACTCCGTTCCTTATACTGAAATAAGTATAAGAGTAGTACTTAGAGAGTTTTATTGTAAAATATCTTCAGACCTATGGTGAATATGTCTTACCTCTACCCCCCTCCACACCTTTGTTTCATTTTTCCGATAATTAGAACGTTTATAGAGGATCTTACTGTTCGGAGGTCCTCCCCTACGCAATTAAAGAAGGAAGGACATCGGTAGGTATCCACTTACACCAGGACTTGTTTACGTGAAACTTAATTAAAAGTCCGTTTCCCCATCCCAAGGGACCCCGTCCTCTAATATATATTTGCCATGGGAAAATCACTTTTTTCGTTATCCTTCGTTTCCGATTTCATTGTCTAAGTTCTATCTCAGTCCAACCGAGAAGGGACATTGTGTTAACTACGAGGATTTTGTTAATAGTATTACTTCCTCCTTTGTCTTGTCCGAGATAGAACTTTCGTCTTGAGGTAGAACCCGGCCTGACACCTGAAACTCGATATACGGGTCATAGATCCCTTTACTGTATGGTTGACCTTTTGGTCCGGGGGTCTTCCTTTTCGGGGTCCCGAGAGTTAGCGGATTTTCTTATGGGATTAATAGACACATTGGCTTATCTTAGTACGTAAGATAATACGAATACTCCTATACTGGTGTTCGGATAACAATTAACAGGCGACAATTGATGGATCCGAATACCGTATACTTAGTGCCCAATTGAAACTAGATTAGAAAGAAAAAGGAAACAAGTCTGATCAAAGTCCCTTAAATCCCTCCACCCAAACGCGTACATGTGAATCCCATATATTCCAAAAGTGTGTTTGACCGGCCCCAGGAGCCGATTCTCCTCTGAGACGGAACCCGGGTGACCATATTATTTGACGTGAGGTGCCTTGCGCACCGATGCTGTTATTCACCAGTGGTTATGTGAATCTTTTGTGGTACTCTTTTTAGTCTTAGTTGAGATTGTTGTCGGTTAAATAAGGAAAGAAGAGTTTTTCATAATCATACCGTGATGACCAAAACATTTTGGTCTTTGAACCCTGTAAATTTTTTACTTTTAACTAATCATTACCCTGTTCTTACCCTAGTTCACCTCCCTCCCTTCATATATTAAACAAAAAGAGATATATTTAAAACAACTAAAAGACCCTCGTCTATTCTGTTAAATCCTTGTCTCTTTTAGACAGAGTGACCTTTAGACAAACTCACTATCTCTGAATTTAACCTCTTGTCTAAAGTTTCAAAAATTTAAAGTCATATACACGTAGTTCTATCGTATTATGAACTCCATGACCGTTGTCTCCTTCCAACTTCAAAAGGACTTACGACGTTACAAATCTAAACTCGGTTAGAGGTCGTGACTAACTAATCTACCTAGTTTTTAGAACAGGGGGGTTTTCTTCCAACAGACAGACTTCAAGGTCCGTTTACTATATTATTTTGTCTGTTTACAAATTCATGTACTCTTGTTTGATCCCCTACAACCTTTCATTAAATTCGCTTATCCGTTTAGCTATCAGGACTCGGACGGAAAACCCATCGATTCTACTTTCTAGGTTCCTGTCAAAATCCAAGTGAATGAAGACAATTGACCTTCAAAAATTAATGACAACATGAAGGACCAAGTTCAAGTCTATCTGAATCAGTGTAATTCTGAAAAAAAAAAGTATCAAACAAAACCCAATATGTAGTTTTGTTCAATAATATAAAAAAGTTGTAAATCTATTGACTGTTCAAAAGTAAAAAAACGATCGTACCGTCACGTACACACGTACGATTCAACGAAGTCAGTACAGACCGAGAAACACTGGCGTACACTTCCTCCTTTGTCTTGTCCGAGATAGAACTTTCGTTCTGAGGTAGAACCCGGTCTGACACCTGAAACTCGTTATACGGGCCATAGATATCTTTACTGTATGGTTGACCTTTTGGTCCGGGGGTCTTCCTTCTCGGGGTCCCGAGAGGGAGTGGATTTCTTATGAGACATTACCTTATCTTAGTATGTAAGATAATACGAATAACCCCACACTGGTGTCCGGATAACTATTCACAGGTGACAATTGATGGATCCGAATTCCGTACATACGAACCCCATATATTCCAAAAGTATTTTTGACCAGCCCCAGGAACCGATTCTCCTCTGAGACGGAACCCGGACGGCCACATTATTTGACGTGAGGTGAGGGACGTAACAGGACTCACTCAGACAAAGGGCCCTGTGCACCGACGTTGTGTACCTGATAATCCGAGGAGACAGGTAGTCTAAGAGGTCTGCTGTAATGACCTCACCCTACGGAACGGGAGGAGGTCCCTTAGAAAAGTTAGGTCCCTAGCTGGGAGGTAGAGATTGCAGAGGGCGTAACCGTCCGTCCAAGAAATAACGATAACGGTAGACCCTTCGGGTCATACCGTCATCACGGACATTTAGTGTTAAAACAGTAAGGGTTACAGAAATGGACGACTTTTTCACATCGAGGTGGGACTCCTTCGTCCACTCTTCTCCCAAGTTAGACGGACATGGTAGTGTTGAACGGGATTAAACCTGTCTGAGGTATGGTCAGTCTTTGACCACTGACAAGGAATAACACTACCTTGGATAAAAAACTTCGTCGGTCATAAGACAAACTATAGACTATCGAAAAATATGTATGTAGACTTCTGAGATTGAGGGTTCTTTGTTCCTTCTAGGGACGCTACACCCACCTTCTGGGGTGTAGTGTGGGATTTTACACATCCATCAGGGAATGTATTTAATGTCCTATTAAAATGTATGTACAAATGTATATACTACTTGAAAAATTTATTTATTTCAATTGTTTCAACTGAGTTCTTTTTTATCTCTTTTCTCTTGGAAACGCGTAACAACCACCTTTATATTTAAACATGACGGTAATACCTTTTGTGATACAAATTTTTATCTTGATGGAACAATAGGTCGTTAGGATGAAGACGATATGTAGGTTTCCTTTATTTTAGTTATAGAGTTTCTCTATAGACTTGAAGGTACATTTAATATCGTAATAAGTGTCGTCCGTTCGATGTCTTTGTTGTATTTACAAGTTGGTACCTACTTATCTATTTCTTCTACCCTACACATATATATGTTACCTTATAATAAATCGGAATTTTTCCTTCCTTTAGGACGATAAACACTTTTATACTTACTTGGACCTCCTATAATACACTTAAACTTTACTGTCTGTGTCTTTCTGTTTACCGTGTACTAGAGTGGACGCCTTAAATTTTTCTTTACTTTTTTTCAGTTGGAGTAACATTGTCTTTCATCTTACCACCAATGTCTCCGACCCCCGACTGCCACCCCAACCCTCCTGTACACGTCCCTTTCCCTCCATAACTAGATTCCCATGTTTGAGTAAGAAGTCCGAAGGGACTCCAGAAGGTACGACACGACTCAGTGAGTCAGTGTAGACTGAGAAACACTGAGGTACCTGACGTCGGACGGTCCGAGAAGACAGGTGCCCCTAAGAGGTCCGTTCTTATAACCTCACCCAATGGTACGGGAGGAGATTCTCAAGAAGGGTTAGTCCCCTAACTTGGGTTCAGAGGGTGTAACGTCCGCCTAAGAAATGGCTGACTCGGTACGACCTCACCCATCGGATAGGGAAAGAGGTCACCTCTAGCGGGGCTCGGTCCTCAACTTGACCCAGAGGACGTAACGTCCACCTAAGGAATGGTCGCGTCGATGGTCCCTTCGAGACTCCAGAAGGTCCTTGTGGGCTAGACTTCGTCGAAGTTGTGTATGGAGGTAAAATAAGTATTGATAATCGTGTCGGACACCAGTAGACCCAAGAAATAAACAATTGAATGATAACCGAAGATGATCTTTTGTTTGAGGAGTCTCCGTCCTTCTTCTCTAGAAACAAATAGAGACACACTATGACACTAAGTATTATTCTTTATACATATTAACCTAAAACGGGGAAACAAGGAAAAGACCGTGCGAGTCACGAGTTAGCGAAGCAACATAGTCTGAGAAACACTACGATACCTGACGTCGGACGGGACTGTAAAAGAGGAGGTCTGCTGGAAGACCGTCACTCGAGGAATTTGAGAACCTTAAAGGATTCCCTACTTTCACACCTTAAAAGAAACCAGTACAATTACTCAACTGAAAGGTTTCGTGAATTCCTATCCCCTGACCAACGGTCTCTTTGGTTGGTGAGAAAATCGTCCAACCTTGAAACGTAGGATGAGACAACTGGAGTTCCGGCTTAGTGAATGGTTATCGGTTATTCCTCCCTTTTGGTGATTCGGTAAGTCCATACTGGATTTAGTTTAGGACATACTAATATATCACCTTCACTGTTTATCTAAGTTTCCTAATCTAGACTATCTGTTTCACGGACTTCCTGACACCTCCCTCTAAACGTTGTAACACATTCTCCGTCACTAGTTTTGGTAAAGGTTCTTTTTCTTTACGTTTTTCCGTTTTAACAACAGACTTCTCCTAAGTGTTTATCGATTCTTTTCTTCTCTTCAATTTCCGTTTCCTTTTTCCTTTCTATATGTGTGGACTTATCAAGGTCTCTTATCGTTCCTCTTTATTGTGGAAGGAATCAGTTGTTATGTTTCTTTATCTCCTTTTGTTATCTTACCCTTTCTACCACCGAGTCTGCCACTTCTTAGGTGGACGTTACTCCCTCTGGACCCAACCCTTCTAGGGGACCTCCTCCTGTACCGTTGGGTGAGATTATAAGAACGGACCTCTTAGAGGTACCTGTCTCCTTGGACCACCCGAAACCAGGTTCCCCATCACTTCTAAGTCTGTGTGACTCGTTGATTCGTCGTGTCTCTCGAGAAGTTCTTTTAACCTGGATTGTTTTCGTCTTCTATAATTCTTCTCCACCGTTTTTATGTGTCTTCTTGACATGGTTTTTCTAGAATTACTGAACCCATTGGTGCTACCAATGGGATCTAGTGAGTGGATCTCGGTCCGTAGAACCTCACGTTTCAGTTTGCCGGAATCCTTCGTAGTGATGTGTGTTTCGATCACCTCCACTACCTTAAAGTCGACTCGATAAAGTTTAGGATTTTCTACTACGACACTTTCGTGACGTGAGTTATACGGTCGTTTAAACCTTTTGAGTCGTCACCGATGACCTGACCTTTTCAGTCAAAGGGTTTCTTTTCGTTACAGTTTGTTACAAATTTGATGGGGTGTTGACGCGAGAAAAGTGTACGATCGTTCCATTACGAGTTTTGACAGCTTCTGACCGAAGTTGTCATGAACTTGACTTTTGAAAGTCTATATGTTCGATCTAAATCTTTACCGTCTCCTTGGTCTCTACTTTAACAGTTGTAGACGACCTAGTAGTTTTTTCGTTCCCTCAAGGTCTTTTTGTAGATAAAGACGAAATAACTGATACGGTTTCGGAAACTGACATACCTAGTGTTATTTGACACCTTTTAAGAAGTTTTCTACCCTTATGGTCTGGTGGACTGGACGGAGAACTCTTTGGACATACGTTCAGTCCTTCGTTGTCAATCTTGACCTGTACCTTTTTGTCTGACCAAGGTTTATCCTTTTCCTCATGTAGTTCCGACATATAGCAGTGGGACGAATAAATTGAATATATGTCTCATGTAGTACTCTTTGCGACGCGACCTTCTTCGTGTCCGACCTTAGTTCTAACGGCCCTCTTTATAGTTATTGGAGTCTATACGTCTACTGTGGTGGGAATACCGTCTTTCGTTTGTCCTTGAGTTCTCGGAGAACTACTTGTACTTTCTCCTCTCACATTTCGACCTAATTTTAATTTGTAAGTTTTTTAATTCTAGTACCGTAGACCAGGGTAATGAAGTACCGTTTGTCTGCTCCTTTGTTTCCTTTGTCACTGTCTAAAATAAAAGAATCCGAGGTTTTAGTGACACCTACCACTGCCGTCGGTACTTTAATCTTCTGTGAACATAGAACCTTCCTTTCGACACGGGTTGGATCTGTCGTATAATTTTTCGTCTCGATAATAAAACCACCGTTTCAAGGTATATCAGTCTCGATATCAAAAAGATCATCAGTACATGTCTACACTTTTAACCTGGTACTTCTTCCGACTCGTAACTCCTTACCTTCGAATGATTGACACCACAACCTCTTCTGAGAGCTCTCAGGGAACCTGAAGTCCCTCTAGTTTGGTCAGTTAGGATTTCCTTTAAACAGGACTTATAAATAACCTTCTTGACTACGACTTCGACTTCGAGGTTACGAAACCGATGGACTACGCTTCTGGACTGAGTAACCTTTTCTGGGACTACGACCCTTTCTAACTTCCGTACTCCTTTTCCCCTACTGTCCTACTCCACCGACCTACCGTAGTGACTGAGTTACCTGTACTCAAACTCGTTCGAGACTCTCTACCACGATGTCAGGTACCCCAGCGTTTCAGTCTGTACTGACTCATTGACTTATCGTTGCTACTAAATTAGTTAGTGAGGATGTTACTTCAAAAGTATTTTGGGAGTTTCCTCCCCCAAGTCTCTCGAAGGGTCGACTACTCCGGCACCTCTAAACCCCTGTCATCGTATGACCCCTCCCGTACCTTCGAAGTATTGGAAAGGGGTATACAACGGAAGACGTAAAGAAGGTAGACCGAGGACTCAATATAGAAAAAAAAAAAAAAAACTGTTTGATCATTACATCATTACCCCAGTGTGTCTCAGTCTGTGCTGACTTCACTGAATCGTCGTCGTCGTCGTCATTAGATAACTCAATTGAGAAAGGGACTCAAGAACACTCTACGAGATCCTCTAATTAGAGTGGGTTCCTCCCTCAGTAACCTTGACGACTATATGTCGACAACCAGTCTTCGTGACCACTGTTAGACTGGAAAACTAACCACAGACTTCACCACACACACACACAACCCTGACTCGAGAGTCGGACACCTTAGACTCGGACAGAGGTCCATCTATCACATTCTTGACTCGACTTAGTATCCTGCACGTCGACTAGAGTCTCTTATGGAATCACCACACCTTCTGGGAGTGTGTAGTCTTAACCCTCGTCTTAATAAGAGACATAGGACGTATGAACAAAGGGTACAACATACTCGACAGTATTCGTGGGTTCTTTACACAACCTATTCAGTCAGTCCTCTCTGATCAATCATGACACATCCTTCTCTCATGGGACGGGCACCAGAGTTTGTGAGGTATACCGTATACCGAGATGACACCTCTATGTCAATTAATCTCAGACTTCAAAAGTCTAAAGGTTAAGTAGATTTATGAAAAGGAACAGGACTGAGGTTCAGAGGACTAATATAAGACACAGGGGTACATCGAACATACCCTTCATTTGAGCGAGAGTCCTGACGCCTGTAGACCATAGGAACTACCAAGATAAAATTTGGACTCTGAATATTTAACCGTGAGATCAAGATAGTCAGAACCAACCAAAAAACTCCTACCAATTATCACGGACTCTGGGTATGAAGAATAACACGTTCCGACTTCTATTCCGAAACCACGACCTAAGATGGATCCATTATAGTGGGATCTTCTTTTGATCGAGTGAAGGAACCTTTGAATGACGAAAGGGAAAAAATATATATGAAGTTTTTTATTATTACTAACGGTAATCTTAAATCTTCTCTCCCTGTTTTTGTATATGACTAGTGTTAATACAGAGTCCGTAATAAGATCCACGAATCTTTTCTAGTCTCTTGTCTACTACTGGGACGGTAGGATCTACCCTCTACCTGTAATATTAATCATTATTATGCATTTATTATTATGACTAATAATGTTCACGGTATCTTATTTTATTTTTCATCTCGTCTTATTTCTCTAAGCTCTGACGACTCACACTGTCATAATTTATCACACCGTACACATCCGAGATAATTCAACCCGTTTCTGGACTTCCTTCACTTCCGTAACCGATTCGCGGTAAATCTCTTTCTCACACGGTCCATCTCAGAGACTCCTCCCTCTCATGAACCGTCTACATTCAGCATCAATTCTCCGGTCACGCCGGTCTCGGCTTACCCTTCTCGTACCTTTTCTCCTTATCCTCTCTGTCTACAAGTAGCAAGTCAACGCAGACTGATAAAAAACACTGGGGGTACCTGGCACTAGACGGTCCGAGGAGACAGGTACCTTAAAAGGTCCGTTCTTATGACCTTACCCAACGGTAAAGGAAGAGGTTCCTCTCTACTCTCTACGTTTCCACTCCCACCCCCACCCCTCTCCGGTGACATTTCTAAACTGGAAAACAAAAACAAGTCAACGGGACAGTACAGGTCGCGAAACGCTGGGGTACCTGACGTCGTACGGTCCGAAGGGACAGGAACTGGTAAAGGACCTGTACTTGAGTTACCAAGTACAAGTGACTCGGTCACTACGGTAGGTTAGTAGAGTAGGGAACTGGCAATGGGACTTCATTTAACTCTCGGAGATGTCTGAAAATTTGTATCTACTCTATGATAATGGTTTTCCTTAAAGACCCAGACCGGTGAACCACGAGTTTTCGGTTATTTGTCTTGTCCAACCACCTTTCCCCTCCCACCTCCCACCGTCTGTAGACAGGTTTCCGGTTGGAGGGAGGGGGTGCTGTTTGTCCCTGACTCTCGAAAATATCTGTCCCCACTCCCCAATGTACGTCTTTGTCGTGGTAGTAGGGATTGTCAGAAGAAGTTTAACTAGTGGCCACCAGACTGGTCGTAGTAGAGCTAACAAACTCCATGTCAATTAGGAATCAAGGTGTCAGGTAAACAAGGGTAAAGAAACACCAGTTAAGAGTCTTAACACCGTGAGTACAGGACCCATGTCAGACCAGTGGTACATCAATTGGAGAGGTGAACCACAAAACCGTAGATATTCTGTCGAGTGGCCTATACCGGGTCTTATAATAGATATCGCGAACTCTTTCTTGCTTTCCACGGACCATCACCACCACCAAACCAGCGATCCAGTACAGGTTGAGAACGCTGGGGTACCTGACATCGGGCGGTCCGAGAAGACGGGTACCCTAAGAGGTCCGTTCTTATGACCTCACCCAACGGTACAGGAAGAGGTCCCCTAGAAGGGTTGGGTCCTTAGCTTGGACCCAGAGGACGTGACGTCCTTCTAAGAAATGGTCGACTCGATGTCCCTTCGGGGTTCATACAAACTTAACATGAACCATATGCATAAACACACGCATAATGAGCGAGTCAGTACAGACTGAGAAACATCGTGGTGTCTAACATCGGTGGGGACTGATACGAATTACAGATGCAACAACAGTAAATCAGAGGAAACTGACAAAAGGACACGGAGTCGTAAAGAGTGAAGAGACTAATTTGAATAAGAAAGCGTTTTCCGTCCGTCTTCTGTACGACCCCACCGTTCCTGGCATGTCAGGACGAGGTAAAGTCACGATAGACTAAATGTCCTCTTATGAAACCTCAACCTCGGTCATCCTAAAGGATTCTCTGACCTACATCTTGCACTCCCTTGCTCTTCATTTCCCACTGAGGCCACTAAAACCAAACTCGTTAACCTTCCTATTCAAGGGGAAGTGAATCCTAGACCCCCTCCTTGTTCAGTCTCCACACTCTATGACCTTATTTTCTCTTTAACCCCTGAACAGTTAAATAAACGGATAAACGGTAAATTGACCCTTAAACTTCTTTTTATCTTTTCACATTTGAAACCTTCTCTACTTTCAGACGTCTATAATCAACCTCTCAATGGACGTGTGTCTTACATTTCGGTACCTTGATTTACCTTAATAACAGTCTACTCACATCTATCTCTTCTATTGGTTCCTATCTGAGAACCTCGTGAGGTTGGAATATTCTCTTCTCCCCCTTAATCCTATGTCTCCTTTTTCACCCCGTGGAGTACCCTACTTCATCCTTCTTTTGGTACCCTCACGGGACGTGACCTTCCGTTCACTATGTTTCTCTCCCTTTACTAGGTGGTGCAGTCTGTGACGACTACCCAGTTTAGACACGCTCCTGACTCCTACGTAGTGCTCTAAAAAATTAGTAGCGTCACTAAAGACCCCCGACACCTACTTTTGGACTGAACCGCCGTAATGAACTCACTGATAACGGACGACAAGAACCCGTTCTCTGTGAGCCCGGACCCCGGTGAAAGGGATTCTGTCCATAGTATGGATTTCCTTTCTTCCTTTGGTGCGGAGACGTTTTGGGACGAATACCGGGAAACATATCTTTAGTACGAAGGAACCTGGTTACTTCACTCTTCGAACACTAGTCTCTAGAGACTCCCGAATATTAAAGACGGGTCTTCTTTAATTAGTTTCTGTGTCTCGTCGACGAGTCCGAACCCTCCCAATGCCCGAAACGAAGGTCATCGATTCGACAGTCACATCCATTGTAAAAACACAGGAGACGTCTTACTCATTCGTAAGTCGAGACCCGTTCCTGGTAAAATCTCCATTTCTACGAGTACAATTCCGGTCGTTTCCTCGTTTACTTCCAATATATGTTGTAATAAAGGGTGGACCGCCCCTCATCTCCCTCCTTTTCCGAGAAATTAGATAAAGACAGACAACCTTAAGGTATTAAAGGAAGAAAGACTCTATTTTTCTTCACTAAACAAGTCCTCTTCCCTCCAGTGGGGTGACACAGTCTGGGTTCCTCCGAAGTCACTCTATTCTGAGATCCGTCCCGGTCACCAGACTCTCGTACCCCTCCGTCGTTTTGATTTCGAGTCTCCTAACACCGTCTGGTCAGACCCACCGTACTTCTTCAGGACTTTGTGACCCGACCACTCACCTTAGGACACCGGTCTTTCACTCACAGTCCTGATATCAAGTCAGTGAGTCAGCACAGACTGAGAAACACTGGGGTGCCTGACGTCGTGTGGTCCGAAGGGACAGGTAGTGGTTGAGGGCCTCGGATGAGTTTGGGTACAGGTAACGTAGTCACTACGGTAGATTGGTAGAGTAGGAGACAGCAGGGGAAGAGGAGGACGGAAGTTAGAAAGGGTCGTAGTCCCAGAAAAGGTTACTCAGTCAAGAAACGGAGTCCACCGGTTTCATATCCTCAAAGTCGAAGTTGCAGTCAGGAAGGTTTCTTATAAGTCCTGACTAAAGGAAATCCTACCTGACCAACCTAGAGGAACGTCAGGTTCCCTGAGAGTCCTCAGAAGAGGTTGTGGTGTCAAGTTTTCGTAGTTAAGAACACGTGAGTCGAAAGACATATCAAGTTGACAGCGTAGGTATGTACTGATGACCTTTTTGGTGTCGAAATCCTGATATCCACAGCTATTTCCCTTAACCCCTCCGCCAACTGAATCCTCCACTGACGGGTAATCGACCCCGTCACTAATAGTTTCACGCCAGGGGTCTAATCGTTGTAATCGCGGCGGACCCTTAAACACTTCTTACATCTAAAAGTCTGGGGTGTATTCTGGACGACTTAGTCTCTGAGACGTCTACCCCGGGTCGTTACACGAAAACTGGATAATAAGACTAAGGACGACTGTGACTTTTGATGACCAGATCCTGACTTGATCCGACCATTGTAAATGATTGACCTTGACTCTTGTGATTTTTATACTTTCAGTTATGTCGAAACCTTTGACTCACCCTCTTAACAGATTTAATAGATTTATATAAAGGATGAGTAGGGGTTATTGTTATTGTTTTGTTTTCGATAAAGAGGTAGTTCAATATATCGAAAACCGACAAATTGATTGTCTTTGGTGTTGTCCCCGAATTTGATACAAACAGTAAACAAACTGTCTTTGAGACTTCAACTAGGTTCCAACCGAGACTCCGGAAAACTTCAGTAACTCCGGAACCCAAGTCCGTAGTCCAAAAAGAGAACGATGTGAAGATGAGAGGACCACCATAGGATGGTCACTACAGACAGGAATAACGGTGTCTTACTAGGAGGTTCGACGTTCGTAATGTAAGACCATCTTCTTGCACAATTTGTCCTTCCTTCATCCACCTTCGGTTTCACGAAAGAAGAACGTATAGTAAGTAAGTAAAAGAAAGAGAGACGGAAGGGGTAGAGGTCCGGGGTGGGGTGGAGTGGGGGGAGAGAAAGTGTGTATGTCGGGGAGACCTTCTACTGAAGAGGAATACATAGTGACATGTTTTGACCCAGTGTACGGACGGGGATCTGGTTAGTGACCATTTACTCTGATATAACCTAGTTCTAAGTACCAAATTCCAACCCGGGTAACTGGTAGGGTTGTTTTAGTCTCAAGTCAATCAGTCCTCTTTCCGTCGTTCCGACATCTCTCCCGTTGATTCTCACGGACGATGTCAAAGTTCCTACATGTGAATTAGATGTGAGGTCCAAGGTTAGTTCATTGGTGAAATATATACATTACTGAAATAGACTCAGTATAAGATTTTAAGGCTGACTTATAAGAAGGGAGTACGGAAATAGCCTGTCAAAATTATTGTACCTCTTTAATAGAAAATTATTAGAGTATAATTTCAATGAGGATTACCCTTCTGGTCTGAACTTTTAAAAGGTCCTACCAAGTAATGTACATTATTCGGTGACACTCTTGGTCGTGTCGTCGACTTTTTGTTTGTGTTGTTTTATCACTAAGAGGCTTTCTATAATCAAAACTTTACCGTGGTAGTAATGAAAATTTGGTTATCGTTTGTGTTTCTGCAAGGAGGAGGGTAGTAAGACATAGAAGATAATTAAAAGTCGTCTACACACCATCATCCATATCACCAATTTTAGTGAAACAAGAGAAGCGGATACCCTCAGCAGATGGCATCTCGTAGGACAGTGGGGTATCACCAAGTTTGTTCACTATCACGACTAAGTATGACCCTCTATGTCGGACGACCTCTACCCCGACGCACAAAGGATGTCACAGGGGCCTCTCCTCTTCGAGACGGGTCCCGAGAGAGATTGGGGAAGGATCCTACAGGTGGATAACCTCTTCGTCGACTAATAGACTAACCAGTCGTGAACTGTGGGTGACCCTTCTCAGAGTGAGTTCCCGTCCCGGTGACCGAACTTTCCACCACAAAGCAGGTGCCAACATAAGTGACTGAAGGGAGGATCAAGACAGACTATTGACTACCCGTTTCGACTGAGGTCCGTTTACCTTGTCCCGCGAAACGACGTCAAAGACTCAGTGTGCAAGGTCAGAGCAAGTCAAAATGACACTTCTTCGGGACGTACAACTCCCCCGTTGACAGTGTACGGAACGACACACGACTCCTGTCCGTTCAAGAGGAGGTCGATGACAGGAACCACCAGAGTGGCGAAACCGACTCTTGGGGTGCTCTTCTCCGTCCCCTTTCACCATCCTAATCCCGTGTTCTGGAGTGAACTTCAGGAATTGTAATTCAAAAGAAGTGATATTTATTCTACGACTGAATTTTTTCTTTTCGGTTTCAATCGGTACCAAAATTTTAGTATGTAAAATAATACTGTCATGTCTTCGTTACATCTTCGCAGACTTTAGAGGGACTTAAAAGTCTTTCATTAAACATGGAATTCGTGGTAAATTTTGATGTCTCTTTCGTGTTCACGGTCGTCAAAAATTGTACTGAGAACCAGAAAGTTTTGAATTTCTTAGGAGGACAGTTACGTGCCCTGTGTCCTCTACGTTCAAGTTAGTTACCCAACCCTTCTAGGGGACCTCTTCCTTTACTGTTGGGTGAGGTCTTAAGAACGGACCTTTTAGAGTGCCTGTCTCTTCGGAACGTCCGGTGTGAGGTACCTGAGCGTTTTCTCAGTCTGTGAATCGTTGATTTGTTGTTGTTGTTTTCGAACTTTATATACTCGTCTGACCACACTAATGATGACGAAATTATTTTCTGATATTAAAAAGAATTTAGTATCTTAATAATCCATACGTTCGTACGATTTAGTGAAGTCAGTACAGGGTGAAAACCTTGAGATACATGACATCGGGTGGTACAAGAAGACAGGTACCCTAAGAGGTCCGTTCTTATGCGCTCACCCAACGGTACGGGAGGAGGTCCCCTAGAAGGACTAAGTCCCAAACTTGGGCATAGAGAATCCAGAGGACGCAACTGTCCGTCCAAGAAATGGTGACCACAGTGGACCCTTCGGGTCCACATTCTAACACGAAAAAAAAGTTTTATATCAAATGGACCCGATGTACACCACAGTTCTTTGTCTTAGATAAGTTAAATCTGATTTTCACACCAAACAAGATTACTGTGAATATGGTTCCTCTTTGTTGGGGGTCGACTCAGAATCCTTCCAGCACTTTGACTGGTCCAGATTTCTGGGGTGTCTGTCTTGGAACACCGAAGGAAAACGAGTGATGGTAACAATAGTGAGTCTGTGGTTGAGTGAGTAGGTAAAACGACTCAACTTTAAAGAACTCTCTCGTTCTCTTTCGAGACTAACAAAGAGGAACTCAGTCCACACATGGTCAGTCAGCTCCGACTACACCATTCCTGTAAACTCGTTTGCACCGGTGGATCCGGGTACAGAATCCCAACCAGACACCCTCCTTGTCCAAGAAAGTCATCCTACATATTCGTCCCTACGTTACTGACTGTTAAGATAAAAGCGCGTCAAGTTTTTTGTCGTCAACCATGGTTTAATAAACCTCTTTCATGTCTTTACCGTTGGGTGAGGTCACAAGAAGGTCCTTTTAGGGTGTCTGTCTCCTCGAACCACCCGATGTCAAGTACCCCAGCCTTTCTCAGTCTGTATTAACTTCACTGACTCGTCTCGTCTCTGTCGTCATTCGTTGGTAGTTACTTGGGTCCACTATGTCTTACTGACTTGACTGAAACACACACACGACGGTGAGAATAACTTGACAGATCATATTATAATCGATTTCTGACTTCGTTTAGAAAGTTTAATAAGAAGGGACTTATGTCTATAAGTCCGAAGGGACCACGAAGTCACCATTTCTTGGACGGACGGTTACGTCCTCTATACCCAAACTAGGGGTCCGGTCCTTCTAACGGACCTCTTCCTTTACCGTTGAGTGAGGTCTTAAGAACGGACCCTTTACGGTACCTGTCTCCTCGGACCACCCGATGTCAGGTACCCCAGCCTTTCTCAACCTGTCCTGAACCGTTGATGTGTTGTTGTTTTATATCTATAACTACCAGAAGGGTATAAATAATATGATGGTTTATTAGAATATTAACCGGACTAAACTAGAGAATGACAAGGTATCGGAACGGAAGTCTTAGACACTTTCCTTCCATTACTTTCTTATACTTTCAGTTTCACAATCAGTGAGATTTCACAATCACACAGGCTGAGAAACACTAGGGTACATGACATCGGGTGGTCCGAGGAGACACGTACCTTAAGAAGTCCGTTCTTATGACCTCACCCAACGGTAAAGGAGGAGGTCCCCTAGAAGGACTGGGTCCCTAACTTGGGTCCAGAGGACGTAACGTCCGTCTGAGAAATGACTGACTGGTCCCCTAGGGGCTTTCCTACATTGACAAAATTTTTATGTAACCAGTTGTACAAAAGTACCCGAAAAGAAACCGATGGGGGAAGGAAAGGAAATGACCTAAGGATATGAGTTCGACTAACTTATCGACTCCTTGACGTACACACTCTCCCTGGGATACTTCCTTTAGTTTGGTGACTAGTAGTGATCTATAAAAGTATATCGTTTTGATTTAAGACTGGTGAAAAGGACTGAAATTAGATAAATATGCACGTCAGTGAGAACCGGGGAAACAAAGAGTGAGACTTAAAACGAACGCCGATATAACAGTCAAAGTAAAGGAGAAAACCGGGACGAAAAGGAGATACGTGGTTAAGATTAAGGGGTACCGATCGGGGTGAGGTTTCGGATGGTGTGACGTGTCAAAGTCTTACCTTCCGTGTTACCTAGACAAGTAGAATGTCCTGTATCTTTATCTTCACGATTGTAAAGGGGCAAGATTGTAAAAGTCGATCTTTTCTTGGATGGACGGTTACGTCCTCCGTGTTCTCTGCACCCAAGTCAGGGACCCAGTCCTTCTAAGGACCTCTTCCTTTACCTTTAGGTGAGGTCATAAGAACGGACCTTTTAAGGTACCTGTCTCCTCGGACCGCCCCGGTACCCTAGTGTTTCTCATCCTATGCTGACTCATGCGTACGTATGTACACTCCGGCATTCACTTATAGGACTCAACCGATTGGTGTTTCTGTAGTCACAGACGGAACAAACGCATTTTATAACAATTGTTGAGTCGATGTTTGAAACTCTTAGACCTAGACGTCTATAGAAACACAGACGAAGGAAGGAAGAAGTAAGACTCCCTTCCCAAGACAACAGTGACAGTATTGGGACCAAAATTTCATCCCTCGGTCCGAGGTCTCTCAGTCGTTTGTTCCGACTCAAGGATCCCTACACCCTAGTACATAGTGTCCCTGTGAACTCGAGAAGATGGGTCAAATAAATATTGTCTTTTCTAGTGAAAAATTACACTTACAGACAGATGGTGGATGATAAACACGTAAGAACTGAAACACCGAAAAGTCTCGGTCCTTAGTCTAACTCCTTAGTCTAGATTTTTTAGGTTACGTCATTTATCTGTTAATCTTCTTGTCGTAAAAATCATAAATTGCATATAACTAAAAACGATAATAAGAGTAAAAAGGGATAGAAAAAGGAAGATGAGGTTCCAGGAATCTTACGGAACGGGAGAAACTTTCGACGTTCTACAGTCCAGCGAAACAACAAATAATAACCTTATATTAACAAATCGTTACAACATAATCAAAGACGATACAATCTAGTCGATATATATATGTGTATAGGGGAGGTAGAGCTCGGTCGGAGGGATAGAGTAGGGGGATCCAGTAGTGTATTGTGAATTGAGTGGAGAGACACGATATGTCGTCGAAGGGTGATCGATAGACAAAATGTGCACCCTAATGTCTAGTGAAAATATACCACAGTACCTATCCGGTGACAGTCCCCGTTTACCCAAAGATCGGTTTGAAGAGTCACTTCACGGATGGTTGGAGGGACACTTTGAGACCAGTGGCCGGTACAAAGTCGTAAATGGCCGAGGGAGGACATGTCTGTCAAAATTCATTTCTTCATCAGTTCTACCTTTGTCTTATCCAATAATAATAGAAGACCTACATGTTGAGGAATCCGTCTAAAATTCTTGTATATTCGGAGATATGTTTATGTATGTTCTATGTATATACATTCGTACATATTTTAAAAGGTCTAAAGGGGACAATTTCTCTAAAGATTGAACCCGAACAGTCCCAGAAGGAAAGTGGGGGTAAGACTCTTCCTAGGACTGAACCGTACTGTCGATAAAACTCAAAACATTACTCCTTAACTCTTCTTTTCCACTCTTCTTACTCTGTACCCTCGACCTCGACTTTAATCTCATAAACTCCTCTCTACTGCACTAATACTGTGCCTTCGTTAAAACCAAAATTTTATTTTAAAGGAAGGTAGAAAAAGTAGAGAGGAAGTTTCGTAGACACTCATGCTCCTCTCAAGAAGGTTTCAATGAAGTCCACGACCTGACACAAAAGACTGGCGTTCCGGTAAGAGATTCTGACCTACTAAAGACGGTTCTAGTAGTCGTGACGCCTCTGACAAATAGTGAGTTGTCTGAGGGGTAGGCTGTTTTAATCTAGAAAAAGTAGTAGACCGTAATCTACTCATTTGTTTAGAAATATCAGACTTTGTTTTAATCTATTTTGTACTATCCAAACCTTGTATTGATTGTCGGGTGCTCTACAAGATACACTCACAAAAAGTTTGAAACAAACTGGTAATGGGTGATATTTAAAAACCAAAAAGTGTAAGGTCTAGTTATGGACGTGAACACACGTACATTACTTTGTTTTTCGAGGTACTCTTTTATGGGAAAAGATTAAATAAGAATGGGAAGAGAAAAGATGTATGGCAAAAGAAAGATAATTATAAGATAAATCAAATGACCTTTTTACATGATTTATCTTATAAATCAAAGACGAGAAGAATGAATGGAAAATAATAGATAAAATAAGATCGAGTTTTTTTACGATCAATAATGTAGGTGAAGTATGGATGATTTAAAAAAGTGTCAAGTGGAAAGTTATACCTTTTGTGGTATGACAATATTAACTAAGGTCACGAGTAATTTGTTTACCGGGGGTGTTGTTGGGTTTAAGTTGGGGTAAAAGGGGTGAATTGGTGATGATTTTAAAAAATACTTAATGAACTCGGATTCTCACCTCTACCGTTACCGTGGGGTGAGGTCATGAGAACGGACCTTTTAGGGTACCTGCCTCCTCGGACCACCCGACGTCAAGTACCCCAGTACTTCTCAGCCTGTACTGACTCACTGAAGTGAAAGTGAAAAGTGAAAGNGGGGTAAAAGGGGTGAATTGGTGATGATTTTAAAAAATACTTAATGAACTCGGATTCTCGCCTCTACCGTTACCGTGGGGTGAGGTCATGAGAACGGACCTTTTAGGGTACCTGCCTCCTCGGACCACCCGACGTCAAGTACCCCAGTACTTCTCAGCCTGTACTGACTCACTGAAGTGAAAGTGAAAAGTGAAAGTACGTAACCTCTTCCTTTACCGTTGGGTGAGGTCACAAGAACGGACCTCTTAGGGTCCCTACCCCCTCGGACCACCCGACGGCAGATACCCCAGCGTGTCTCAGTCTATGCTGACTTCACTGAATCGTCGTCGTCGTCGTTCGGATTCTCGGATTTTAAAATTACTTGTTGAATATACCAAGACCACGTTCTGATGTTAAACCGGAAAGGAGGAGACAGGACCCTTCGACGGTCAGTAGGGGAAGTACTGTCTGGAATATCACAAACGAGTCAGGGGGTTGTCCCCGGGGTCACCCGAGGGAGAAAGGTACCGTAACGAATAGCGGTCGACCCAACTGACAATGGGTCTATGCATCTCTGTGACAGACTGACTTGGACAATTCATAAGACTCACCTTGACTTAAATGATACGAGGAGACCTCTCACTAAACCAGTCGAACTGGTTGAAGATCTCCCTCGATCTAAGTAAGTAATTCAGACGAGGGTAGGTAAAGTACGAAACAGGTCGGTAAGTGGTCCGTACAACACCTCGGGAGGTAGTTGGTAAGTCGACTTGTCGACTACCGGAGATGGATAGAGAAAGTCGAGAGAGGTAGGAAAGACCTAAGGGACAAGACAGGGTCGATGGGACTAATAGTAGACTTATGTTAAACTACGACGGTTTCTTGGTTAAACTACGAAACTGACACACCTAGTGTTATTTGACACCTTTTAAGACTTTCTCTACCCTTATGGTCTGGTGGACTGGACGGAGAACTCTTTAGACATACGTTCAGTCCTTCGTTCAATCTTGACCTGTACCTTGTTGTCTGACCAAGGTTTATCCTTTTCTTCATGTAGTTCCGACATATAACAGTGGGACGAATAAATTGAATGTACGTCTCATGTGGTACTCTTTTACGACCCGACCTACTTCATACTCGACCTTAGTTCCAACGACCCTTTTTATAGTCATTGGAGTCTATACGTCTACTGTGGTGGGAATAACGTCTTTCACTTCTCCTTGATTTCTCGGAGAACTACTTTCACTTTCTCCTCTCACTTTTACAACCGAATTTCGAGTCGTAAGTCTTTTGATTCTAGTACCGTAGACTAGGGCAGTGAAGTACCGTTTATCTACCTCTTTGTCACCGTTTAAAATAAAAAACCTAAGGTTTTAGTGACATCTACCACTGACGTCGGTACTTTAATTTTCTGTGAATGAGGAACCTTCTTTTCAATACTGGTTGGATCTGTCGTATAGTTTTTCGTCTCTAATGAAACGGTTGTTTCCAGACAGATCAGTTCCGATACCAAAAAGGTCACCAGTGCATACCTACACTCTCGACCTGACATTTCTTTCGACTCACGACTTCTTGACTACGAAAACTTGACACCACAACCTCTTCTGAGAACTCTCAGGGAACCTGGCGTTCCTCTAGGTTGGTCAGGTAGGATTTCCTCTAGTCAGGACTTACAAGTAACGTTCCTGACCACGACTTTGACTTTGAGGTTATGAAACCGGTAGACTACCCTTCTCGACTGAGTAAACTTTTCTGGGACTACGACCCTTTCTAACTTCCACTCTCCTCTTCCCCTACTGTGTCCTACTCTACCAACCTACCGTAGTAGCTGAGTTACCTGTACTCAAAGTCATTTGAGGCCCTCGACCACTACCTGTCCCTCCGGACCACACGACGTCAGGTACTCTAACGTTTCTCAACCTGTGCTGACTTACTGACTTGACTTGACTTGTCAAAGTGTGAAGACCGGGACGGACCTGAGGGACTGTACGGACGAAACGAAGACGAAAAGGAAGACCACCCTGTGGAAAGTGTTACAGAAGGGATGGACGGGGAGGTAATCGTATGGAGGAAAGTGGTCCAATGTCCTCACTAAGAAGGAGGAGGAAACTCCGAGTCAAGGGTAAAAGAGAGAAGAACTTTCGGGGAAGGGATTGTGAGAAATACACCAAAGGGATATGGGACCCGGAGAGAGACAGTATTGTGAATAGAGAGTTGTCCCATCAAAAACGAGACGAAACGACAGAGGGTGCGATCTACCCCTCGTAAACCTCCCGTTCCTTCTATAGACTAGATATAACTGTGAGCATCGTGGAGAGTGTCACACACACACTCACACACACACTATTTTTATACATTGTACCTTAAATGGGAAAAGTGTTTTAAATTTCAGATGTCATGTCTTGACAATTTGTATACGTGTAGCACCATACCGTCAAACGATCTTAAAAAAGGAGGACACACTGATTTGGTCGTGTCAAAGACTTATTTATTTATTCACGGGTAAACTAAAAAAAAATGGTAGAATTCAGAGTTGATCTAAAGTTTTATAATAATTTAAAGGAGGAAGTATGTGATGTTCCTAGAAAAGAAAGGAACACTCAAAGATCTAATGAATGAAACAAGGAAACACAGGATAGAACGGGACAAAGTAACGTAAAAAATTAAGTGACACATAGAACCACAAATGAAAAAGTATAAGAGGTCCCGAGAAAGGGGACACAAACACACCGGTGTTGACGGAATGATACCCGGGGCCACAGAAAATATCACTGGTCGTAGATCTCCCATGAATCACTTATAGGCCGTGAAAAGGAAGTTTCTAAGGTTGTCTAAAAAATGTTACTATAAAAACTCATATCCTACTCCCTCTACTTTCTAAATTGAGGGTAAAATATCGATTGTCTACTAGGAAAGAGACTTTAAAGTACAATTCGGAACCTATTTTCGTGTGAAGAAAGAAGGTTTACTATATGGATGGTAGACTGTGAAAAGCTACAGGGACTACTAGTAAAAAACAACTATTTCGTCAGAGACGTCGAAGAACCAAATTCAGTCAAAGATTTTCATCCCTTTAATTCATAATTTAATTAACTTTTCTAATTTAGAGTATGTACTTAATAGAGTAACTATACTATTATTCGTCTTTAAAGGTGTTAGACGGTTCAAGACTAATAAAAGTTACGAGATTAGAACCTTAGACACTTTGTCACAAAATCCGTTCCAAGTTCCCAGGTTACCACTGTCTCAGTAGTAGTTTACTTACTTGTGTGTATGTACATACACACACACACACACACAGACACACAGACACACACATACCCCGAAGGGACAACCGAGTCTACCATTTCTTAGACGGATGTCACGTCCTCTGGGTCCAATCTTCTAGGAGTCCTCTTTCCCTTACCAATAGGTGAGGTCGTAAGAACGGACCTCTTAAGGTAAGGACGGTCTGTTCAGACCGTCCGATGTCAAGTACCCCAACGTTTCTCAGTCTGCACTGACTTACTGATTGTGTATATACATATACTGAATTGAAAACAATTATTTTTGTGTCGTATTTTAGTCCATTAAAAGAAAGTCTTTTGGAAGATGATACGTTCCCAATACCCTTTAAATCCTGATTGTTGGTCAGTTACCTCAGTTCAAATCTTACTGACGGAATAGTCAGTTATAGCATTCTCCTCAAACGTTGAGAACGGACGGTCCGTCCTTTTCTCCCGGAATGTAGAACTCGTATGTTCTCAAGCTCCATTTACGTTGAGGAACAACCTGAAGACATGGGTGAGGGTGGACGTACGCCAGAACTCCGAAACAAACCAGACCGGGTGAGGACCACTAAACTGGTGGTCGGTTTTGACCCAGAGTCAAGAGTTTTCGGTGGGAGACGCGTATTGGAGAAAAGGAACACCAGAGAGACGTGAAGGGACGTGACGACCATGACACTGGAGTAATTTGGAAGAACCCATACTGGTTCCCGTGAGAAACCATGGGACGGTCGAAGAAAAATGATCAATTAGGTAAGACTCCTCGTCGTTGAAGAATTTAACCAACTTTAGACATAGTGTGATTAACAATTTACAAAAGTTATAATAGGATGTGGACGGATCTAAAAGATTTAAAATAAAGATAAATAATGAAGGAAGAAATAGGTTATCTCTGGGGGACATCAGGTAATGAAGTAGTCGAAAGAAAGTTAATGGGAGTAGAAGTGACGGAGTGAACGAAGGTTGGGTTCACGGTTCGTCTCATTGTTTTCACATCAATAAAAGACAAGGGAACAAGTTATGGTTACTGGTTTAGTGGACTCGTGGGTAAATCCCATGGTCAGTTTGTTGTGTGTGTGTGTGTGTGTGTGTGTGTGTGTGTGTTTTTATCCTCTTTGTATTTTTGAAACCCTTCTATTAAACTCTACGGTGTATTTCAGTAGTACCTTTATGAGTCGTAAAACAACCTTATGACATATCACAGTAGAAATAAGGTTTACAATAAACATAAGATTCACCTCCCCACCGTCGTGAGAGACTATAAAGTCTTGAATGACGTTTAGTATGGAGACCTTAAGGAAAGGACGTAGGTCCGTCGACTCGTGGTAATGTCCCTTAGTGTGTTTACATGTAACCTCAATAATGTTTACAGTGACAGAGATTTGAGGTAACTCGGGAATCGAGATTTTCTTTTAATACTGAAAAAGGTAACAGGAAGAAAGGAAAGGAGAATTGTTTAATGAAGTTTAGAAGTGGAGAAAGGAATGTTGGGATCGAAGGGGGATCTGAAACTAGTGACCATGGACCGGAACGACGGTAAAAACAAGACTTAGGTGTGGAGGATGTTTTAAGGGACGTAGGATAGGTAGTGGAGAGGAGAAAAGACGCCAGAGCCGTCTTCTCTACGAAGGACAACCATAGAATAGGGACACGAGACTTCAAACAAAAGATAACGACAGAACTCCTAGAAAGAGGAGTGTAAGGAGGAAGAGGTCACCACCAACTTACAATTGTGGGTAGGTACGTCTATACGGAGAGAGACGAATAAATATGAAAACTTACACAGTTTGTACGGGTGGCTTACTTTAAATTTTCCGTGCTCTCTGGTTCGTCACTTCTTCAGAGGGAAGGAGTTTGTCAGTCCAGGAAGGGGTGTCCCAGTGGTATCAATAGTTGAAGATTTTTTGATGGTCAATCAATGAGTACTGAGACATCGGAGTAGAGGTCGGGTCGAGAGAGAGGACCGGAGGTCTCTGGTACACAGGGAATGGGTGACCTGTGTTTACGGAGACCTTTTGGACGAGGAAGAAGATATCGGGAATGGAACTGGTGTCGAAGAGTTAGTAAAAGTAATGAATCGTGTGTATCTTTTACTAGTCCTGTTAGTTCCGTTGGTCGGACCCTTGCGGTCAACGAGGTCTAAGTCAAAGACCTCGATTCCTCTAGTGATCGAGGTACAGGGTTGGGTAAACACAGATTACCAAACCTTCAAGACAGAATCCCTTACTGAGGTGGTATACAGCTCTGGGGTTTGTGTAACCCCGTAAGAAGCAGGGGTAGGGTTCGAGAGAGAATCGGATATAGAGTCTACTAGTTCAAGACAATTGAAATATAGAAGTTTAGATCGTGGAAAAGATATAAAGTACCGGTGAAGAACGACGACGACGACGACGGAGCGAAGTCAGTCCGGGAGTATTAATGGGATGGACGGTTTTTTTGGGGGTTTGACCAGAATGATGATGAAAGCGAGAGAGGGTAGGTTATGTAAGAAGGATAATACTTGTCTCACTAGTAAAGTTTTAAATTTAAACGAGGGCAGGGAGGGGACTTCAGGAAGTAACCAAAATTGTTCTAATCCATTGTAAAGGTGAAAGACTGTGAAAAGTGGAGGTTAAAATAAAATGTCTATTTTACTTAACCGTCAAGAGTCTTTCAAAACGGAATATAACGACGGAAACATATGAGGACAACGAGAGAGACTTACCTGGTTGGGAAGGTAAATGGGGGTAAAATCGATTGTGGAAGAAGAAAGAGTACGGAAACAAATCTACAGAGGAACAGGTCTTTCTCGAAGGTAGGACAGGAGTACCCCGGGAAAAGACAAGAGTCGTGTGTGTAGGAGTCCGGGTGTCGTGAGTCTGGGACCGTGTTGTCGTTCAGACATCAAGGACTCCGAGTCAGGAAGAACGGGTGTGGCCAAAGTGAAAACGGAGAGACAAGGTGTTTTGACGACCCGAGAGTAGTTTCAATGCTTACAAGAGCCACAGGAGCCAGGTGACCCCTGAAGTGCCCAGAGTAAAATAAACTAGGGGACCATCGTAGGGTGTAACGTCTGGTCGGAAGTAGGGGTTTGTTACGGAAAACCAGAAGGCACCGTAGTCTAAGGTCCCGGACAGGACTGAGAGACTAGTGGATCGAATGTCTTTCAGGAGACAGTCGAGAAGATGACTTAGTAGTTTCCGATTCAAGGAGGTCCGGAAGAGAGAGAGACGTCAGAGGTAGTACGAATGTCGGGGTTGAGATAACTTGACCGGTTTTTCAACCAAGCTCAAATTTCAGAATGTCTTTTTGAGCTGGTTTGAAAGACCGGTTGGGTTATATATATTTCAGTTGTTGAGGGTCAGACTATTTGCATCAAGTCTAGGACTACTCGAGGTCTTTCATGCACCAAGAGAATAGACAACGTAGATAAACTCTATGGGGGTGTCCATAAAGTCTTAGTTTTACATTCGTTGATTACGTTTCTAATTTCCTTTTTTGTTTTACATTCGTTGATTCAAATAAGGAGGACATGGGACCGTGGCGTGTAGGAGAGGGTGGATTGTGTGTGTGTGTGTGTGTGTGTTTGTATGTGTGTGTGTGTGTGTTTGTGTGTGTGTGTTTGTGTGTGTCCGTGTGTGTGTGTGTCTGTGTGTCCGTGTGTGTGTGTGTCTCTGTGTCTGTCCGTGTGTGTGTGTGTTTGTGTGTGTGTGTTCGTATGTGTCCGTGTGTCTGTGTGTGTCCGTGTGTGTGTGTCGGTGTGTGTGTGTGTCTTTGTGTGTCCGCGTGTGTGTGTGTTTGTGTGTCCGTGTGTGTGTGTCTTTGTGTGTCCGTGTGTGTGTATTTGTGTGTGTATTTGTGTGTGTCCGTGTGTGTGTTCGTGTGTGTGTGTTTGTGTGTGTTCGTGTGCGTGTGTGTGTGTGTCCGTGTGTGTGTGCCTGTGTGTGTGTTCGTGTGTATCCGTGTGTGTGTGTTTGTGTGTGTCCGTGTGTGTGNTCCGTGTGTGTGTGTCTGTGTGTGTGTTTGTGTGTGTCCGTGTGTGTGTGTTTGTGTGTGTCTGTGTGTGTGTGTTTGTGTTTGTGTGTCCGTGTGTGTGTTTGTGTGTTTCCGTGTGTGTGTGTCCGTGTGTGTGTTTGTGTGTCCGTGTGTGTGTGTTTGTGTGTGTCCGTGTGTGTGTTTGTTTGTGTGTGTCCGTGTGTGTGTGTGTCTGTGTGTGTGTGTTCGTGTGTGTCCGTGTGTGTGTGTTCGTGTGTGTCCGTGTGTGTGTGTCTGTGTGTGTGTGTTCGTGTGTGTCCGTGTGTGTGTGTTCGTGTGTGTGTGTTTGTGTGTGTCCGTGTGTGTGTGTTTGTGTGTGACCGTGTGTGTGTGTTTGTGTGTGTCCGCGTGTGTGTGTGTCCGCGTGTGTGTGTGTGTGTGTGTGTGAGAGACAGAAAGAGTTTATTAGAAGGAGATGGTAAAAAAAGGGGGTATAACTATTTTGGGTGGGTCAGTGAATTGGTTTTCTTCAGTCAGAAGACTCTAAGGGGTCTCGGTTAGGTATTAGTTCAGAACTATTCAGATGAAGGATTTACAGAAAGTTTTCAGATGTCGGAAGTCGGAATCGACATTAGCAGGGAAGGAACACAGTGAGACGATGGGAGGACTATGGTCAGAAGACGTTTGTCAGAGCGGAACCAAGGTTATACAAAAGGTTTGACTAGTGTTGGACTAACCCAGTAAGAAGTGGGTCTTCGGACACGTTGAGAGTAGACGGGAAGAGGTGAGCGAGAGAGTCGAAGTAGAGCAATCCGAAACCGGTGTGTTCCATAAAAAACGTCAAAAAGGTTGTGTGACTACATACGAAAGGAAACAGTCGAAGAAACTAGTGTAGGGGCCCGTGTACGGGAGTGTCGTGTGACATGAAGAGTACGACTCTAAGTGATGTCGATATCGGGAACCATATTAATACTAGGAACTACTTGACATCCAAAGTTTTCCGTTCTTACCCAGATAGAATAGGTGGGGGTATAAAGATTGAGGATCGCGACCGACTACCAACTGTGAGGTAGTTGTTACTAACTTCCTTCCCTACAACTCGAGAGTTTTCTGTGAACTACTTTCGAGAAAGAATCTCATCCAAATAAATAAATAAAACCATAAAAGTATAAAGTCTACTGCAAAAGACATCCCTTTCTTTCTACTCTTGTGAAGGAACACTCAAATGTTAATCTCTTTTATAGTCATTCTTTTGATTCGAATAACTTTCAACAAAAAATTGCAATGGATTTCCATTAACATTCATAACACTCAAAGTGTTTATATGTTTTTCTATACAACTTAAGGACTAGGGACCATAGTCGTTTACACTGGAAGGAACCTTTATGTCAAAATCGTCTATATTAGTTCAATTCTACCCCAGTCTGACCTAATTCTACCCGAGGGTTCCGTTACGACCCTCCTCCCGTCCTCCTCTTCCCCTGATGTCTCCTCGTCTACCAACCTACCGTAGTGACTGAGTTACCTGTACTTAAACTCGTTTGAGGACCTCTGCCACTTCCTGTCTCTTCGGACCGCACGACGTCAAGTACCCTAGAGTCTCAGACTGCGCTAACTCCCTGACTTGTTGTTAGTTCCGTTACTGACTACAAGAAGGACTCTCTCTAGACCTTCGTCCATGTGTGTCTCCCTTCTGTCTGAACACTTCTGTTACCGGCTCTGACCATACTTCGTCGATGTTCGGTTCTTACGGTTAGTAGTGGTGGTCTTCCATCTTCTCCGTACCTTCTTAAGAAAAGATCTCGGAAGTCTCTCTCGCACACCGGAACGACTGTGGAACTAAATCCAGAGGACCAGAGGTCCTGACACTCTCTTATTTCAAGACAACAAAATTCGGTGGGTACACACCATGAAACAATGCCGTCGAGATCCTTCGATTGCATATACCAATCTTAGACGGACGGTTGTATCCTCTGAACCCAAACCAGGGACCCAACCCTTTCACGGGACCTCTTCCTTTACCGTTGGGTGAGACCATAAGAACGGACATTCTCAGGTACCTGTCTCCTCGGACCACCCGATATCAGATACCCCAGTGTACCTGCACCGAATCACTGACTTCTTGTTGTTATGTGTTTCAAATATTCCCTTATCCCTTCTCACCGTAATTCTACACTAAAGAACCCGAAGGAACCACCGTATCACCTATTCTTAGACGGACGGTCACGTCCCCTGTACCCAAACTAGGGACCAGGTCCTTCTAAGGTGTACGGCTCCGTTGATTCGGGCACGTAGTATTGATGACTCGAATACACGGTGTCGATGACGTCGGACGTTCGGATCTCGGACACGAGGTGTTGTTCTCTTCGGTGACGTTACTCTTCGGATGTGTGGCGTAGATCTCTCATCGGGTGTGTGTCATGTTTCTGGGTCGTATCGGCTTTTATTCATTCGTTTTCGTTTTTTCTTTAAATTCCACACTAAAGAAATCGTAAGAATAGTCTATGAAATAAAGTTTCCTATATGATTTGAATATCAAATAAAACAGTTATTAAATGGACTTTTCACTACTTTATACCTAATGTAAATAAATATAATTTATCACTAAAACAAAATTGTGTATAAAATTATGATAAAATTATCGTCGGGATATTTTATAGTATAGATTATCTAATGGACTAACTGTACCGACTTTTAAACGGTTGAGAGGTTCACGTTGTTCAACGAGGACACCTTTTTAAAGCGTTTTTAAAACATTAGTCTCTTAATTTACTAGTGTAATCATTGGATTAGTAAGAAATGATCTTTACATGAAACTAAGACCTAAAAATTCATTGGTTGATGATAGAAATTGTATGATCTTTAATGTGTTGGTTTATTCGTCACTAGAAGACGACTAAAGAGATCTGAAAATACCGGAAGATAACAAGGATCCTTATTCTTCGTTTAACTTTGGTGTCATTTTGTCACATACGGAACTAGATCCCCTTAGGTAAATTCCGGTAATAATTTCAGTCAAAGGAACACCGATAAGACTGTAATGGACTTAATCTAGTAAACGGTAAGACCAGTAATGAACAACTGAATAAAGACATAAAAACTCTAGACATTCTTGGTGGGTTCAAGGTAAGAGTTTAAAGTGTCCGTATCTTTTCTGTTAGGGAAATCCTTATGGTTTGACCGGACGTCCCTTGTTTGTGTTTCGTTTCGTTCTGTTTTCGTGAGTCTATTTATTTCGAAGGACCACTGTGACATCTCTTCCTGTCTGTATCGAAAATTACTGTACCAAGAATTACTATTATCACCTGGATGTGAAGACGACAAGAGAGAAATAGGGAAAGTAGGGACGACCCCAGTCTACCGGACGGGGACGGAACCCCTGATTACGTCAGGAAGAGAGGGTGGAACAGACCTAAGGAAAACAGACGAAGGAATCAAAAAGGAACCTGGAGATCCATCGGGGACTCGGGGTCTGTGAACAGGTTAGACCGGAAACGAGAAGGTTGGATGCTGACGTTAGTGTCTCGGTGCCTCGCTCGTGACCCTTCCTCTCGACCACTAAAAGAGTGTCAAGGTCAAGGGTCAAATTTACACGAGGTTTATTTTTCTAACTATTACAAATAATGATTGACTCGTTGGAAGTCTATTTTACGGAGGACAAAAGCACGGAGTTAGTTCATCCTTTTAATAAGTGTGGTAAGATCGGTAGTTTTTACAACAGTGATACCTCTTGTCACACCTCCAAGGGATTTTTTGATTTTTTTTCAATGGTACGCTAGGACATTAGGGTGAGGACCCGTACAAACATCTCTTTTGAGATTAAACTTTTCTATATATGTAAGGTTTAAGTATCACGATAAATGTTATCGGTTCTACATCTTCATTGGATTTGTAGGTAACTATCTACTGGCCTATTTCTTCTACGCAATTGTATAATATTACTTCACGATGAGTGAGTATTTTTTCTTACTTTATTACGGTAAACGTCATTATGCCTACCTGAATCTCTAGTAGTATGATTCATTCCGTTTCTATTTGTGGTATACCATAGTGAATATACACTTTATAAATTTTTACCTATGTTTACTTGAATAAATGTTCTGTCTCATCTAGGTGTATGTATCTTTTGTTGAGTACCAATGGTTTCTCTTTCCCCCTCCCTATTTAATCCTCCTACCCTATTTAATCCGAACTGTATATGTGTGACACGATACGACACGAATCAGTACAGGCTGAGACACACTGGGGTACCTGACATCGGGTGGTCCGAGGAGACAGGTACCTCTAAGAGGTCCGTTCTTATGACGTCATCCAACGGTATGGGAGGAGTTCCCCTAGAAGGGTTAGGTCCCTAACTCGGGTCCAGAGGGCGTAACGTCCACCTAAGAAATGACAGACTCGGTGGTCCCTTCCGGTTCTTATGACGTCACCCTCGAATATATACACCATGGTAGATTCCCTGTGTTACTAGTGAACGAAGAGTGGAGTGAACGGGGGTCGTAGCTCGTGAATAACTACTTAAGGATATCTCTAATTGATTTGAAATCCGGTACACCTTAGAATCAAGGGACTGATCCCAAGTTTGGGTACGGGGAACGTTACCTTCGTACCTCATGATTGGTGAAGGGATTAATGTGGTGTCTGAAGGATTAATTTGAAAATTGTTTTTTTTTTTTTTTTTCCACTCCAAAATTTACGGATTAAGTGATTTTTCCATTGTGTCACTAAACTTAAATGTACTACCCAATGACGTGAAAGTGAAATTAACTTGTTCTGAGAAACTCGCAGATGGGTACTTCCTCGTTGTTCTTCTGGGTCGGTTCCGGGACGGGAGTCTCACTTTCACTTCAGCGAGTCGTCACAGGCTGAGAAACGCTGGGGTACCTGACGTCGGAGGGTCCGAGGAGGTACGTACCCTAAAAGGTCCGTTCTCATGACCTCACCCAACGGTAAAGGAAGAGGTCCCCTGACGTCGGAGGGTCCGAGGAGGTACGTACCCTAAAAGGTCCGTTCTCATGACCTCACCCAACGGTAAAGGAAGAGGTCCCCTGACGTCGGAGGGTCCGAGGAGGTAGGTACCCTAAAAGGTCCGTTCTCATGACCTCACCCAACGGTAAAGGAAGAGGTCCCCTAGAAGGGCTGAGTCCCTAACTTGGACCCAGAGGGCGTGATTTCCGTCTACGATATGGGAGATTCGGTGGTCCCTTCTACTTGAGATTACCTCTCCTGTATACTCCGATTTTCGGGTAGGTATTTCCGTCCGACACTATAGGAGAGACTATCTCCTTGTGTACGATACACTCATGTCTTTCTGTCTGTACTTAAGTCTGAACGTCCTAAACCCCTCTGAAGGAACTCGACGTGGTATCAGTGACTTTGTTACCCTTCTTAGTACCAAGGTAATCATTGTATTTCCTATGTTCTCCACCTAGTGTAGCCCCTCGTTCTGTTATCCAAATTAAACCACATACAGTCAAACTTCACTGTTGAACTGTAGGTCGACCGTTACAGACTGTCCCGTCCCGAGCCGTCACTCTGGATCTGGACCTCGAAACCCTTACTTACCCGAAACGAGTCCCTCTTACCTTTCGACTATCCATTCTCTATGAGATCCATCTCGGATGCGAGATCCATCTCGTAGTCGATAAGAAAGAAAGGATATAAAATTTGTGTCTTCACGAGACATGTCAAAAATCGCCTAATTTTATCATTCCTATATTTTTATATATGTGTAGCAAACGCCTACCTCTCGTTCGAAAGGTGTAAGGATAACGACGGACCATGGGTTTCTCGACACGGGAAAAATAGAACGTAGACACAGAAACAAGGACGCCGAGGACGTGGGTCCACTAAAAGGGTATGAACAGACAGTCCCTTTATGCTGAGTGTGAACGTCCACTGTGAAGACTTCACAGGGGAGGAAATACTACGGACAGAACTAAGAAGGACGACGGATAACTTTTGACTCGAACGAAAGGGAAGGAGTCGACCCTTTGTCACTCTTTTTGAGTTGCCTTACTAAAGTAACTGTATACACTGAGAGGAAAAGAGACGACACTCAAAGGATTTTCCGTCTTCGGTCCGGAAGAGCGACACACACAAGGGTCGTGTATGTGTGCTTGATGACACCGTAACGACTTACCTGCTCACTTCCTTACGTGCGTACGTACTAATACCTTAGCACTTGTAGGTCTATCGAGTGTCTTGGACCTTCCTCCATCTGTCCGCTCCTGTGTTTTCATCCTCGTGTTCCGTATGTAACTCCACAAATCAGTAGTGTTCTGTACTTTTTTTGTCTAAATGGAAGCGAGTTATGGGGATCTCTGTGTTAGAGGGGTCCCCCACTCGGTACCGTGGTCATAAAGTCGCATCACCGATATGACACACGTCGATTGTACGGAGGTTTAACAGAAGGACACCGCCAGTCGCAAAATTCTGAACGGTGTTTGAGAGACAAATGGGTTAGGGACACTCCTCTCTTCCTTTGCTAAAATGTTGCCTCTTTCCTGATCCTTACTTTTTCTTGCCAGGGACCCAGTCACGTAGATTTGTGTTCTTTAGCGGAGGTGTTTTGTCTTTATACTGAAGGACTTAGGGAGAAGTTTGAAGAAGTCAGGGTATTTCTCAGTTCATTACTTTGTCCCGTCTTTCCTCCGGATTTCGAAGTTTGATTTTGGTACTATTTTACTTATACTTGTACCTTCTTCCCGGTTTCCGACGTTCTCGTCAAAGTAGTGTTTGTTACCTAAGATGTATCTCCGATGACCTCGGTCCCCATGGAAAGTAAAATTTATTTCATAGTACTTTACGACTGAAGGAGTATAACCCTTCATTCCTTAAGAATTCGAAAAGATTAGACTTCAAATTTTTGAGTCCCTTATCAGGTCGACCTGATCTTGTTCGTACTCTTCCGACAGGGACGACTCGGTCGTGTTGTCGAGGTCCTCTACGACCGGGGCGGTCCCTCGGTAAGTCACCTTGGTCCTTGACATGAGGTTCTTCCACCTCCTGTGTTTTCCTGTGTCGAAGATCCGTACCCACTTGCTTCCCTTCCCTTCTTTCCCCACTACTTTACGTACACAAGGGTGTACGTGCATGACGTACACCTTTCATGACGCTTCAAATCTTTTTTCGAGGTTTACACAGGGAGGGAGATGAAGAAGGGTATGAGAAAGACACTACCACCACGACTGACACTGTCCGTGTCAAGACTCCCGGAACAGATAGAATTAGGTAAAGCAGAAAAGTCCTTGAGACATTCCGGACATGAGACAATGACAAAGGCCAACTGTGTGTCTTTTTAGCCCCGTGTCTCTGTGATTCATTGAAGAGATTTCAGTGTGTCGATTATTCACTGACCTACTCTTAAGGTTGGGTCCACCGAACGGAGGTCTCTGTTCCGAAGAATCACGCAGAGCTAAGACAGAGAGGACTCTGCCTCGTGGGTCGAACCGGACCTGGACGGGTGGCCTTAAGGATTAAGAGCTTTAAGGACTAAGAAACTTAGTTGATCAAAACTAAACTTGTGTATAGAGACAGAAACGTAATTCGTGAAATATATCCAAACGAAATCGTTATTGTAATTACCTTATACACTTGGTGAAATTCCTATTGGACTTTATATTTTTAAGTATTAAGGTTTTAGTTTATTTAACCTTCACCTCAGACTGACCAACTTTAAGACACCTTAAAAGAAATGAAGAAGTTATCTTTCGCATTTACTCCGACTCACACTTGTTACAGTCCAATAAAAACATGTGTCTACAGATTCTACTAAAAATTTTCTAATATTGTTAATAATATACAAATAAGTTAGAACAATCTTATGAAGTGAATTTCTCTATGGTATGGCTAGTTTTTCGTCCGAATTTTGTCCCGCACTTATCACGCCTCCAGGGGTTTATCGCGAGAGTATAGACATTTGGAACCGAAAAGAGTCTAGTTGTATCAATAAAGGTGATTATAATGGGGTTTACTAGTGTAGAAACTACGGACACTTCTTTACTTTTAAAATTTTATTATATTGTATTTTTTACCGGACGTCGGAAAGACAAACACACGAACAAAATGTTAACCAGAAAATTTTTGTCTGTTTAAATACGAGGGATTTTGAGACGTTTACTATACCTAGTAGAGTTAACGGTCCCAAACCGGTAAGAATTATTGCCAACACCCACCACGCCCGTATACTGACTTGAGTCCTCTGTGACTTTACGAGGGACTCACTTTGACGATGACTTTTACTTTGGGGACGACACCAGGATTACAGTGGTGAGACGAACGGTACTTCTCCTAAAAAAAAAAAAAATTAGACGAAACTAAGACTGTCACTCAGGAACTAAGATCTGACCTTACTTTTAAACCCGTTCAGTGAATTGAGGGACGTACCGCAAGTAAAGGACGTTATACACCCACAACTTTATTCTCCTAGGGACTCCTTGTAGAATTAGGTGTCTCAATGACTTAGTCGAACATACACCCTCCATGAAAATCTACCCTCCGAGTCTTCTTTTGTTTAGTCGGGTTTAAGGACGTTATAAGACCCCCACCTCCCCTCACTCACTCTTTTATTGATGATTTTTGTACTATGTATGAAGCTTCTTTTTCTTCTCCTACGTCAATCTCTCTTTACCCCTAACCGGAAACTATGCTAAGATCATTAACACCTAAAAAATGTTTACATAGGTCCCCCTTTCTTCCGTAATAACTAAATAGTTGAATAAACGAATTTTTGAATTAAAGAATATTAAGGTGTGGTGAAAGATCATACCGCTATCTTAAGAAGGGACAAGACATACTCGATTCAAACGACAACCGAAGTTCATTGTCTTATAGGAAGACTGAATCGAATTGACCTTCAAGTAAAAAGAGTTTATTATTCAACTCCATCCGTCACTGTGACCACAAACAAGTCGTCGAATTTCTACAATGACAGAACCGGAAGGGGAGTACCAGGTTTTTACCGAGGTCGTCAAAGTCGATGGTGTGAGAATCTCAACACAAGTTTCCGTCCGTCATCCTTTTTCTTAAAAAGAACATTCGAAATTCCGGGAAATACCAAGATTTACGGAATTCAATACGGTCTCTTGTAATATCACCTGTAGACGAAAAAAGGGGGATTGTAGAGATAAAAAAAAAGAAAGAATTGACGTGTGTCCAAAAAGAAACTCCATGGGAATGTGTTAAAGCCGGGTAAACCAAACCCATTTCGACAAGAGTATGGAGTTCAGATAGTTACCCATGCTCTGGATCTAAGGTCTAAAGACTAGTGTTGTCGACTAGACTAGAGGACAAGACTAGTCCTCTCGACTTGTCTAGAGGACTAGAGACTAGTCCTCTGCCCGTGTACCAGGTTCTAACTTCCGTTTTCCTCTTCTCCCACCGTCTCCTACTCTACCAACCTATCGTAGTACCTAAGTTACCTGTACTTGAACCCGTTTGAGACCGTCTGTCACTCCCTGTCCCTTCGGACCACACGATATCAGGTACCCCAACATTTCTGAGTCTGTGTTGAATCGATGACCTGTTGTTGTGTGCCAGGTTCGTATCGGTTACTCTTTTATAAGACGATCTAAAATATGTTTCTTAATTCTCTCAAAAAAAAAAAGCATACACACACGAGGTATCCCAACAACTTGTTACTACGGTCCCCGGTAAAACGGTGAAAAATCTCTTTCAGTCAGACTCTTAGTCTGGTTTCACTGTCTTTCGTCTCGACTCACTACTCGGTTCACTCTCGTGTTGGGTCCGAACTGTAGTAGTAAACTTAAGGTCGTAGACCGATGTGGACTTTATTCTTGATGGGGACGTGAGAATACAGTCTTTTGTGAGAGACAGACTGAAGACAGAGAAACTTACCTGAAAGACAGTAAACATGTTTCATTTTTCGTCTCCTCTTTTCTTTTCTATCTGGGTAAACTTACGTCCCAAGGTTTCTTATCGTTCCTCTCTATTCTTTCGGAAGGAGTCACTAGTCACGCTTCGTTATCTCCTTTTGTCATCTTACCCTTTCTGATCTCTAGAGAGGTTCTTTTAATCTCGATGGTTCCCTTATAAAGTACGTTTGTACCCATGTTTTTTCCTGTCTATACCATACCTGGATTGTCTTCTTCTTCTATAATTCTTCTCCACCGTTCTGATGTGTCTTGATATGTTTTTTCTAGAGTACTGTATCTACTAGTACTACCATACTGGTGTGTGATTCTCGGTCTATAGGACCTTACGGTTCAGTTCACCCGGAATCTTTCGTAGTGATACTTGTTTCGATCACCTCCACTACCTTAAGGTCGACTCGATAAAGTTTAGGACTTTCTACTACGACCCTTTCACGACGGGAATTATACAGTCGTTTAAACCTTTTGAGTCGTCACCGGTGTCCTGACCTTTTCCAGTCAAAAGTAAGGTTAGGGTTTCTTTCCGTTACGGTTTCTTACGAGTTTGATGACGTGTTAACGTGAGTAGAGTGTGTGATCATTTTTATGAGTTTTAAGAGGTTCGGTCCAAAGTTGTCATGCACTTGACACTTAAAGGTATATAAGCTTGACCAAAATCTTTTCCGTNTAGGGTTTCTTTCCGTTACGGTTTCTTACGAGTTTGATGGCGTGTTAACGTGAGTAGAGTGTGTGATCATTTTTATGAGTTTTAAGAGGTTCGGTCCAAAGTTGTCATGCACTTGACACTTAAAGGTATATAAGCTTGACCAAAATCTTTTCCGTCTCCTTGGTCTCTAGTTTAACGGTTGTAGACGACCTAGTAGTTTTTTCGTTCTCTCAAGGTCTTTTTTTTAGATAAAGACGAAATGACTGATACGGTTTCGGAAACTGACACACCTAGTGTTATTTGACACTTTTTAAGACTTTCTTTACCCTTATGGTCTGGTGGACTGGACGGAAAATTCTTCGGACATACGTCCAGTCCTTCGTTGTCAATCTTGACCTGTACCTTGTTGTCTGACCAAGGTTTAACCCTTTCCTCATGTAGTTCCGACATATAACAGTGGGACGAATAAATTGAATATACGTCTCATGTAGTACTCTTTACGACCCGATCTACTTCGTGTTCGACCTTAGTTCTAACGACCCTCTTTATAGTTATTACAGTCTATATCTCTACTGTGGTGGGAATACCGTCTTTCACTTCTTGATTTCTCGGAGAACTACTTTCACTTGCTTCTCTCACTTTTTCGACCGAATTTTGAGTTCTAAGTCTTTTGAGTCTAGTACAGTAGACCAGGGTAGTGAAGTACCGTTTATCTACCTTTTGTCACCTTTGTCACTGTCTGAAATAAAACGCCCCGAAGTTTCAGTGACGTCTACCACTGACATCGGTACTAATTTTCTACGAACAAGGAACCTTCTTTTCAATACGACTTGGATCTCTCGTATAATTTTTCGTCTCTGTAATGAAACGGTTGTTTCCAAGTAGATCAGTTCCGATACCAAAAAGGACACCAGTACATACCTACACTCTCAACCTGACATGTCTTTCGACTCGTGGTTTCTTAACTACGCAAACTTGACGCCACAACCTCTTCTGAGAACTCTCAGGGAACCTGACGTTCCTCCAGGTTGGTCAGGTAAGACTTCCTCTATTCAGGACTCACAAGTAAACTTCCTTACTACAACTTCAACTTTGAGGTTATGAGACCGATGGACTACGTTTCTTGACTGAGTGACCTTTTCTGGGACTACGATCCTTTCTGAACTTCCGTCCTCTTCCCCTGCTGTCTCCTACTCTACCGACCTACCGTAGTGGCTGAGCTGTCTGTACTCAAACTTACTTGAGGCCCTCAACCACTACCTGTCCCTCCGGACCACACGATGTCAAATACCCCAGCGTTTCTCAGTCCGTGTTGATTCACTGACTTTACTTGGTATACCTTTTGTAGGGTTCATTCGCAGGGTTATGTGATCCAGACTCTTTGTCCAAAAACACACTGACTTGAGTTCCTTTTAAGACTTTTACAAACGATGGAAGAACCGTAGACCTTAAAAGGACTTTACTAAGAGGCACTTCCGAGTGGAGCAAGTGCAGTGAAATTGAGACAGTGACGGTCGAAGGAGGGACGGTGAGGAGAAGTTGACGACAGGGAGATAGTAAAGGGAAAGAAACAGGGTTGACCACAGGTAAAAAAAAAGGAAAAGACGAAGAGGGCACGAGGGAAATTTGTGTTAAGTAGAAGACTGACAGAGTAGGAGAATACTAAGAGCTCAGATGGTCGGGTTTGTAATGATCCTTGTCTTTGACTACTCTATCGTATAGGAGAATTGTTCAAATGATAGGAATGGTTGGTAATGGTACACGGTCCGTGAGGAGGTTCGGGAAAACTTTACTATAGAGAAACTCAGAACCGTAGTTAAGATCCTCCATCCACCATGAGTATAGGACTAAAATGTCCACTCCTTCATTTCATGTCATTCCAATTCACTAACGGGATTCAGTGTGTCGACCCTTCACCCCATCCTGGTAAAATTGTCTCGGGACTTATGAAAATTTTTTTGTGACTACTGGCATCTATTGATAAGAATACCTCCTTTTTTTAACTTATAATTCGAAGTTTAATGATGAACTTTTTTTATCCTTAGAATAATAAATTTATAAAGAATTAAAAATATTACTACAATTTTCTAGTCGAACAGTATTTTCGATTCCTCTAGTTTGGTCAGTTAAGATTTCCTTTAGTTGGGACTTATAAGTGACCTTCCTGACTACGATTTCGACTTCAAGGTTATGAAACCGGTGGACTACGCTTCTCCACTGAGTAACCTTTTCTGGGACTACGACCCTTTCTAACTCCTGTTCTCCTCTTCCCCCACTGTCTTCTACTCTACCAACCTGCCGTAGTGACTGAGTTACCTGTACTTACACTCTTTTGAGTTCCTCTATCACTATCTGTCTCTTCGGACGTAAAGTACCCTAGTGTTTTCTCGACCTGTGTTGACTCGCTGACTTGTTGTTGTTAATTCTACAAACGTGTCACGACTTTAGTGTGTTAGTCTTTAAGAACCACAGACGAGGTATAAAAGATCAGGTCTATAGGACTGACTAAAATCTTCCCTGTCCAAGAAGGACCTTGGACGACGACACTATAGACAATTTTTGATCTGTACCTTTGAACTCGAGTGAGTGTACTCCCTCATTAAAAGTCAAAGGACCGGTCACGACGGAAGCGAACCGGAAGGTGTGGGTTCCGGTGGCGCTATTATAACGCCCGTTTCCAACCTCGCATAAAGTATTCGTTTCGACAAAACTCTAAGTGTTTCCAAAAGGGAGGGTGTTATTAAAACCGTTTTAATACTCGTAAAAAGAGTTAGTTCCTAGGCATCTCGACTGTGTCTCCTCGAGACGACGCTTACGTCAGAAGGTCTGACATATAGAGGAACAGGTGCACCAGTAGGTCCTACTACTAGTGCACCCGGGGCACCTTCCGGAGAAGGCGAACCCACGTCTACCTGTGTGAGGCCTCCATCCCACTGCGGTCTAGGAGTCGGAGAACAAACACCGAATACTCAAAAAGAAGACACACGAATAACAGTTTATCCAAATACGACTAAAGGTAAACACCAGGTTTGTGAAGTGGTGAACAGTTCTACCCTTAATCTACTATCGTCCGTTCTCTACTACGTGATTATTTTTACCTTTTGGTCTAATACTTACCAATTTGGAAGTCGAGGAAAAGTCCGAGATCAGAGTTATCCATAAAAAGGCGTACACGCAATTATGAACTAGTCATAGAATTGACTGTATGTGTCGACGTGTCTATAACAATTCCGATCCTTAGTTTTCATTTTGTTTTTAAAGAGTGACGATTGAAGAACAAAACCAATAGCCTTTTGTTAGGGTTCCATTCTTCACATGAACAAATATTCCGAAGAGGTTAATTTGTCTTATCCGTCTTTCGTTGTAAATTTTCTTGACAGTACAATGACATTAAAGTACAAACTTTCACAATAAGCAAGTCAACTTGTGTCCGTTCCACAGTACATGGACATGAGTGTTAAGTCGGTCATAAACTCATGAGATATCGAACCGACTATTACTCTCGGGATTGTTGGAGTAATAGCAATCCCCTGAAGTCCTTATGTAGACCCGTGAAAACCAAAAGTAAGACCCAAACCTCTCTCGACGTTACCCCAAAAGTTCTTGTAGACATGGTAAAATTAGGAAATTTTTATAGATTTCGTCTACTTTATAATTTAGACCCACAAACCAAGTACATACCAATAATGTAGTAAAAGTCAATAAAATCGTAAACCTTATAAAGTATTATTTATTAAAAAGTCGACTCGGACATATAATCCTATGTGTGTATTCGTCATTCTTCCCGTCACACTCTCTGTCTAATTCTCCACTCCTTTCCTTTCCCTCTCCCTCTCTGCGTCATTCTACGTGTCGTTTTCTCTGTCTCTGTGTCACGTCTCTTTCTCTCCTTTTCGTCACTGTTTGTAACGTACGCAGGTGGGTCGTGACTCTCGCTCTCACTACTTTCGCTCTTTCTCTTTTTCTTTCTTCCCCGCCCTCACTCTCCTCCCCTCCAATGTCTCTTACTCGCGTAGTCCTTCTGGGTTCCTACTCCTGCCGCGATCGTGCACACCCTCTCCTTCTTCCGTCGTCAGTCCTTCTACGCCCCCCTCGTTCCTTCGTTCCCCTTCCCTTCCCACCATACCCCTGTCTGTCATATTCTGTGTGTTTCTCTCCCGTCCTCCCGACCTCTGTCAATACGTTTCATTTATAGAAACGATATTTCGACGAGAATCTAAGTCATACATACACGTAATGTACGTATAACGTATGTGTAATTTTGATATACATCAGATCTTGAGTACCACCACTAAATCAGCGACTTAATACAGGCTGAGACACATTGGGGTACCTGACATCGGGTGGTCCGAAGAGACAGGTGTCCTTAGAGGTCCGTTCTTATGACCTCACCCATCGGTAAAGGAGGAGGTTCCCTAGAAGGGCTGAGTCCCTAGTGTGGGTCCAGAGGACGTAACGTCCGTCTAAGAAATACCTGACTCGGTGACCCTTTCAAGATCTTGAGTATATACCCCGATATAATCCACTATATATACGTATATGTATATGACACACAGATATCATCAGAACATTGATGTATGTTTAGAGTTTGAACTGTAAGTCTATACGAAGGTAGTACATTAATTAAGGTGTAGTAAATAGGAAAGATTTGTATTTTTCGGTCAGAGTGTTTAGGACCCTAAACTACCAGGGTGGACCACTAGGTCTGGACGTTCCCCAATTGTTCTGGAAAGTCCCTAAGGAAGAGGTCGAGAAAAAGATATACACAGGGGTCCAAAAGAACTCGTTGCGAGAAGTAGTTGAGTCAGCAGTACGATCTCCACCGTGGTATCATTTCGATTTATAACCGTTTCTTTTTTTTAGTTGTGGTCCTATCGATTCTTACCGATATTACCTTTCAAGAACAAAGTTTGGGTTTATCTCATTTTTCTCTCGACTCTCTGATGGAATATTTCTTTCTGTAAACTTTTTATGTTATTATTTAGTTATTACAAAATCTGTCTATTCAGTTGAATTAAAAATATGGACCCGTACAAGATTCTTGAGCAATATAGGAGGGTTTTCGTTTGGGAAAGGAGGTGCTAGGTTATCGAGAGAGGTCTGCTATCCCCTGAACAACACTGAGGTGGATAAGAAAAACGTGTTTAGAAAGTCGGTGAGGATACCTTACTATAACAGGTACTCTTTAGTATGTAACGTAGACAGAACCTTAAGTTAAGTCCTCAAGTGTGTCATTTTAACATCAAAAAAAAAAAAATGGTGGAGACACATATATATTATTTTAAATCTATAGAAATTTGACATTTTATGTTTATATCTTTATCACTACTCAATTCATTGTTTAATTAGTTCTTTCTTTCTTGTAAGAAGTTTAAGTAGCCGGTTTATTCCCATGACTTTCAACGAGAGAAAGGACTCGTCTGGACTTCACGTTCACAAATCGAATTTTATCTTCGGTTTAAAAGACTGAGTTTACCAGAAAACATACTCGATAGAGACCAGAATCCCGATGTATTTGAACTATACCGAAAGGTTTATACACTCATATCAAATATAAAAAATCTGACTTAATTACTTGATTTTAATAGACCCCTAAAGACTATTATAAATGACTCCTTTTTCAAATTTATTAGTAATAGACCAAACGTGTGTGATCCGGTAGTTGTGGACGTCTCTCTTTCTCGTGTTGTAACGATACCCATATTTGATACACCGTTGTAAGAACGGAAACCTCCACACGTATTACTCCGATGGATGGATGTTTGTTGTAGAATCTTTAGTTGAAAGGAACAACTGCAAAAGTGGTACTACTCAGGGGGTACCAGGGAGGTCGACGTTGGATCCGAGTGGTCACTTCATGACCCTTAGACCTTCTTTCCCTGAGATGGAGTTTCCGGAAGTCGTCGTCCGTCCCATACCCCTACAGGACCGTCCTCGACCCTCTCATACATATCTTGACTGGGGGCTCCCTCGACTTAGTCCTCCCCTTGTATTTGGACCTACTCTTTCAAACAGTCTCACTCAGTCAGAAGATACTTCCTCACGTGGGACTGTTTCCACGTGAGTCTTCTCACACATTGTACGACGATCCTGCCAAGAAGTTTCGAAACTCCTTTCCTACTTTGTTTTGCCTTTACGGTCTTGACAGTCCTTGCTGGTACCTTCTTCCCTACTTTTTCGAATCTTTTTTTTCCCGAGCAGTGTCACCTATACAATGTTACCTCCCGACCGTTGAGTGATCAGGTGACACAGGAGACCTTCCCGGACCTCCTGTGATGTAAGTGGTCTCACTGTTCCTTACGTCGGCACTCTTCCCAGAGCCGTAGTGACTCTTCGGGGCACACCGAAGTAAAGACCCGGTGCCAACAATTTCCAGTACGACAATATTTTCTCGACCTGGGGGATCTTTGGCCCTATTATCCTAAGACTTTACTTTCTTCTGTTCCCCGTCACGGGTCGTCTCCTGCAGATGACACTTTCTTCGTGATTCGTTGGGGTCGTCATTCTTTTGAATCTGTCGACTTCCGTGTTACCTCTGTACTTTTTCAATACGTTGCCGGGTTCTTTTGTTCAATAGTGAGTTGTCTCGATTGTGTCGGTAACGATAACGGTAATTACGACTAAAGAACAATTACCGTGATAGGGAGTTTCTGATGTTGGTCGGAGAACCACCGTTTGACTAATGTGCCCTAGGGAGAAGGGACCTTTCTCTTCACTAAGTAGAACTAAAATTAGTTGTATATAAGACCCATCTCTTAACGGAAATAACGAATATTCTGAAACCGATTGTGGGACAAGTTGTGAAAACTTTTACAAATTGGACTCAAACCCATTCGAGGCCATTAACCACTACCTGTCCCTTCGGACCGCACGACGTCAGGTACCCCAGTGTTTCTCAGCCTGTACTGACTCACTGACTTAACTTGGATGGTGTACCAAGGACGAATTGTAGTGAAACTTGGTTCTTCGGGTGACGTTTCCTTTCCTACATACCGAAACCCGTGCATTGGTCCCCCAGGTGACCGGGACAGTGCATACCATGGTAGATCGTCACGCTAATCCCCTACCTTGTCGGGTGGCTTCCACGTCCGTGGTCGACTCTCTGACTATGGACGTGTGGAACCATCGTCGAACGAGTCAAAAAAACCGTTTACCTGTTCGTGTCGTCAGTGTAGGACTTTTTCCTTAACTCTGCTCCCGAACCCGGCGATTCCTATGTCCAGATTCAGTGGTGTGGATGATTCAGTGGACGTAGACGTCTCCCACTCCCCCGAGGTGGTTCCTATCTTCTCCTCTTTACACTCCTCACAGTCAATACCATGACTTTTCTACACATCACCTCCGACGGCGACGACGACGACATCACCTCCGATGACAGTAAATTGATTTGAAACTGTCTCCTGCTCTACCAACCTACCATAGTGGCTGACTTACCTGTTTTCAGACTCGTTTGAGTCCCTCTGTCACTTCCTATCCCCTCGGACGACACAACGTCAAGGACCCCAGCGTCACTAAGTCTTTACTGAATCGCTGACTTGTTGTTGTTAAAGAATATTTCAATTGGTCTTAAGACCTTTTCGACAAGGTTGTATCACACTTTGAATGATATACCTCGTACACCTAGGTTTTCCGTGTTGACAACTTGATCGTTTAGGACAGTGTGCAGCAGGGATAAGGAGGAAGCACTGGTTCCGTGAGTACGGGAGACGGTGGGCCATATGACTGATGACTACAAAGTCACGACTCATAGAGAGACCTTTAATTAGAGTTGGTTTCCTACAAGGAAACGGATTCCAATTCAGACAAGGGGTCCCGTCGGGTGTAGGTCACTGACAATCGACAGCCTCTTATCTTTGGACCGGACGAACGACTAAAACCCCCCATAGAGACTTCCCGGTATGGTCGAAATCTCAAGGGACATCTCGGTCGACTCGAGGGACAGTCACGACACGTACGGACGATTCAGCGAAAGTTCAGTTTTAGGACAAACTGAGAAACACTGAGGTACCGGATATCAGGTGGTCCGAGAAGACAGGTACCCTAAGAGGTCCGTTCTTATGACCGCACCCAACAACACGGAAGGAGGTCCCCTAGAAGGACTGGGTCCCTAGCTTGGACACACAGAAAACAGAGGTCTTGACCGTCCGCCCAAGAAATGGTGATCACACTGGACCCTTCGGGCAATCACGACATACCGTCAAGTTGAAGAGGGTGACGTGTTAAGACGATGGAAGTAAGAAAGAGTCCTACGACAAGGGTTCTCATGAGGGGTCATTTCCTTTGAGGAAGTGGATTTAAAGGTAGAGTTAAGTTTACTTCCAGCACAGTTCATTTGTTCAGGGAGTACGGTAATCTTTAGTTATACTTCCTCTTAACTTTCAATTTCTCACGTAAGTCCGAGGCACCTAAGAATATCCTTTTTCTTGTCGGTTTAAATAAGATGAATGACTAATCCCGGAGTAAACAAGATGATCCGTGATCCTTCTTTATACTTATTACAAAAGTGGGGTTCTTCATCCCTAAATAATCATAGTTTTATAGTTATCATGTACTTGTAAGTTATGACCTTTCGATAGACTATGTGATCGATCATAAATTATTTTGGCCTCGTGTGAAAATACACATGCACTCAAATTGTTTGATATTTCCGGAGAATGGAGGGTTTGTAGTCCTACAACACATTAAAATACATAGGCCTTTAGTCCTTCTAAGAAAACATTTATTAGACGGTCTTCAAGACGAAAGCGTATTATGCCCGTTAGTCGAGATGGATTCTCAAGTTTAATCGTTATAAAAGAAAGTAGTGTACCTTTAATAGTACATCAGGGTTCGTAAACAGTATATTAATACCTTAATTAGTGTGTCAATGTTACATTAAATGTATCTTAATATCGAATTTGACAGTGGTGTATTTGAAAACTGAAAAGAATATATATATATATACCGTTTTATTTTACTTAAAGTATCCTCTCGTCTTAGTATTCAATATTGTACATCTTTCCTTTTTTTCTGATTACTTATAAATAAGAGGAGGTCAAGATAAAATCTAGAGTCCAGGAGATTCTCTGACGGTCCAATGATTAATTCGTACTTGACGATTATTACTTACTGAGTAATCATCGCTGTTTTTCCGTTTCAAATTTCCCTCCTCACCATTTTAATGGCCTCCTAGACTATACACACCGTCCTTACGACACCTTTCGCCTTCACCTCCCTCCCTCTTCTCAGACCCTATGGAAAAACCGCACCCATCCCACTAGGACTGGAATGATCTCTTTAACACCCACGCTTCCAAGTTAATATCCGTTCACGTCAACCTTTACAGACGTCATATAGACTCACCTATACTGGTAGTCCGTCGACGTACAAGTTTAGACTTCTCGTCCGGAGTACATTACCGAATCCTATATCTAAAACGTCAGTAATTGTATCTCTTTCACTGTCGGTGGTTCCACCCACCCTAACTTACCTGTAGACCCCGTCCCCGGTTCCCGTCGTGGGAAGGATACCGTGAGAAGGGACCAATGAGGGTCAGTGGTCAAGAAGTTGGAAAAGCACTGAAGATTCAACAGTTGAGGAGAGTTTGAGGGGGATAATCGAAGGGACAGATTAAGTTTAGGTTTCGAGTGCTTAAGTCTGGTGAGAGACCGAGAACAGAATTTAAGAGAACGGAGTGACACGAAGACCGTTTAATCGGGAGTGGGACCTATTCGAGTTATTAGACGGAAAAGACACGGACTCAAGGTACATGAACCGTGGAGACCTATTTGTACCATCTTGTTTCGTCTTCTCAGTAATATTTAAGTACCGGTGGTCAGAGTCAACCGTAGTGGTTGAGTACCTGTACTCAAACTCGTTCGAGACTCTAAACCACTACCAGTCCCTTCGGACCGTACGACGTCAGGTACCCCAGTGTTTCTCAGTGTGCACTCAGCGCGTGACTCAGAGTCAACCGAGGGTTGAGAAAGACCTCTAGGGAGACAAAGGGAATCGTCGAGAGAGAAGACAAGAGATGTTAATGACAATGTTTGAACCAGATAAAGGAAGAGAGGTCATAAAAAGACGTTATAGTCTTCTACTATCTTTTAAGACGAAAGACGAAATGTGTTTGATTTGGTTTAGTATGTTTTTCCGTAGTCAACCCTTTAGAGAGTTGGAGGACGGTAGTTTGGATAGCCGGACAGACGTAGATCTGAGTAAGAATGGAAGAAAGAAGATAAACTACTTTCTCCCCAGGATGGAAGGCAGGTCCAGATTAGAGTGGTGAATACTAGACTTGTGGTGGGGAAAGGTGAAGATAACCAATGGAGAGATTGTGGAATCGAGACGAAGATTACCGGACAAAGGTAGCATAAATTTATATGGATAATATAAATTCAAAGAGGACAGGATTGTAAGTCTTTTACTTCTAGTACCGTAGACCAGGGTAGTGAAGTACCCCTTATCTACCCCTTTGTCATCTTTGTCACAGTCTGAAATAAAAAAACCCGAGGGTTTAGTGACGTCTACCACTGACGTCGGTACTTTAATTTTCTGCGAATGAGGAACCTTCTTTTAAATACTGGTTGGATCTATCACATAAGTTTTCGTCTCTGTAATGAAACGGTCGATTCCAGGCAGAACAGTTCCGATACCAAAAAGGTCATCAGTACGTACCTACACTCTCAACCTGACACTTCTTCCGACTCGTGGCTTCTTAACTACGCAAACTTGACACCACAACCTCTTCTGAGAACTCCCAGGGAACCTGACGTTCCTCTAGGTTGGTCAGGTAAGACTTCCTCTAGTTGGGACCCTAAAGAAACCTTCCTTACTACGATTTCGACTTCGAGGTCATGAACCCGATGGAGTACGTTTCTCAACTGAGTAACCTTTTCGGAGACTAAGACCCTCTCTAACCCCCGTCCTCTTCCCACGCTGGGTCCTACTCTACCGACCTACCGTAGTGCCTGAGCTACCTGCACTCACACTCACTTGAGACCCTCTACCCCTACCTGTCCCTCCGGACCGCACGACGCTAAGTACCCCAGCGTTTCTCAGCCTATACTGACTCGCTGACTTTACTTGACTTGACTTGACTTCTTTATTTTTCGGTCACTGAGGGAAATCGATAACGGAGGATGGACGAGAAAAGATAATTTCGAAAAACTTCGTCAAGAAATGTAAACGGTAGGGGTCAAGGAGTGAAGACAAAGAGTAAGGTGACGTTAGACTGAAAAGGATATTAAGAAATCTTCCAGTGGTTCCTGCAAGTACAGTGATTTAGGTTACCTATGAAAAACTACGGAAAGAATAACTGGGAACCATCGTAAACAGAGGGAAGATGAGTTTTATGGGTGATACCGCCCCCGTAAGAAGTCCACAAAAAAAAGGACGAAGAGACCGGGGAGTAATATGAAAATCCAAGGAAAGTAAATAGTTAAGTAATTTTCTAATCGTAAGACGTTCTGTAGAATAGAAGTAAGAGATACTAAGAAGGACATATTAGAGGAGGTAAGAGAACCAAAGTTCATCTTTAGACATAAAAGTCAAGTCTTGATAAAGGAATAGATAGAAATATACGAACATAAAAAAGTTGAGGAATAGATAGAAATATACGAGAAAGAACATAGAAAAGTTGAGGAAGACTTACAGAGTATCCGTGAGTCGTACAAATACTATCAAAACGGTGATGAAGGGGTGATATAGACGAGGAAGAAAATACAATACAGGTAGATGGGTCAATAAACCCGAAGGGTCCACCGTGATCATCATTTCTTGGGTGGACGGTTGCGGCCTCTGTACCCAATTTAAGAACCCAACCCTTCCAGGGGACCTCCTCTCGTACCGTTCGGGGAGGTCATAAAAACGGACCTCTTAGGGTACCTGTCTTTTCGGACCAATGTCAAGTATCCCAACGTGACTCAGCCTGTACTGACTTCACTGAATCGTTCGTACGTGGGTCAATAAATTCCCATCATCCTCATGATGTCATACTTCGGACGAAAAGACGAAAAATAGTTACTGAATGGTAGATGGGTCAATACGTTTGATGACGATCTTTTATTAAAATTGAGAAGGAAGGAGGTAGGTTAATTTATAGATCAAGATATCTAAGACAGAGGAATTGTAGTGGGGTTAGGTAAGTCAAGAAAGGTTGAGGTAACGGGTGGTAAGGTCCATTCCGGTGGTCATAGAGGAAGGACCTGATGTCATAGATTGACTTGAGACCTATTGGTTAGAAAAAGAAGAGTGTAACATCATTATTGTGAGTCTATTTTACGTATAATATATAAACGTAAAAACATAAAACGTAACAGAAAACGTAACTAATACATAAATGTTTTATGTCTTAGTTACATAAAACGTGACTAATACATAGAGGAAAGTTTTCGGAAGGTACATGAAACCTATTTCAAATTTTATGACTTGTACCGAGTGTTCTTAGAAAACTATATAATAGATTGACACCGGAGTTGACTATTATCAGGGAAGGAACATGAGATACGAAGTTGCGATGATTTAGAGAAAGTTAAAAGACGAATATAAGAGGTAGTAATGGGTTGATCACGAGGAGTAAGGTCGGGATGAGGGTCGATGGGTACGGATTAAATGAGAGAAGGAATATTGAAGGAGAGACTGTCCAATTCGTGGGCCACCGAGTCTGCTATTTCGTAGACAGATGTTACACCCTCTGGACCCAAGCTAGGGACCCAGCCCTTCAAGGGACCTCTTCCTTTACCGTTGGGTGAGGTCATGAGAACGGATCTTTTAGGGTACCTACCTCCGCGGACCACAGGTACCCCAGCGTTTCTCAGTCTGTGCTGACTCGCTGAAGTGAAAGTGAAAGACTGTCCAATACGAGTAGAAAGGCCTGAGACTAATTTTTTAGGGAAAGAGGTCCTTCAGAGACGGATTTATTCCAAGGGACGGTGACGATGACGAGACTATCTTGGATCGGACCGGTAATGGTGTTTACGAAGAAACGTGTAAACAAATGGTGACAGAAGGGTCGTATGTCAGCCAGTAACGAGTTTTTATAATAAGACTTACTTTTTTCTTTGTTTCCTTTATCCAAAGTCCGTCTACCCTCTACAGTTAACACAACTGCGAAGGTTCTCCAGTTTATTCTGTTACTGTCTGTCGAGGACATTCTCAGTAACCACTAAAACTACTCCCGGTAAAACCTTTCCTCTGTCTTCATCTTTGGTCTAAATTCTGGACCTCTATCTTCTCGTCAGATGAGAACTCTTTGATCGACTCTTCCTTTCCTCTGTCCATGTTGTCGGACAAAGTCATTCTGTGAGAAACCACCAAAAGACCTATAGTCAGGTGTAAAGGTTAGAGAGAGGAGGTAACGACTGTTCCACCTAAAGGATTTTACGTTTGAGTAATTCTATGGGCGGACGAATTTTTAAAATTTACTGAGGAGTAACAAGAGTTCTATGTCGAGTGTTGTGGAAGCGAACCACAGGGACTTCCCGTTTCTAGACTGAGGAGGAGGGTAAGAAAAAAAAATTCGGAATTTTTTTTAATAAAAAATAAAAATTAACCTCCTATTAAGGAAACGTTACAACACAACCAATGACGACATGTCGTACTTAGTCGCTATAGGGGAGGAAGAACTCGGAGGGGGTTGGGTAGGGGTGGAGATCCAGGAGTGTTTCTTAGTGATCGATAGATAAAGTGTGTACCATCACACATATGGAGTTACCATGGGAGAGTTGAACAGGGTTGGAGAGAAGGGAGCCACACAGGTGTTCAGTCATGAGATACAAACACAAAGATAAGTACGGGAGGACGAGGGTAAGAACTGCGTCCAGGTCAGTGAAGGAGGTATAGGTCCCTGAAGATCGGAGACAGGGAAAGAGACCTTATAGGAGGGATGAAGTCTGAAAGTATTTAGTCGAGCACAGTGTGAAGAGTCTCGGGACACGTGTAAAGGGAGTAACGCAATTGGCGTGGTAGTTTTAACAAACAAATTCACGATGACCTAGGGCACTCTGGTTCTCGTGGAGCTTCCGTTCCTACAGAAAGGGAAGTGACATAGGACGAAGGCCGTCACAAACATGTGTGATGAGTTAAATGGAAAAACTTACTTTCGTATTATTTCGGACCCACCGGGTATATTTTCGACCCCGCCGGTGTCCTCCACCCGTCAGCAGCCACAAAACTCGCTAGACGCCCACATGCCCCCATAGTGAGTGGGCGCTCGTGCTTAAACCGGTACCGTTTCGGCCCTGGGACCCGAACCCTGGCGCCGAGGTGGCAAAGGTCCATTGGTGCGGCCGGTCCTGAACCGCGTCCGCGTGAGAGCTCGACTCGCGCCTGAGACCGCGGGTCGACCTTTCTACAACCACACGTGTCAATATATAACGATAATTTTCGAGACGCCAGAGGGAGCACGGACAAGGGACGTCGATTCTTTTTCATCAGTAAGAAAAGCCATCCGAAAGAAGTGAGATTTATAAAGGTTGGCAGGCGCTTGTTTGTGAAAAACTGGATGCTCCCTAGGCATTTTAGAGCGCTAAGCGAGTCAAGCGCCCCTTTGACAGTACCGGCGCGGACAGATGTTAGTGTCCGAAGACGAGATTCCACTCACCTCCTGCTTGAATTCGCCTTGTCAACCAACATGATGCGGAATCTGAAGAACGGAAAGCCTCTTTCCAGAGGCTTCAACGGGCCCTTCATTCAACTCCCTCCACCCAAGTATGGTTCTCCGGGCCGAGGCCTTCGTGCCTGAGGAGTGTGGCCAAGACTCTGGACCACTCTGACCAACGTAGAGAGAGGGTTTGCGTCCGGTGCTCGTTCGCAGTGAAGTCAAATGACGAAGGAGGGGACTTGGCAACACGAACAGGTTCCGGAATAAAATTGTCAAGCACAAATCGACGACAATTTAGGAACCCAATTTTTCATAGGTAGTGCCAATTCGGGAATTAAAAATAACGGCTGTAGAGGCATTTTAGAGAATGACGTTTCTTTCGAAATATACTTTTGAAAGGGCAGTCTTTGGGTGAAAAAAAAAAAACTTCTGAATAAATACGTAGGTGATGAAGGTTTCATTGGAACGAGGAAATTCTGACACATATGTGTAACACCATCTCCACCTTCTTCGGGCATAAACCATTTTACCAAAATGGGAAAATTCCATTTAGAATTACAGAGGGATTCAGGGGTGAAATCAGAGACAATGTACCCAAAATATAAAAATTCATCTTTAAAATGAGAATAAAAACAAAGAGAATATTGGGGAAGGGGACGTCCTTTTGCTGCCGTCTGTACTCAAAAAAAAGTATACATCTCGCTGCACACACAGTAGAACTATTGAAATTTCAGAAAACTTTCATGAAGTCATTGATCTTTTACTTATTGTCTCGCCCAAGGAAAAATACCTTGGAGTCTGTTCAGTCATGAAAGCAAGGTCGTCCTTCTTGACACTCCGATACAGGAAACCGTAAAACGTCTGGTTTATAATGAATAAGTTTGACCTTGGCTTCTTTGGAGAATTTATGGAAACCATTATTTTACGTAAGTAGATGATCTATAGACAAAGTCCTACGAAATTAAAAATTTAGTCTTCCACTACCGACAGTTTTTTTCCCGTATTCGTGCCATTGTCATAAATGTCAACTGTTTGATACAACAGGATCTTCTGACAGGAAACTAAGTTTTGTGAAAGGACAGAGACAATTACTTGACTTCTTTTCGAAAGTAGTCCTTCGGAGACTACTTCTATAAGAGTGGTTCTCTTCTTTTGGTTGGGATTAGTCGTCATTTTTTGACAGAGTCCTCACATTAAGGGACTCACTACACAATCTATATAAAAGTTTTCGTGGATTTAAAGGGTCATCATTGATAAAGAGTCGGTACACCTGCCAACGGTTTGCGTACAGGCTCCTAGTCTTCGCGAAACTTTTTGTTAACTACAAATTGGTGGGACGCAAATTGGTCGACACACTTGTGTAATACTCTCTTCGGTTCTAGTACATAAAGCTGTTGGACGACAAATCAGAAGTACGATATCACTTCGAACCCTAAGGAGTCTTGTGAGACGAACATGTCTGAAACGACTCCCACCAGGTCCATTTTAGTTTTCCTCCACATTTATATGAGCCAAATCGTTTAGAACTTTCTTACTATCCTTCATCTGTATATCGGAGGAACTTACTTTGAATAGTAACCTTACCATCAAATGTAAAGAAAGACGTATCTCTGATTATAAGATACTAAATCTATGGAGTTCAATCGTTCTAGAAAGAAAACGAAATCTTCAAATACTTGTGAACGGGGTAAAAAGAAGAGGCCTCAACTCATTATCACTTATTCGATTTGCCCCTTCTCTCTGTTTTATATGTGCTTGTCCAACCCGTCAACTTTCCTCCTCTCTTCCCTTCCCTTCCTTCGATCATAAATAACTGATGGATATATGGAAAATGAACACAACAGGACAAGTTAGAAGTGTTATCGACACACTCCAACCACAATGAGATCCTCCACTTCTTTCTCTATAACAATTCGTTGAACCGATTTCAGTGTTGATGACTTAAATAAATAAGTGCGTTATTCACAAGTAACCGACAGTGGACACCTAATCAATAATGTGAACAATGATCCCTACATTTCTATACCTCTTGTATTAAGGACGGAAACATTACATCTCCCCTGTTGTCTATGAAACATCCGTTAACGTTTTTATTGGTTATAAGTAAGTATGTAAATACTGTAACATCTGTGATACTTTAACATCGTGACTAGTAACCCTTATGTTAATGTTTTATTCCCGGTGTATCTCGTTACTTTCTTTTTATATGTGTCACACATTGGTCCCCGACGTTTGGATCAACCCTCTTACGGAGGGACTACCCTTTTCCACTACCCCCTCTTCCTATGTTCTAATGACAAACTTCGTCACTATATATGTCTCAAACTTTCCTCCTACCAGAGTATATTAAGAGTCACATCGAAAATTTTCATCAATAACAATGAAGAAGGACTAATCCTTTAAATCCGAATCTCTCCAATTTATCGAACGGGTTCCGGTGTATAAACAATTACAGTGGTAAACATCCAAAAACTATTTATGAACGACCAAATTACTTGTTTGTGGAACAGTATCATCTCGATTTTAAGTTCGGGTCATCCTCTACTACAGATTCGACTCACGTTCCCTACCGGTCGTCAGTCACTCTTCCAACTATCGTTTCCTCTACCACAAAGTTCATCTCTTCTGATATACAAGTTTAGGACCTCTTTTCAAACCACTCGACTTTCATCAAGTGACACCAACTTCATGTCTAATAACCCCAATACTCAAACTCCCTTAACAATCCTTTAACAAGGACACCAACAGTTCCTCCTCCCCAACCACAGTACTGTCCCGTACTCCAAGCCCTTTTTTCTCCGACTTAGTATTTCTCGGAAAATACGGACCGATTCCTCAAACGGAAATACGATATCCGTCACCCCTAGGTGACCTCATAAAATTCGTTTCCAGTTCGACGAGGTCAATCATAAATCTAGTGAGACACTCACCTTTTAAATAACCTTTTTACTTTAACCCACCCCCTTGGTGAAAATCAAAGTTTGTTTCCTCAGTCACAGGAGAAGTTACAGTGACTTTACTGTGGTCCAACCGGTTCTTTTTCTTATCAAAGAAATTCATTAACAAATGGAGAATTCTCACCCGAGAAGTCTGAAACTTTGAGTTACTAGTATTAATTTATTTAAAAAAAATTTCTATCCTTAAAGGACTCCTACTAGACTGTACATAGGATAGCTCAAACATCTATAAACTCTCAAAATTTGAAAATTGTAATGACACTAAAGGTATACAAAAGTTGGTCATTGATTAAACATAACACACACAAATAAATTTGACGTCTTATAGACACAAAAAACCATCTGAGACAAGGGATATATCAATGAATTTTCATTAACGTCATTCAGTGAAATGGAACAGTCACTAAGAGATTTACTTAAAACCTGTCCATAAGGGTAGTAGTATCATAGAAGTAACCACTTTATACTGGTCACCCATAAACCCCAGTCTAATAGATATGTATATTAACATAGAGTGATTGCACCCTTACAACGTTTCTGTAAAATCGATCCATACTTTATATAGTAGTCACTTCGAACGGGAAGTTTGTGGATCGGTCCACCAGAACAGTAAAGATCCTCTATAACCATCTTACGATATTACCTTTGGGAGAGTACCCTTACTCTGGAAAAAGGGAAGGTCGTCATAGGTAAAGAATAGTTATAAACGAAGACTAAACTCCGTAACACCGAACAACCAGTACATTAAAATCGTTTGCTCGTATGTAGAACGTCCACACTAATGTTCATGAGAACACTCCACATATCTGATCACTAATTTAACATCTCGTGATCCACTCGACACGATAATGACAAGTGAAAGATTTAATCCGGGAAAGACCTTGATTTCATTATGGGACTAAGTTTCCCAAACTTTCTTCCTAGGTCCCCCGGACCCAAGGAGAACTCTAGTTCTATCACCACCATTTTACACTGTCGTCTACACTTAATCTTTCAAATGTTGACTCCAACGTCAAACTATGAGTCCTTTCTTATATCCCTTTAACATTCGTGTCGTTACATTCTAAGTGCTCCCCACCCTTTTGACAGGATACCGAATAATGACGTGAAAAGTGGTACTACCGGAAGCCAGAGTTCTTCCCCATTTTTATTACGAACTACTTTCAATAAAGTCTTCACCTCCTTATATTAGTTACAGTTTAGTAAAAGTCACCATTAACTTTCACATTTCTTTAACAACTATGTTTTTCTTACACATAGTTAATAAACTTTTCAAGTGAATGTATATTGTAGACTAAAAGGTTTCAACGACAAATAACACCTGACTGAGACTTATTAACCAAACTATGAATTAGGAAATCAACTTTCGTAGTCAAGTCACCAAAACGAACCCACTCCAGTAGATGATACTTCAGCAATGGATATCACAAAAACACTAATGTAAAGTTATCCTTGCATAGTTGCTCACACTACTCTTTACAGAAAGTCAAAACAGTTGATAGAATTTGTGTTACCTCGGTACGTTCTTACACCTACAAGAAAACCGTCCTAACGCCACTCTTGAGAGAATGTGAAAGAAGTTCACCGAAAGAGAAAGACAATAGAGTTTAGTTTTTGGTTCTACTTTTAACTTGTTGAAAAAAACAAAATTCACCCCCGTATTTTTTGAAACAACCACCGCCACCGTCAAACCAACGATTCAACACAGTCTGAGAACGCTGGGGTACCTGACATCGGACGGTCCGAGGAGACAGGTACCCTAAGAGGTCCGTTCTTATGACATCACCCAACGGTAAAGGAAGAGGTCCCCTAGAAAGACTGGACCCTTAGTTTGGGTCCAGAGGACGTAACATCCGTCTAAGAAATGGTTGACTGGATGTTCCCTTCGACTTATGACATCACCCAACGGTAAAGGAAGAGGTCCCATAGAAAGACTGGACCCTTAGTTTGGGTCCAGAGGACGTAACATCCGTCTAAGAAATGGTTGACTGGATGTTCCCTTCGACCAGAAATTATCGAATAATTTGAATTTAGGACTGAAACCTTGTCCACTTCGATCTTTATTACGAAGAAAGTCCTAAGTCATATTCTTTTTCACACCTGTTGTAATTTTAATAGAATTTTGTATCATAATTGTACCCGGTCCCCTCTTGACTATGTACGAGTCAAGTATTACCAATAAACCCGTGATACACCCCCAGTGTACTGTCATCGGGTCGAACGTTTCCTCCAACTCAAAAATATTTTAACTACGTGGATTAGAATACAGTATCCAAATACTTTTATTAAAAATTAAGGGTTAAAGTACTGATACGTAACCCTACAGAATTATATTAGAGGACCACAAACAAATACGTGTTTCTATCGTTTTATTACACTCTCTTTTCTTATGGCCAGTCCAGGACCTCGAAAGTGATTGACAAATTTGAGAACACCCGTCTATAAAGTAAAGAAACCCGAAGTATAAGGAACGGACATTCATCCTTGACCTGGTTGACTGAAAATTCTAAAGAGAAGAACAAAATTCTAGGATTCTGACACCATAAACAACACAAACTACTGTCCTACGATCAACTACTCGTTCAAACCTTTTATTTTGTACAGAAGTGTAATGTTTGACATTACTCTTCATAACCTTTTCTACGAGGCTAACCAGAATTTTCCTTTAACCTCCATTATGAAAGACTTAAAAGAGACAACCCATTTTAAACTTTTTCCATAAAGGACACTAAACGATAGTAGAGGATTTCAGTCAAATAATCCTCCTGTAACAACACGAAAACCTATATTGAAACGAATTCACCTTATTATCTTTATAAATACATATACACAAATATATGGAAGTATACAGACTCAGTAAAACGAGTTTGAAATAGGAAAAAATAAATTTATACTCTAAAATTAAATAATAAATAAAATTAAATAAAATGGTGTTTACTATTTTAAATAAAAAGAAATCTACTTTCGGAACTTTCTTAATCTGGTCAAGAGACAAAACTTAACGGTCGTGTACAAAAGTCACGACCGGCGGTACTTAGTGGCAAGGTAATAGGAAGACTTACTCACGTCATTCTCTCAGTGTTCATTCCCCTTAAAAAGAATGTACCAAATATCGTAGACTAGACAAGACTTGATATAAACAAAACAAACAAACGACAATATACTTTTTTATAGACTACTATAGCAATCTAGATTTCAAATAAAAATGGATATTAATAACAAAAAAAAAAATGTTTTATGTCACGACAAAAAGATTTTTTTCACGACCCATATATCATAAAACTTAGAATGTCAGTTTTAGTAGACCATTAAAAACAAATAGATTGAGTAAGAATTTCCATTGTAGGTACCCACAGGAAAATTTTATAACTAGTTGTATAACGTCAGAACGTTCCTGGAGGTTATATAATTATATCTAGAAAAATTTCCTTATCGTCTAATACACCGATGTTGAAAACTGTAGACCTTCAACTTTTTTCATTCATACAATTATCAAATCTTATTCAGAGTCTTTGAAAGTTCTTTACATAATTAAATAATTAAACACCTATCGGAAGAGATAGTAAAATTTCACCAAATCTAAGGTTTTATAAGGTTACGACTTAACCAAAACTTTTTAATCCAGGAATGTTAAAGACAGACTCACAATGGATAATATATGACAAGTTGTAGAACTAGTAGAAAGACAGACTTTGTTTTTAACATAACGGTTTCAGACAAAAAGTATTATAATATACCATGAAACCAACCTATGATTCCTAATAAAGACGGAAAGATACAAAGGAAACAATCTAAATCTTATTATTCTTATCCATTATACTGCCCGAATTCGAAAAACTTCTTATTTTACAGTAATGACAGAAGATACATACCTTTCAAACGAACCAAGAAGTTCCCATTCTCGGAAATTCAAGTCCGGACACAATTATTATTTTACAGATTTACTTCGTTGACCATTTTCGACGAAAATATCACTTCGGCTCCATTGGTACAATCTAATGACCGAATCAAGAGAAACCTCTAACTCCACTTATAACACAAATGATACCTTTAACTAAAACTTTTCTCTTCAGGAATAACATTCTTACTATTTCTCCCTTTACTCTCCACTTCAGCTTGAAAATAAAATTAGTTACATAAAGTCGAGATAAGAGTGAAGATCATAAATTATAACTTGTATCTTTAAAAACTCAATAGAACAATAGATAATCTTATATCCTTCACAGATCCAAACCTTTCCTCTCGTCAAACTTTAACTGAACCAGTAAAACTTTTTGAAGTCTTCTCCCTATAAATTTCCATTAAACGTCTCTAAAACACACTTTTCGTACATCCTTTCCTAAATAAAATTTACTGTAACCTTTACTCTTGGTAACACACGAGATGAAGAGCCGAATATTTTTCTCCACCGAATAATTGAACTATAAAATATTCCCTTTCTATTAATGAGGAAAATTCCCTTATAAAAAGTTAGTCCTGTTAAGACAACGATAAATTTGACAAACTTTAGCCTTTCTAAAGACTATTGTGACATTAAGAATTCTTCAAAAAGGAGTCAAGAAAGACAAAAAATCCAAGAAAAAGAGGAGTAAAATAAACTTTTGAAACCGAAAGCTGGACAACCAAACTACCTGAATAAATATTTCTTTCGTCGTCTACTTGGACCGAAGGATTTACACTTTTCGGAACAGCCATAAGAATTACATATAAGAAGAGAGTTAGTGAAGATGTTTACGGTCTGGGTGCTCATACATGAACAAGTAAAAAGGAAAAAATAACGGCGTATAGCATAAATATCTTTTCTAATCGTTTCGAGTTACTCAGGAGTGTTCGTTTGGGTAGGGACAGGTCTTTATTTTGTATTATAAGAAATAAATACTTCCATCTGTCAAAATAGAAACTATTTCTATGTGCGAAACGAAAACAAGAAAACAACAACAAGAAACGTCACATAAACTATTAAGTCACATCCTCTGAAGCAAAGTTCGAAAATGGGTTGAATAAGGGAATCGTGGGATCAAATATCAAGTCAAAACTGGGGTCGAGAAATAAACCAGGGTTTGATGACGAAAGACAAGAAAAGTAAAATTGAGGTTAGTATGTAAAGACGATTATTTGTGTCGTTAAAGAGTCTACACGGTCTGTGAAAGTCTGGAGAAGAAAGGTGGGTCTTGTAGAAAGAAAGAGATCTAGTCAATTCCCAAACAGTTTTTGGTCTTTGCATATATTGTACAGTAAACAATCTTCTCACTAATTTTCACGTCTGGGTCCTCTGTAGAACGAATCCAAACTTAGAATCAAGACGGTAAGTAATAGATGAATTGAAATGGAAGGGACATTGAATGGATTTGGAGTCAAAGAAGTAGACAATTTTACCCCTACTTATTACTGAATAAAGATTAGTATGACGTGTTAATATATTAGTAACAATACTCCTAGTTCACTCAATTGGACACAGTCTTAGAATTCCGTCACGGACTATGTGTCATTAATAATCTAATTCCGGAACTTCCTTATTTGACACCGTCAAGACTCCCAGAGTCACCGTCCCAAGTGTCCAGTAAAGAACCGGTGGTTCACCGAACCGAGGGTCGAATACGTCACCAATTCTTAGGGGGACGGTTACGTCCTCTGCGTTCTCTGTGCCCGAGTCAAGGACCCAACCCTTCTAGGGGACCCCATCCTTTACCGTTGGGCGAAATCATAAGAACGGACCTCATAGGGTACCTGTCTTCTCGGACCTTTCGATGTAAGGTACCCCAACGTTTCTCAACCTGTACCGACTCGTTGACTCGTACGTACGGGTCGAACCGAGGTAGTCGAAAAACAGGGACACCAATAAAAAAGAGTTCTAGATCTAAATGTCTTCTCTTTTAGACTAACTCGCTCAAACCCAGTGTACGGGCAAAGAAACCGAGACCACTAGTTTCTTTACGACCCGGTTCTTTTCGTCGACGAGTGACAAGGGAGGTAACAAGGTTTTTCTGAGTGAAAGATATACACAGGACACGAAAGGGAATACAGAGGTAGTCTCGAGGACACGAACAGTACAGAATATATTTAGAGGCCACCTTGGAACTGTGTCGACGTCAATAAACAGTTATTTGGAGAGAGGTGTTAACGTCTCGAAAGATCACAGTCTGGGTCCACGGACACAAAGATTTGCATCGTGTCTCGGACCGTGTCTTATCTGTACTTTATTTCCGACTTTTCTAAGAGGGGTTTAAGTCGGAAGGAGATGATGGGTGAGAACCAAAATAATACTTCGACCGAGGATACAAGGAGGACGGGGAAGAACTGTTTATGACAATTCTACACTTTCACTTTTCACACTTTAACAATCAGCGAGTCAACACGGACTGAGAAACGCTGGGGTACCTGATATCGGACGGTCCGAGGAGACAGGTACCCAAAGAGGTCCGTTCTTATGACCTCATTCATCGTAACAATTCGACTCATCATTAATTTTGAGGTCTTTGTCAGCGTACTTAAGGCATCTTAAATCTCTTGTTTGTGACTTATCAATCCCTCAAAAAGTCAACTGACATCCACAGGGTCCTCTATTAAACCAGGTCATTTTAACAATGCAACCTTTATCTCCTACCTATTGTTTCCATTGGGATTCATCGATGTGCCCAATCCTTTAAGTTGTTTTGTGTTGATCCTTGTCCAGTATGACTCCCCCTTGGCACTTACAACATGAACAGACAGACGAGACGAAAGCAGACTGAGCAACCAAGAGTTAACCGGTACCAAAACGGAGGATCCCCTGTAAACCGTCATAGACCCCTGCAATCAAAAACACACCGACCCCTCCACCCCCCTCTCCCAACAACATGTGAGAGATCACCCACCTCCGACCCCTACGACGGTCACGGGATGACACGTGCTCAGTCGTGACGTTGTTGCTTAATAGGTCCGGTCTAACAGTCGGCACGACTCTGACTCCTTGACGCCAAAGTGGGATGGGAGGATGGAGTCGTAAAGAGGAAACCTCTTCATCCTCACTATTCTCAGCGATTATCTAACTCTAATTAGTTATTCTTTAAGGACTTACAGGTACTTACACGTCAACGGACTTCAACCATAAAACTCCTGATATTTATTTCTTCAAACACAAGAGGTAGGAAGAATCCTATCTCCTCCTCCGTTCAGTACATATAACTCTCCTTCCGTTACACTATCCATGGTTTACTCACGAAATACCTCCTTCCTCTTTCCTTCTACCGGAGGATCCCACCTTACCGTTTCCAAAATCCTCGTCATTGAGCTTCGTAAACCCTTCACTCAACCGACCTTCTCTACCTAATCCATCCTCTCAACATCTTTTAAACTGAATCGTGAAACATATAGGTGTACGACAAGGAATTAGTAAAATAAATACAATGTCGGAGACCATTTCTCTTACACGATTTAGATCTTATAGAAGGACCCAAACTTCGGGATCCTTCTGGATCCTTCTTTTGTACATGGTAAAGTTGAGACAGTGAGGTCAGGAAACCAAAGAAGAGAAAAACTAGACACGAACGGTGGGACATCTATTAGGGCCTAACGTGGAGACCGGTAGTCACACGAGGACTCGAGGCCCAACATATACCAGTGGCCTCTAAGGTGTCCCCAGAGTTCTAGTCATTAAGACTTTCAGTCGAGTAAGAACCAGAAAACAAACAAAACAAATGACAAATAGTTCATGGTACAGTTCACAAAAAAAAATTTGGTGAAACACACGAACCGATGAGTAAGCACAGGTTGGGAAATGTTGGGTACCGGAGGAGACAGATACCCTAAGAGGTCCGTTCTCATGACCTCACCCAACGGTAAAGGACGAGGTGAGATAACTCCATACTCATTGTCGTACATCTCTCGACACGTATCAGTTACAAATGTTGAACCACTTAAAAATCGACTAATAAAAACTGAGAAAGAAAAGGTTATTGTAATAGGAGAAAGAGGAGATTAACATAAACAAGTAAATCAGTCTTTTGAACATAATTCACGAGTCCATGAATTCTGTTTTCACTCATTCTGTATTAGGAAAAAACGGTCTACCAAGATATATTACCCATTGCATCTGTATTCAACCGCTAATTTATATCGTACTTGTACCTTCACCGCCTCAAAACATGTCCAATGGATCCCTATCTCCTCCTTACACGGTCCTACGATAGGACCACTTCATCTTTCAGTCCCGTCTACAGTTCGCAGGAGGGACCTCCTCCACCATGGACTCGTCTAGAATTTTCTACCTATGTATCCTCCATCGGTACCTTTCTCGTAGGCCACATCTTTCCTGATATAAGTTCAGTCCTCCCTTTCTTCGTCGCCTGATGCACGTCCCTTACTGCGTCTAACATCACAACGTCTTCCACTTCACACCGTGCTCCTCACCCTCCCCCCTAGTGGGGAACCCGAGGTCTGGTCGGGAACACCGACGGAAGAGGTCTGGGGTAGTCGAAGAGGAAACGGAGTGACAACAGAGATCCTGGATGGTGTCGGAAAGAGCAGTAGGTAAAGGAGGGCGGTACCCTAGAGGGTCAGCTAGAGTCTGTCAAGGGAAACACCGAGTGACAATGATTCCCGAATGAAGTCCCGTGTGCACGGGACGCGGAGTGACCAGTGAATCGTGTCGCACTTATCCTATGTGAAAGTCCCGAGGGTAAAGACACGAATCAAAGTTCACCAGAAACGAAAACGGTAAAAAAGATGAATGACATTAAGAGGAATAGGGGTTTCGGTGGGACAGATGTAAGAAAGGACATGTGATCGTCTCATGAAACGTCCGTGATGAAAAAAAAAGACCATATTACTTTATATTGAATCCGGAATTCTCAGTTTGACTGGACCCAAGTTTTCACACAGAGCCGGGAAATAATCGTCACAGTGTGACCCGGGTACCGGAGTTGATTGGAACTAAAGGGAAGAGGAGTAGACACGAGTCAATAGGATGTATTGGCATCGACTCCACCATGCTAATCCGGACACCAAGAAAGTCGAGTCTCGTAATTATCGTTGTCTTAAAATTATCCAATATTTGGACTTCACCGTTAGGTCCGGAACATCTAAATGAGTCCTATTTTCGGATCGTGACACCAATTTTCCGAGACCTGGGATTGTCGAACCTAAAGTCCCAACCGGGACGACGAAGGACCGACACAGGGAACCTGCTCAATGAGCTGGAGTGACTCGGATAAATGAGTAAAAAGAATACTCCTATTATTACTGTCGATAGAGTATCTCAAACTTACCCTTAATTTACTCAATTTCGGATATTTATAGACGAGACACATTCGGTATGGTACCGTCGAGTGGAAATAACTTACACACATAAACAATACTCTCAGTCGACTGGACTTTCTACACACTTCTGGATCACGTCTACGTTCGGACCACCAAAATAGGTGACTTTCGGCAACCAGGACACTGTGGAGTGATCGCGATAATACTAGAACAGAAAAGTAAACATTCGGTTCAAAGGAAAGACGGGGAGATCCAAGGATCTTCAATACCGGTCACGAGACTGACCATCAGAAGTGGTGTATAGAAGACTTTTGGACAACTTACGTCACACAAGTAAAACGAAATACTTGGTAAAAGGGGACCGGGAGTAATTAGTCGAAGAAGTCTTCCTGTAGTAACTACTAGACGACTGCAGTCCATCCTACAGTCACACGTCACACTGACTTTATTCCGTCATGACGGTCCGATGGACCACTAAGAGTTATCCCCGAGTCAACGTCGTCACAGTCAATTTGGAAGACCTCGTCCATGAGGATTACTTTCCTGGTTTCTACCACTGTAGTTTCCCGATACGAAATTCGGTCGTTTGGACATTTCAGTTCAGCGAGTCAACACAGGATGAGAAACACTGGGTACCTGATATGTCAGGTACGTTAAGAGGTCCGGTCTTATGACCTCACCCATCGGAAAGAGAAGAGGTCCCCTAGAATGGTTGGGTCCCTAGCTTAGGTCCAGAGGACGTAACGTCGAAATGGTCGACTCGGTGGTCCCTTCGGGTTCTTATGACCTCACACATCGGACAGAGAAGAGATCGCCTAGAAGGGTTGGGTCTTCAACTTGGTCCCAGAAGACACAACGTCCGTCTAAGAAATGGTTGACTCGATACTCCCTTCAGGGACACCTCGGAGGAAATTACTGTCTGGGACGTGTATCGGCCGTCCTCATTCTTTGTGTAGCAGTGACAAAAAAAATGAATGTGAAATACGTGGATATGTTTCTGATTTACAAGCTCAACGAGAAATACAGGTATAGTCTCCATAAATATGAAGATTAGAAATGTACAGTGTAAACTTCGGTTCAAATCAGTTAAACGTCGATATTTCGAAACGGTGGGTACCAGACATTACTCCCGTGTCGACAATCTAATTCTTTGGTTTATCAATCGTTTCATTACTTAAATAAAAGAGAATTTTGGTTTTAATTAACAAATGAAAACCAAAAATGATAATTTCTTCCTTTTAGTCCCTGAAGGGACCACCAAGTCACCGATTCTGAGGTGCGGGGGTTACGTCCCCCGGACGCAAACTAGGGACCAGTCCCTTGATCTGGGGTGTACACGTTAACTCTGGGTTATGTCGGTTTATTTATTTATAATAATAATAAGAAAAAAAAAAAAAATTTCCCTTTTCGTCATAGTCCGAATACGGGTACAAGTAAACGAAGTAGCACAAACTGAGGAAACGTTACGGTACCTGACATCGGACGATCCGAGGAGACAGGTACCCTAAGAGGTCCGTTCTTATGACCTCACCCAACGACAAAGGACGAGACCCCCTAGAAGGGTTGAGTCCCTAGTTTGGGTTTAGAGAACCCAGAGGATGTAACCGTCCACCGAAGAAATGGTAACGTGGTGGACCCTTCGGGTATAGACCCTTTATCCCAATAAACTTTAGGAAAATTTTTGTCACCTTACTTTAAAGTCTCAACTTCACACCGTCTCCTTATGATACACGACTAAAAAGTTCGTCAGATTACATCCCTTTCGTCGACACTTGGGTCCTCTGAACTTAAGATCAAGGTTGAAACGGGAATCAATTAGTCCCACGAAAAATTGTAAGAACTCGTAAAGGAGTAGTCAAGTCACTTCTCACTCCTTTAAAAAGTTCCTTTTTATGAACTTTCCATAAAATTTGGAATTTTGGAATAGCCCATGTCCGTGTCTAGATGTGTGACACCCTTGAACCCCCTGTATCTCTTTAGGGAGGACTATTCTTCGTTTATTAGTCTTAATATCCATGTAATTATGTCAAAGAAATTACACTGTAATGATAAAAAGAATTGATGTAAAAAAAAAATCCACTGCACCTCTCCTTACAAGTGTCCGAAGTACAACACCGACGAACAGATTTTGAACTACTACGAGGAACAGTGTTCCTGGACCTGAACCACAACGGTGCCAACGGGGGTTGTTGGAAGACAGGTGTCGGTTTCCAACGGCGTCACGACTCACTGGAAGACCCCCTTCCCACGAAGAGTGTTTCACATGTCAACGGTGTATTAATAAAATAACCATACCCTGAAATATACTCGAAGAAGACAAAATGAAATATAAATAAAAAAAGACTGTTTTCTAATCCTCAAATGACGTCGTCGAATCACACCACGTCGCAACCGGGACCTCGACCTGATGGACCCACACCTAAAAGTGAGGGGCCGAATGATCACGGGACGAAAGTCGTGAGCGTTCGGAGAAAGGAATACACATTTTACCGTCATTATTATCGTGGATGGGGTATGCCAAGAACACTGGATGTTTACTCTGTTATGTACATTTTAGGTCTGATCATAGACCGTGCACATTCATTCGAGTCATATGGAATCGACAACGGTAACAGTAATAACCATCATCATCATCAGCAAAAATTTGTTTTTTTAGTGACTCGTCACAAACTTTTTAATCATAGTTAAAGAAAAAGAAGGTCTAAAACTTTAGTCTTACCTACGATTGGCCTGGGTTCACGAAGGTAAAAGACTACACCTGCACCATTGAAGATGTCTATAAGTCTCCAACAAATGTGTATGAGTAGACGACTCGACAGACATAAATTTAGAATTAAGAGTTTCTGAAACATAATTTATCGTCATTGTTATGTTTCTGAAAGATAAACATACCTCGGACAACGCATGGATCCCTACAGAGTAGGTAATCAGATGAGGAATCCATACATACATCCGTGACGCCAACTCCTGACACCCAACCTCAACCGGTAAATTACTTTGTCCGTCAAGATTTTTTAATCCTAAATTTCGATTTGTCACGTTAGTTTGTTGTAACTGTATTAACTTTGGTAGTCGTGTCACACTTAAAAACTGTTCTATTACTTTATCACTAGGATTTCTTAATTCTGAAGATGGGTTTATTTTATGGGTCATATTTATAAAACAAGATGGTCAGTTTGGATAGTTTTCCATCTTTTTGAAATCAAAAAATTAATTCCATATAACATACACCTAGTTTGGTATAACTCCAATTAATCTTCATCAACGGAACGGAGTGTGTCATGTCTTCCACAGAGACCCTATTTAACTACGACAAGGGGTTCTCGTGCAAGACGGAACATTCGTCGACCTAGTCCAGCACAACGTGTGTGGGACACAAGTGTGGGGTACAAGTCAGTCGGAAACACCTTACCGAAACGATCCCGGACGTCCCGTGTGTCTCGACTCAGTCTACCTAGGACTGGGGTCCGCTGAATGTAGGGGATGACGAAACATCCTGTACTTATGCATCTCTCTCCATGTCTTTTTTCAGACATCCCTAAGTCCGAGAAATAGACGGGTAGTGAAGGGTGAGTGTCGAGACATTGAAAACGAGGAAACGTTCAGGTAGATGCAACGAGGAACCGGCAGAAAAAGTCGGAGATAGAAGGGATATGCACCGCGGATAGAGGGGAATTCCTTTCGGAAAGAGAGACCGGAGTAACCTTCTAGCAAAAAGAAAAAGACCTTAAGTCGACAAGACCGTATTATTATATTACATTATCGAGAGTCGGATTTCATGACTCTTCTTTACTCTTTAGTCACAAGGAAATTTCTATATTTTAAATAAATAGAAATAGAGTCCATTGTCTTATCATAGTGTCCTTTGTCATTCCTATGTTTACAGAAAAAGGGGGTCACTTGAATTAGAAAGGTTTTCTGACACTTGTTACTTTTTTTTTAATGTGGAAGTCAAAAAAAATGTGTATGTCTATAGAAAAGTTGTCAGAACAGATAGAGAACAAAAACCAGAGGGATAGGACCAAAAATTTACGAAGAGAGAACCCCTCTGTTATACATGTTTGTCTCGTAAAAGGTAAATCACAATAGATGTGGTTATGAAGATCACCGTATTTATTAATATAAATCTAGTCGCTAATGGAGACATATTCTTTGGGGATTTTACCCACGAAAGTATAGACCTTTAAAAGGAGTACTTCTTACATCGGTAAGAATTCCTACCAATTCTATGATAAACATATTTTGTAGAAATATTCGAAAACCAAGGATTCATCGGAAGTGTATGACTTTACAGACGTGTCCGGTCCATTACTCCTTCACTTCCCGATCATGTCCTCCCTTGCCACTCCTTACACCAGTCACCTCCCGAGTCGAAACTTTAGAGGTTTCTTGTTCTTATGTCGTTCCAACATGTGTCAGTAGAGTAATCATTGATCAAACAGAAAAACAAAAGTCTCATCGACATGAGACACAAGGATTTAGACGAATGACAAACCTAAGTTGGGTGGGGTTTCCTATGGAACGATACTTTTACGCCGTAAACTTTTATTACCCAAAAGTACATTAGAACCATTCTTTTTAACGTTTACTTTAGTAGAAGTTAATGACTATAAGTAAGACGGTCCTTACAATACCAACTTCAACCAATGGTCCTGATCTTTTTGACGGTTGTCATGACCTTATTCACAAAACGAATAACAAAAGAAACTTTTTCTTGTAAAGACCATGTACTAAAACAAAGACGAGTCAACTAATGATCAGTAAATGAGCCCCAAACTATTAAATTGGAAAAAAAATTCACCTTTTTACATTTATTATATAAAAGGATAAATTCTTGTACTTTGGTATAAGTCAAAGATCCAATAGAATTTGTCCTCTTCTTTTCTACAACTAATTTCGAAACAAAAGTACCCAGTCACACTCCGGTAATTCCTATAAAGAGTGATCTTTTACGACCTCCCAACATTCTCCTATCAAGAAGGGAGAGACATGAAGTAAACTAAGACTTGTGGTTTTGAACTCGTCGGAGTTCTATAGACATACCTCACTCCTGGTATGTTTATTCAAATATAAACATAATTACAATCCTAGTTAGATTTACGGTCAGTAAACCAGGACGTATATTACACTTTACATTTGTAAACTTAGAAGCAATACTATGAAATCATAGATTTTGACCTAGTACGGACCTAATAGTTCCAATTCTACCGGGCAAAGAGATTACTCGATTAGACATTGTGAAAAAAAAAAAGTATAACCGATAATACATATAAGATTCCTTCTAATAGGGTTTTTTCTTTACAAACGTGGGAAATCTCCTGGAAATTTCAAAAACATTGAAAGTGACACTCTCGAAAGAAGTCGGGATCATATATATCAGTAGTGATTTGAAAAATTTTACACGTATTTAACATTCACCAACCGAACTACAATAAAATTATAGGAACCCACAGTTTTGATCGAAAATATACAGTAGTAGAAGGACGTTCGACTAATAAAAGGAGAAAGAAACCATTCCAGTTATTAACCCTCCACCTTTTCGATCTCTACTTCCTACGTCGGTGTCAAAACTTCTGACTTTAGATGAGTGGGTTTCGTGACAGACGACGACTATCTGTAAACGTTTCGTGTACAATCTCACTTTTCGTTGGAAAATTACAAACCTCTGGACTTAAAAATTTTTATTGAAATTATTTATGATAGTAAGTCAACAGCTACATTAAATGGACTGACGAGTGATAGTATGTTTCACAATGAAGTCAAGTGACAATTTTAATCATAATTCTTACTTTCTTTACAACAATGACCGAGAAATCTTATACGACTCTTTTAAGGTCTTCCCAGTAGTAACGTCATCATGGATAAGGAAGGTCATGGGTCTATGGGTTGTCTAAGTACTCGACATCTAAAATGACAAAGAGTAATCGAAACTACGTAATTTTTGACCAAAGAATCAACACTGCCAAACGTCCATTAAACCACACCCGTCAGGAGCCGAACCTTAGATTCGATAAAATCCTGAGTCAATACCTGTTGTAAAAGTTCGTGACCGGTGTTTCGTTAACCTGATCCAAGAGGTCAAGTCAATTAAAGTCAGTGAGTCAGCACAGGTTGAGGAACGCTGAGGTACTTAGGGTCGTGTGGTCCGGAGGGACAGGTATTGGTTGAGGGCCTCAAGTGAGTTTGAGTACAGGTAACTCAGCCACTACCGGAGGTTGGTAGAGTAGGAGATAGCAGGGGAAGAGGAGGACGGGGGTTAGGGAAGGTCGTAGTCCCAGAAAAGGTTACTCAGTTGAGAAGTGTAGCCCACCGGTTTCATAACCTCAAAGTCGAAATCGTAGTCAGGAAGGTCACTTGTGGGTCCTGACTAGAGGAAATCCTACCTGACCAACCTAGAGGAACGTGAGGTTCTCTGAGAGTTCTCAGAAGAGGTTGTGGTGTCAAGTTTTCGTAGTTAAGAAGCCGTGAGTCGGAAGAAGTGTCAGGTTGAGAGTATAGGTATGAACTGGTAACCTTTTTGGTATCGGAACTGATCTGTCTGGAAACAACCGTTTCATTACAGAAACTAAAAGTTATACGATAGGTCCAACCAGTATTGAAAGGAAGGTTTCTCATTCGCAGAAAATTAAAGTACCGACGTTAGTGGTAGACGTCACTAAAACCTCTGGGGATTTTTATTTCAGACTGTGACAAAGGTGACAAAGGGGTAGACAAAGGGTACTTCACTACCCTGGTCTACAGTAGAATTAAAAGACTTACAACTCGAAATTCGGTTGAAAAAGTGAGAGGAGAAGTGAAAGTAGTTCTCCGAAAAGTCAAGGAGAAGTGAAAGACGGTATTTCCACCATAGTAGACGTATAGACTCCAATAACTATAAAGAGGGTCGTTAGAACTAAGGTCGAACACTAAGAAGGTCGGGCACGAAGAAGGTCGGGTCGCAAAGAGTACTACATGAGACGGACATTCAATTTATTCGTCCCACCATTATGTGTCGGAACTCATGAGGAGGATAAACCTTGGTCAGACAACAAGGTATAGGTCAAGATTGAACGAAGGACTGGACGTATATCCAAAGAGTTCTCCGTCCAGTCTACCAGACCATAAGGGTAGAGAAAGTCTTAAAAGGTCAAATAACACTAGGTGTGTCAGTTTCCGTTCAATTTTTATATATTTTTAATTCCTCCATCGTACAATTTTTACTCACTCATAGTCCGTAGACGTCAACATTCTTCGTAAGATCCACCTTCACCAAACACCTGGTTTGATTCTCTTTGTCTCTACTCTATTGTGTCTCTATCGTTCCTCAGGTTTAAGGAATTCTGACTATCCGACACCCAACGGAGACAATTCCAGTAAGGAAAGAAGGAAAGAGGGAGAAGGGGAGACACGAGTAGTAAAGTGTTTAAGAAAATTTGATTTATATATATCGACTTGAGAACACTCGGTCTGGACCCCCGATAAAAAGTCAATACACACATTAAGAAAACACCTTTATGAACAAGCGCAAACAGTATACGGACAGACAGATTATAAACTCAACGACCCCTACATCGTCCAAAATGGTACACATACAACCATAATAAAATGGGGTACGTTTTCAGACTTACAAACACGGAGTGGGGGAGTGGTAGGGACTTTAAGTAGGGATTGGGGGTGACACTATCATAAACCTCCATCTCGAAACCCTCTACTGATCTAGTACTCCCATCTCCAGAGTACTTGACCTAATCAAGAGAATGCTTTCTCCGGAGTCTCTCGAGGGATAGTGAAGAGGGACACTTCAGTCACTCTTCTACTGGTAGACACTTGGTCCTTTCCCCGGGAGTGGTCTGTCTTAGACGGAACTAGAACCTGAAGGTTTGGAGAGGGTGTCAATAAACACTCTTTATTTAAAGACAACAGATATTCGATGAGTCAGATACCGTAAGACAATTACAGTCGGCCCTACCTGACTCTATGGGGTCTATGTGTCTGCACGTTAATGACTTGTAGAATGAGACACGACCCGTGACGATTCATAAACCCAAATAAGAGGTAATAGAATTGACAAACTGTACATCAACGATAATTAGAGAACCCTGGGAATAAAGGAGAATAGATTATTCTCCTATTTAATAAATATTTCCGATATACTCATCCTATCCTGACCTTAAACTTGGACTCGAGCATGCCTCAATGTTCTTTTCATCAACTCTTTGGGGTTCAACCGTTATTTTTTAGAGATCGTTATACTGACGCAGACAGTGTCCAAAATAGTCGCATAGGAGGGACGTAAATCTTTTCCAATCTCGACTTTCCTTTGTGTAGTTAGTAAATTGGTTGGAGGGAGTAAAATACCTACTCCTTCATTCCAAGTTCTTAAACTAAAAAGACCTCAAAGTCGGCGTAGTGACTAAAGGTGTAATAAAGGAAAAGACGAGACACGTCGAACACATAATCCTTTAGACCTGAAATAAGGTCTAACCTGTAGTAGATCGAAATGCATGAATTGGTTTACTAAATTAGAATATTCGAAGTCTTGTTCTCAATTTTAGATAATCCCTTGATTTTAAAAGTAAGAAATTTATCATTTATGTATACATTTAAAAAAGATTACTGAATTAATACTGAGTAAAAGTTTCCTAACCGGTTTAAATACCTAAGAAACCTCCTTGATCGTAAGGAGAAAGTGACCATAATGATCATAACCGTAAGAAGTAACGACACATCAGACTTTTTTAGAACACTCTGACTTCAATATCTCCCTTCTTTTCGTTAAATTATTATATATTCAGAAGAGTCCTAATTCTAAATGAGAGGTGAGGTCCTTTTATATATTTATAAAAGGAAAAGACCATAAATAAGTCAAATAAGTTTTGTTTTTGGTAAATTCAGGTCAAACTAAAGTACCTGGGTAAAGAGTGTGTTAATCCTAGTTATTTATTTTCTACCCTCAAATATTTAGATTTAAGACTGAGACTAATTTAGTGTTTTATACAATTATAAAATCATGGTTTGAGATTTCTCCTATTTTATTGGATGAAATAATTGGTTGACTTTTTCACTTATACTTTCTATGTTTCAACTTATGTATATATATATATACTGAACGAAGACTACGTCAGAATACGATTATTCAGTCGGTAGAACACTTTCTTTATCTACATTTTCTGAAACTAAAAAAAAAAAATTACAAATTAAAACTCAGCTGGAAAAAAACCAACACAAAACTCGTCAATCCTAACCGAAGACAAAAATAAAATAAAAAACTAAGAATTTGAAAATTTTATACAGGTAAACGTAATACAGTGTATTTACATTTGTAGATCAGTTCTCTTTTTTTTATCCACTATATAAATACTGTATAGATTCATTTCTTGATATCAAACTATTCTATGTGTAATGTTTTCTTTTTGTTCACTACTCGACTAGTTGTATTTTTATAAAGTCAGACAATCATTAATCTCTGTGTGTAAGTTTGTTTACTCTCCAAAACGGAAAGATCTAATTGTGACACAAAAAAAGGAAATCCTTAGTATCACGACTGTCCATTACTCCGTCCGTGAACGCATACGACGACCATCCTACATTATTATGTTGGAAAGACCTTACGTAAAACACTGAAAAAAGGGATATGAAATTTTTTATCGAAATACCTTCATATTAACTGTTTGTCGTTTGACGTATATAAATTTCACGTGTTAGACAACAAAATTGTCTAAAGCGTATATATATTTTATAGGTACTTTTATGGTGGTGTTAGTTCCAATACTTGTAGGTGGTGGGGACTTTCAAAGGAGGGAAAAACGGAAAGGAAAACAAAGGACCTTTGGTCCCGAAAGATGGCGACATCTTGTGAGATCACAGAACTTTTGTAACTATGGATAACTGCAACTGGTCCTCAATCTAAAAATTAATAGAAACACAGAGATACGTGGGAATCATACGTGTACTATTTGTAAACATAATAAGGGTGTGACATACATTCCTAAGAATAGTGAGGTAACTAAAGTATAAAATGACGTATATCGGATTGTGGCCCTTCATGAATTCACAAGGAGCAATTACCTTATATATAGAAGATTCGGGAACGATGAGTCTTACACCAGGTGTCTGATCGTCCTAGTCGTAGAAGACCCTCCAACAATCCTTACGTCTGAGAACCTTGGGTAGAGTCTTGATGACTTGGTCTTGGACATAAAAATGTTATAGGGTTCACTAAACATACGAGCACTTTTACACCCTTCGCGACAAGATTCTATAGTAAAATTATAAACATTTTATAGATCTATATAGTATTAAATGAATTACTACACCCCTTTTGAAATTGTGAAGATAATTTACCTTCTTTGTTTGTGAACTGACATACATCTCCTAAGTTTAAAACAAAAGGACAAAAAAAAAAGGTTTAATACAAAATTTATTACCGTTCCCCACATATTTTTCTTCTTTTCCCTATTTTTACATCTTTCACCATAAAAACTTATCATCTTAACTCGTTAAAATTAAGAAATACAAAATAAAAAGTATAAAGTTCTTACTTATACATAATATGAATTTTATCTTTCTTTTTACTAATTTTCACTTTTCTTTCACTTTCACAATTAAAGAGTCAACACAGGTTGAGAAACGTCGGGGTACCTGACATCGGACGGTCCCAGGAGACAGGTACCTTAAGAGGTCCGTTCTTATGACTTTACCCATCGTAAGGAAAGAGGTCCCGTAGAAGGGTTGGATCCCTATATTGAGTCCAGAGGGTGTCTAAGAAATGGTAGACTCGGTGTATAATCGACTAGAATTGGGTAAAGATTACAAACTAAAGGGTTTGTCGTAAAACCGTTAATCACCATTGGTGATTCTCGAGTTGTATATGAGTCTTGACACCCCCTATACTTCTTTACTTTTATCTCTCGGAGAGTCCAACGAGTATTCTACGGTAATAACATACAACTTTCTATTTGACTACATACTGTTCCAGGCTTCGTCTTCTATTCTCCTTCAACCCCCGCCCCGTCCTTCCCCAGTGACCCGACCCAAAAGTCTCGACACGAGTCGATTTGTCTCCTCCCACTTGTTCTAAACCGTCGTCTCCCTCTGGTATATACTAGACTTTTAATAAAGAGGGTCCCAAAAACTCTACCTTGTTATAACTACCGCCATGTACACAATTAAGACTGTAGACTTAAAATCTTCCCTCTCCTCGGTCCTCGTCATAGGAATCTTACAATTACAACGTTCATTTATAAAAGAATACAAAGGACACTTTGGAACACATACACTGTCACGTCGGATAAAACGTGTAACCAAGTAAGATGGGGTAAGGCACCAAATGGAAACAATCCAGTTCCACGTGCTTCCTTTACCGTCAAGAATATCGTGATTCACCGTCTCATAAAACCACAAATAAACCTCGGAACATCTTGTTTACCGTGGGGTGAGGTCATGAGAACGGACCTTTTAGGGTACCTACCGCCTCGGACCACCCGACGTCAGGTACCCCAGCGATCCTCAACTTGTGATGACTCTTTGAAGGGAAAGTGAAAAGTGAAAGTACGTAACCTCTTCCTTTACCGTTGGGTGAGGTCACAAGAACGGACCTCTTAGGGTCCCTGCCCCCACGGACCACCCGACGGTAGAGACCCCAGCGTGTCTCAGCCTGTACTACCTTAGCTGAATCGTCGTCATCGTCGTCGTCTTGTTTTAATGCATACTATATTGTTCTTGATTTTGGTCATTTTAAGGTTCATAATAATTCCTTCTGAAATTCATAACTGAAACATATTTTAAGGGTTTGGGTGATCAAAAAGGTTCAAGGAATTACTCTTCGAACTAGAACGAAAGATCTGTATTGATAATTTATAGTTCGCCACACAAACTTTACCGATATACGTTAAAAACTAGGTCTATAAAATAGTTAAGAACCAATAGTGCTAACTGTCCTGTGATGTATTTATTCACTTCTTTAATAAAATTTGAAAAACTTTCAAATTAAAATTTGAAATTAAAAACTTTCGTAAGTTTTTAATTTGTAACATAAATCTCGGATGGACGAAAGAACAAGACAGTAACGGTTTACACTACTATGAAAAACACTATTATGTTTATCTATTTACGTCAATTTAAAGAAGTATAGTTTATAAATGTTTATTATTACCTCAATATGAAACGTGTCACACGCACACAACTATTTTTGTCAGTGAGACGTTGATCAAGTCTGTAGAGATTCGCTTGTTCATATTCATTTGTATTCTGTCTCTAACCCTTGTAGAGGGGTCTCGACATGAATGCTCTGCGACCGGAAAGAGTCGGGGACTGACGCGGAATGGTACTTTAATGAGTGGTTGATCTCACAAAAACAGGTATTCCCAGTCACAGAGTAAGTCGTCGTCCGAAGAATTCTTCGGATCCACTGACCTGTGCACCAACCGAAGTGTGTTGTAGTGTCGTCTCGTAGCACCCGGTCTACGAAGAACATAAATCGATATCCTTGACTCTTCTCTTGGTAGGTGGAGGGGAGGGGTGAAACAAGTGCGATGGAAGATCCCTCGTGATCCACTCCTCCAATGACCGGTCAACCGGAAACCGATAGGTCGGAAAACACCGATGGGTCTTCCAACTCCTTTGTCAATAAAGAACTATGTGAATACTAAGTAAACACGGTGCACACACACACACTCCGAGTGACCACCCGGGTGTTGTGTTTAGATATGTAAAAGGTTGGGGGGGGAATGTCGAACTTAAGGTCTACACTGGATTGGAGGGTTTGTATACACGGACGGACTCTAATTCTTCCGGTCTACTCTGCCTCCGGCATAAAGACGGTAGTCAGTCACTGTGACCTAAAAAGACCTTATTGTTATCGTCTCTAGGGTCCCACACCACGTCGTCCCATACCCTGAAGGTAAGACGACCCCCGTATCACCGAGTCCATTACGCCTAGACCTTGGGGGTTGTTCCGTCGTAGAAGTACGAAAGGATGGAAACCCCGAGATTCATCTCTCTCGTCGAGAGACCTGTCGGTCAAGATACCACGGTAAGACTCTCCGAAAGGACCTTCAATCTAATTTCCGACGAAGAAGTCGAGTAGGTTTATAGAGTATTCGTCTTCCTCCGAAGACACTTACGGGCCTTGAACTGTAGGTTCATACAACACAAACTTGATCACTAAAGATAATAGTCGTTGAATTGTGACTATTTCTGTGACATTATATATAATATCATATATGTATGTAAAATATATGTATGTGTATATCATAAGTACATCATATATATTACGTAAACCACATACATGTGTGTGTATTACCCTATGGTAAAAAATTGTGAAAGACTTAAAACGGGACTTTTCAAAGTGAGTTCCATTGTCTGTATATAGTACATTGATTCTGGGTGATCCTTATAGGTGTATATGACAGTTGACCAAAATGTACACGCAGTGGGAGTCCTCCAAGGAGGTCCGTCGTTATTTTAAAGTGACCGTCTACTTACCGTTTTAGTCGGTTGAACTGAAACAAAAGATGAAAAAAGAGGAACATGGGTTAAAAGGGGTAAAATGTTGGGACGGTCAAGGTAGAACCCGTCAAAGAAATGTGATCCTGGGAGTTAGGATCACATCTTTCTCTCTTTCTTCTTATCGGAGTTTGAAAACGGATTGACAGAACCCTTTAAACAAGTATAAAAATGATTTTCTTTTTACGTCACTTCCCTCCGAAAGTAGAACAGTGTCGAAAATTCAATCTGTTATTCGGTTACGATAGTATAAAACTCTAGAAACTTAACGAAGTTACAGTGTAAGTAGTTTTGTATAAAGTAGATGGTACAATTTACGATCAGAACTTCTTTCAGTCGACTTCTATTAACTTTCCCTCCCCGTTACGGGAGAAGAGGTCGAACTCCAAGTGTACTTCATCGGAGGTGACGACGACATCCGGTATCACTTTTGCCAGGGTGCGTCTCGTTAGGTGTCCGACACGGGGACTACGTGGACGGGACATAAGTCGATGTGCCCGTGGGAGGGGGTAGGGACGGTACGACTTGAGACGTGTCTGGGAACGTAAAATTCTAACGTCTATGGTGAACGAGGTTCAAAAGGAATCCCACACGAGACTAGGTGTCGGTAAGAAGAGTTTCGTGAGAGGACCCGACTCCATCATTTTAGTCTTGTTCATAAGATCAGAATTGGAAGATAGAACGGGTTGTTATATAGAACCCATTTGTGCTGCGAAATTTTTCTTTTCGTCTCCGTTGGTTTCTTCCAGTGGGAAAACTCTTGAATGAGCTAGTAAAAATTTTCCAACGTGGTATACGAAAGGATTCGGTGTCTTAGAGTGTACCGTGAGAAACAGGATCTTTTTGTTTGTTTCGTTCTGTCAAGGGGTTACCGAGTCGTCCTTTCTTAGACGGACGTTACGCTCTCTCCGTCCTCTACACCTCCTCCTTTACCGTTAGGAGAGGTCATAAGAACGGACTTTTTAGGGTACCTCCCCCTTCGGACCACCCGATGTCAGGTTTCCTAGTGTTGCTTAACCTGTGCTGCCTCGTTGTTGTTTGTCTTTTGTTCTGAAAAGAGTTAAAGTGGAGGTGACACTAAAACTATAGTTAGACCCAAAAATTCAAAAATTCTTTAACACATTTTATATGTTTTAGACGGTAGAGAGAACCGGTAAAATTTCACATGTCGTGTTCTCGTCAGTCATTCAGACGACTAAATAACACGTCGGCAGTGGTGGTAGGTAGAGATCTTGCGGCAAGTCGAACATTTTGACTTTGACGGGGACAAGTCGACATTGAGGGTGGGGAAGAGAAACCGAGGGTCGTTAGAGGTGAGAGACAGAGATACTTAGACTACGTATGGAGTATACTTACCTTACTATGCCGCAAACAGGAAAACACACCACCGAATAAAGTAACTCGCATTATAGGTGGCACAAGTAGGAGTGATGTCATACATAGTCTTATAGGAAGGAAAAATTCCTATGTACTATAGGAGAACATATATATGTGTTATGACCTATATATGGGGTGTAAAACAAATGAGGAGGTAGGAACTTGTGAATCCAACGAAGATGGAAAACATAGTTCTACAACAAAGGGCGGGGGGGTGGTCTTTGAACAATAAGAGAACTCACAGTTTGACAAAATTTATAACCAAAACATAAGATCTCGTAAAAGAATAGGATTTCTAATATATAGTGACTCGCGACTGTGTGTATGTAATATACATATATGTACACATTTATATATGTACATATATCCATATGTGAATGTATACATGTGCAAATGTAATCTATCGATCACCCTTCGACGACATGTCGTGTGCCTCGAGTCGAACCACAATATACTACTGGGTCTCCCCACCCTACCCCCACCCCCCACCCTCTCTACGAGTTTTCCCTCCCCTATATACATACATATATTGACAAAGTGAAACAACATGTCGTCTTTGATTGTGTTGTAACATTAATATAAGATTATTACTTTAAAATTTTTATTCATGTTAGTGGTTTTTTTGTAATATATAGAAACAGAGATAGTAGATAGTTAGTAGATAGTAAAAAGGATTCTTTTAGAAATCAGTAAATAAAAATTTAATTCATGTACAATGATGTAATATAAAATACACAGGAGTATAAGATAACATCTGAATTAAAAACCTTTATTGTTTTTTGGTGTCTCCTGTTTAAACTACTTAACTCTCACCCACTGATCCACTGTTATCTTTACCGTAAATAATTCGTGGATGAGACACGGTCCGCGACATGATCGTAAAGTATGGGGATTAGAGTAAGTAGGAATAGTGTCAAACAAACCGTCGACGACTATTTGTAATTATAAGTAAAATATCTACTCCTTTGACTACGAGTCCCCGAAATTCGAAATTTACCCAAAGGGTCCTCACGTGTTAATCTTTTTTCTGTCTGGATCTAGACATCGGACTCAGGAAGACTAGGTTTTGAGTACACAGAAATGTGGTGATAGAGATTTTGAAAGGATTACTAATGTTAGTGAACGTATGAACCACTTTCATGTTTAAGGACCCGAGATCGGTTCTATATGGGTTAGTTTCATATGTCTCCTCCCCGGACTTTTTTTAGTGTGACGAACTTCAGTCCCATAGAGGCGACACAAAAACAATTTACACACTGTACGTAAATTTTATTCCTCTAACACAATACGCCGAGTGTCAAGACCCCGTGAAGGGTGTTGTTTATCATCTTTACAATGTTCGTAATCAATAACCTTTCTATCATATCTGAAGTCCTACTGAAGAAACCTTCCACTATAAACTTACAAGACGAAATAACAGTGATTCTACTCGTCTGAGTGATCATACATCCGTGTTGAGTACCGTAAAATATCACTTTCTCATTCTATCGGGACTAGACCCTAGGACCTATTTAGAAAATTGAAAGTCTCGGAACCAAAGAAGTAGACATTTTTGTTGTTACGATTATGGGTAAACTTTCCTACAATATGAATAATCTTTATAAGGAACAGTACTTCGTCTACGAATTAACCATTAAGAATACTATCATTTATTATGTATAAATATAGTAAAATTATATAAAACACCAACACGATTCAACGAAGACAACACAGGCTGAGACACACTGGGGTCCCTGACGTCGGACGGTCCGAGTAGATAAGTACCCTAAGATGTCGGTTCTCATGACTCTACCCAACGACACGGGAGGAGGTCTCCTAGGAGGGTTGGGTCCCTAGTTTGGCCTCAGAGAATGTAGAAGCCGTAAGCGTCCGTCCAAGAAATGGTGATCACGGTGGACCCTACGTTCGGGTAAAAGTATATAACTTTCACTTTCAGTGAGTCAACGAACCCTAAGGAACGCTCGGGTACCCGATAAGTTAGGGACCTTAAGAGGTCCGGTCTTATGACCTTACCCATCGGAAAGGGAAGAGATCCCCTAGAAGGTTTCGTCCCTAGGTCGGGTCCACAGGGTGTAACGTTCGCCTAAGAAATGGTCGACCCGATGTTTCCTTCGGGTTCTTATGACCTCACCGATCCATCGGATAGGGAAGAGGTCTCCTAGAAGGACTGGGTCCTTAGCTTGGTCCCAGAGGACGTACCGTCCACCTAAGAAATGGTTGACTCGATAGATATGTTATAATTTATATAAAATATACTTATATATTATAAATATATTACAAATTGTCACACACATAATGTAAGATAATATAACTATATATAAATATATCATCTTATAATATATAAGATATAATATTTTAGATACGAGATAATATATATTGTTACATATTTTATATTATATAACTATTATTATAATATTAATTCGTTTTAAAGATATCACTAATAATGAAACAGTTGTTTCCAGGCAGATCAGTTCCTATGCCAAAAAGGTCACCAGTACATACCTACGCTCTCAACCTGATAGTTCTTTCGACTCGCGGCTTCTTAACTACGAAAACTTGACACCACAACCTCTTCTGAGAATTCTGAGGGAACCTGACGTTCCTCTAGGTTGGTCAGGTAGGATTTCCTCGAGTCAGGACCCACAAGTAACCTTTCTGACCACGACTTCGACTTTGAAGCTATGAAACCGGTGGACTACGATTCTCGACTGAGGAAACTTTTCTGGGACTACGACCCTTTCTAACTTCCGATCTCCTCTTCCCCTGTTGTCTCCTACTCTACCAACCTGACGTAGTGGCTGAGTTACCTGTACTCAAACCCATTTGCGGCCCTTAACCACTACCTGTCCCTCCGGACCGCACGACGCCAAGTACCCCAGCGTTTCTCAGCCCATGCTAACTCGCTGACTTGGCTTGACTTGACTTGACATTCACACTTGTCGTCGGGAACGTCACTAGGAATATATTACTCGATCAGTTGGTCCCAAAGGTCGACTTAATTCCGACCTCGACTTTAGAACTTTTTGCACATGACTTTTCGAAGATATGGATAGAGTTCCTCTATGCCACTCGACCACCACCCCCCGCCGTGCCACGGCGTTATAAAATCTTCCGTGCAATGTCACCTTTCTCATCCTTCACTTATGTTTACAGGGGATCCACCGCGACGTAGTAGCACTTTCACGTTCATCCGTTAAACCATAAAAATCTCCACTGAAGGAAGACCAAACTTAAAGTTTACTCTCGTCCTGTCGAGGGACTCTACAGACCCTTTTTGACTGGTCCTTCTTTCTGAGAAAAATCATCCTAACTCATATGTTATGAGAACGGCCACTCCGGGGAAGCCCACAACTCAACCGACATCGACCTTTGTCCTTCGCCCCAGTCCGGTTGAAAATAAGTAAGAGACAACCTCGGGACGGACTAAAACTGTCCAACTCTTGGTAAATATTGGGACGACACCCCCTATGAAATCGGACCCGACAATCAAGAACGGGGAGACCCCTGAGTCATACCCTAAACTCCCTGCCCTCCTGGTGACCTTATGGGCATATCTTCTACGATTACTTAAGATTGTTCTTAGCGGGAAATGTCAAAGCACACATAGTGACACGTAAAGAGCCGATCTGAGCAGGGGAGGTTGGAGTTAAAGACCCGTTGGATAAAAAGAAAGCCGTAGTCTTCGCTATCGTAGACCCTTCACTCAGACTACTTAAGACAGACCGTTGGTTGTAGAAAGTCTGACGGTCTAGGACCCCCTCCTTTGACTCTACGAGTCCTCAACCAAGTCCCGGTCCATATGGACAGGAACTCCAGGGTCACTACCCCCCTTCCTCTGACCGGTTTACACTCCGTCTTGAAGACTTTGAGACGAAGGACTCAAGTAAACGTAAAACCGTTTTACACTGAAACCAAAGGTTCCCTTCCTCAAGTGTACCTAATTTTACAGAGTTAACGACTTCAACGAAACACAGGGGGTGATTTCGGAAGACGGTAGTTAGGGGTAGAGGGTTGTGTAAAAGTTTACACCACAGAAACCTTCCATTGGTACCGTTGATTCGAATAAGTCTTTGCTGACTTAGATCCGTTATTTCCCCCTCCATTGGGGTACCATAAAAAGTGACCATTGAGTGTCCTGTGACCACTAAGATTGTCGACATATGTCACTCATGACAACGGACACTTGTTCCGTGACATACTGAACTTCTGTAGACTAAGAATGTTGGTACGATACGTCGTCAGTAGTAATAAGAAAATTTGTCAACTCTCTTGACCTCGTCTTTCTAAGACTACTAACCAGATACCAACACGTCGATCAATCTAGTAGACCTGGGACTATAGTTTCCCGGAGGCTACACGACATTTCTGTGACGGAAGATTCCTTTCGACCTCTCTCCAGAACAGTACAGGTAAAACGTGCACCACTTTTACTCAGTGTCTTTGTACCTTTAACAAGTTCCGTTGTCGTCTCGAGTTTTGGAGACAGGGGTGGTTATGGAAAGACAGTATATACCGAAACTTCACTTCAGTGAGTCAGTACAGGCTGAGAAACGCTGGGGTACCCGACATCTGATGGTCCGAGGAGACAGGTACCCTAAAAGGTCCGTTATCAGGACCTCACCTAACGGTAAAGGAAGAGGTCCCCTAGAAGGGTTGGGTCCCTAGTTTGGGCCCAGAGGGCGTAACATCTGTCTGCGAAATGGCAGACTCGGTGGTCCCTCCAGGGTAGATACCGAAATCGTGAGAGTTTTACTACAGTAGACGAACGTCGACCAGAAGTACCATATAGATGAATGTCTACTCCCTTAGCTCTGTAATTCTCCAATTTACTGTAAAGGGTTCCAGAGTTACTAAGAGAACTTCTTTTCCTTGTGTGGGTAGAGATTAAAGTACGACGGAAGGATCTAAACCACGAAATTTTTTCGGGAAGGTGAATAGGTAGGTAGGTGGGTGAGTAGATAAAGTATTCTTAAATACTTACATAATCCATGGTACATAATACACACCAACTGTTCCAAAAGTTCTGGTTCTATTAAGTAGTCTCTACTCAAGATGATATGATATTATTATCCTGGTAGAAACTAAACTGACAACACCTTTATGATACATACTCGTATTCGAAAATATACACCCCTAATATATAAGATTAATCGGATCTTTACGTACGATATACACGATATCTATACTATAGTACAAATATTTAACGGATTTTACTAGTGTCCCTTCCTACAATACGAATTTTAAAAATCATTTCAGTTTCCGACTACCTCTGAGTTTTCATTGTACTAGACACTGAGGTCGATCTCGGTAGACGGTACGTCCCTTGAGTCTCACGTCTCTCCTTCTCCCCGCCGGGAACAGGACTTCCCGTACAAACGACCGAGCCCGGGTAACAAGTGAACCACTTTATCTCGGTACTGAGTCTCTCCTTGCAAACCTTTGGAGATGAGTCTTAGAAAACTCTCGAACTTTACTCAGGAAACTCGTGAGCCTCCGAACCTCCATCGTAACACTGAAAACGGACTTTGTCGAGTTTCCGGACCTCAACGATCTACCGTCTCGTTTTCGTCTCCCGTCGTCCTCTCCCGACATCCGAAGGTTCGAAATGACTCCTCCCCTTCCGTACTAGAAAAGGTAGCTAATTTGTCTACGGTTCCTTCTACCGTCCTGACTCAGTAGGACTTTTCGTAGTGGGGCCACCGAGTTACCATTTTTTAGATGGACACAACGTCCTTTACGACCAAGTTAGGGACCCAGTCCTTCTAGAGGACCTCTTTCTTTATCGTTGGGTGAGGTCGTAAGAACGGACTCTTTAGGGTACCTGTCTCCTCGGCCCACCCGATGTCAGGTACCCAAGTGTTAACCTGTGCTGAGTCGCTGATTTGTTTTTGTCTCCTGAAGGACGATCCCACGTCGTTTGGGTCGTTTTCCTCCGACACACTCGAAAAGTGTCAGTCGGACTCGGGTGACATCCCAGTCCCGTCCCCGGGACACCACAGTTTCCCGACGTCGGTTACCTTTCCCCGCACAACCACCAGTTCACAGAGAATTCTCGGGGGTTTCTCCCTTCTTGATCGTAAATGTGTGGGTTGTGTGTTTTTTCTGTGGAAGTGTTCAGTGCCCATTTATATTTCTGGAACTACGACATGGAGAACAGAAAGGAGAGGTAAGACTGGGACGTCCTCGGAATCCCTAGTGTCACTCCCCCCGTCCTCCTCCCGTTCTTTCTTGCTCCACCTGTTTGTCGTTTTCTTCTCAGCGACGAGGATTGACTCGTCCTCCCTTGGAATTTACATCTCCGTCAGACTCGAGTCCAACCTCTTCTTAAAGGTCTGTGTCTCGTAAAATCTTCTCTCTCTTAAACAACTTTTGTTTCACGACTCCATCACTCCCAGCGACGTTTCTATCACCTGGGGGAAGGACTGTCTGGCCCATCTCGACTGGGGAAAGCACCCGAACCCCGGCTGAAGATATCAGAGTTCTGTTTTAAGGATACCCCTTCCCACCGCAATCCAGTAACCAGTCACCGGAAACCACGGGTGGAAAGGATTATACCTCTGTCCTCGACCCACCAATCCCGGTCCGACCGAGTACTGTTTGTCCTACCGAGTACTGGTACCAACGGTATCTCGAACCGATTAAGACCTTTATAACAGGATACTGGAGTCGTACCCCGAGGTGTAATTTAACCTACTCTCTAATCATAAACCCCTTAGTCAGTCATCTACCTGAAAAATTCTGGATTGTCACTCTGATAAGGTTATAAGTTCACACCTGGGTTTTACAAGGTCATATCCGAACTCCAGAGGGACCCTCTCCTTCCTTTCGACCGACTCGTCCGTACTGTCCGTCCCCTACCCTCTTTTGACTCGACAAAGGTCAGATTAATTTCCCGAAGGGTAGCCCGTGATCACTAATCCTTAGACGGGTGGCTACGTCCTCTACATTCTCTGTGTCCAAGCTAGATACCCAACCCTTCTAGGGGACCTCATCCTTTACCGTGGGGTGGGTAAGGTCATAACAACGGACCTTTTAAGGTACCTATCTTCTATGACCGCCCGACATTTCTCAGCCTATACTGACTCATAGACTCGTCGTCGTCGTCAGATTCATGACTAGGTCGGGTGTGTAGTCCGACCAAAGTGAAAGCTTTTTTGAAGGTTCCATAAAAGTTTCCTTGATGACCGAAAGGGAGGGAACGAGGGAGTGGGGGTCGTCGATCCGACGAAGATCTTAGGTGTTAGATACCCAAAAGAAGAGAATTGAAGACCCACCACTTTGTAGGGGGAGAGAGAAGACGAACCAAAGGGTAAAACTTGAATAATCATTCCTTTCCCTGATGAAAAAGGCATTTAGTGTCCGTTCTCGACGATTGAAGGAGATCCACTGAGACAACCCGGGAGCCCCATTCCAATCTGAGACTTCCCTCAGTTGTAATGTTAATCTTTTTTTTAGTAGAGAACGTTATTTTATAGGAGATGATGACGAATATTATTATCGTGTGTTGTCATACGTCACACCCCGGGGTTCTTCTCCTTGAGTAGACGTTAATAAACACGAACTGTCCCTTGCCTAAAAAAAAACAACAAATAAAAAAAAAGTCTAATTTTTTTCATAAAAAAATAACTTCCTATTAACGAAATGTCTTAAAACAACAAAAGACAGTTTGGAGTTGAACTTAGTCAGTATCCATATGCATATAGGGGAGGGAGATCTCGGAGGAAGGGTAGAGGGAGGGGTAGGGTAGGGAGATCCAACTATGTCTCGGGGACAAACTCAAAGGAGTCGGTATGTCGTTACAAATAATAAAATAAGTACTAATTGGTCGTGACATTACTATCCCAATATTACTATTGTTGTACTGTGCACTTTTACAAACTCCATATTTAACGACCGTTCTACGATTGAGATCTTGGACTTTCAGAGTCTCCGTTCCTCAGATAAGACATACACACACACACACACACACACGTGCGTACACACAAAGAGACTCCTTTCTCCTCTTTCTTTCCCTATTCTAATGGGGCGTACACACTGATACCCACCCCGTCTTCACCGGACCCACGAGGGGAAGAGATAAGGTTTCCGACGAAACGGAAGTTCCAGTTCTCACGAATTCCGAGGGTGTTCGGGAAAGGAAGGAAGTCAGGGAGTATGTGTCACTCTTTATTAGTAATGGTCTTGATGTCACTAGAAAGGACGAACACTTTCAGATATACATTGACAAAGTCTCTCCAACATAAAGAGAGAAGTCAAGTCAAGTCAGCAAGTCAGTACAGGCTGAGAAACGTTGGGGTACGACGACGACGACGATTCAGTGAAGTCAGCACAGACTGAGACACACTGGGGTATCTGTCGTCGGGTGGTCCGAGGGGGCACTGACGTCGTTTGGTCCGAAGGGATAGGTAGTGGTTGAGGACCTCAAATGAGTTTGAGTACAGGTAGTTCAGTCACTACGGTAGGTTGGTAGAGTAGGAGACAGCAACGGAGGAGAAGGACGGAAGTTAGGAAGGGTGGTAATCCCAGAAAAGGTTTCTCAGTCATGGCGTGCAGTCCACCGGTTTCTTAATCTCAAGGTCGAAGTAATAGTCAGGAAGGTTACTTGTGAGCCCTGACTAAAGGAAATCCTAACTGACTAAGCTAGAAGAACGTCAGGTTCCTTGAGAATTCTCAGAAGAAGTTGTGGTGTCAAGTTTCCGTAGTGAAGAAACCGTGAGTCGAAAGAAATATCAGGTTAAGAGTGTAGGTATGTACTGATAACCTTTTTGGTATCGAAATTCATAAAGAGAGAAACTTCAAGTCATTTAAGATCGAAGGGGTCCCGAGTGGAACTCCTAGTCGTGGGGACGAAAGGTAAAAGAGCTGAGACTTTGTCACAAACCACGGTACCAAATACTGAAAGGGTTCCAAACCCCCGGACCAGACCGTTTGTCCTATAGATAGGGGATGTGACCTTTCTTCGTTTAAGAAGGTTTATAGAAGTCCATACCGTTCAGAAGTTTAAAAGTAGGAAACGTAAATCGACACCAAAAGTGTTTACCAATTTGTACGGAGTGTCGATTGAAACCACTTACTCCAACTATTTTGACTCAAATTTAGAAAAACCAGTTTACTTCCGTATTTCTCTCTTAAAAGACGATTCTACATTTGGGATCGAGACCTTCGTCAAGGTTTTCCCTTTCCGTCGACTATAAAACTTCTTACAGTCGTAGTACCCTTACGTATATCCCATTCAGAGAGTCCCTTTGATAAAATTCGAGTCTGGGTGTTGATATTATATAGTTCACATTATTATCGGTGACAGAGAAGTGTAAAAAAGAGTTTCCAATTAATTTAATTTCGGAGATTGAAACTCCATATATAATAATACGGGTAAAGTGTCTACTTCCTGGGATCTGAATCGGCGTACTAAAACTTGTTCAATAAATTAGAAAGTCTAAACTAAGGTCTCGGTATACCTGTGTAATGTATTGAAGTATGATTAGTCTGTTTCACACACACACAATCAGTGAGTCGACACAGGTTGAGAAAAGATGGGGTACCTAACATCGGGTGGTCCTAGGAGACAGGTGTCCTAGGAGACAGGTGTCCTAAGAGGTCCGTACTCCTGATCTTACCAACGGTAAAGGAAGAGATCCCCTAGAAGGGGTGGGTCTCCAGCTTGGACCCAGAGGACGTACCGTCATTCAGTAAAAGTTTGTTAATCGTAGGTCAAAGAGAGTAAAAATATGATGGTAAACTTTCATGGTTAAGTAATAGTACCAAAAAAAAAAGTGAAAACTTACTTAAAGAAGTACTAAATTTTTCTAGGAAAGGGGTTGAAAAAAAAAAAAACTTGACATACCTCACCCCACCCCTATTCTCACCCCCATCCTCCTTTCAGGTGACCTGACTCCTAGTTCTCTGGACCCACGGTCGGAGGTTGGGACAGTGACTTGAAGAGACCCCGAACCACATGAACAGACATACTGTTCCTTCAGTCTCTCTTACAGAGATCCTGTACAGTGAGAGAGAAAAACGTTTAATAATCGTATTCGGGTCTAAAGGTTAAGGTCGAAAACCAGTTTCCAGAAGGGGTAGCGGAGGTCGGTGTTAAATTCGAGGATCTTCTTCTTGTCCGACAGTAGGCCCTGATTCTCATGGGCCACGAAGGATTTAGTTTAAGTTGTAATTTAACGTGACGTTTGTTTTTCAACATGTGTCAACTTTACGACCACTTACCCTGAATTACTCGAGGTATACGGACTGGAGACCCTTCTTCACTAAACCCTTTGACATCGACCTTGACCTTCTCAGGTTCCCGTAGTCGTAGACCACACTCAATGAGTCTTACTTCCCTCAGTTGACGCAAAAACAAACCAACGGTTCGAGTCCTTCCATCTTTATGACACATTAGACACGAGTGGAAGACTCTAGTATGGCTGTCCAAAGGTTCGAACAGGAGTGAAGAGTCCTCCGTCTCTTCTCGAAGGAAGGACGACGAGAGGGTCCGACGGACATGGGGACTCCGAGACTCTCAAGTCCAGACAGGACAACTTTCGTTCGAGAGAACAACCTGTCCAGTCGCTGAAATCTGGTGAACATGAACAAAACCAGTTGAGACGTCGAGGAGTTCCTCGAACAGATTTCGGGTCCAGACTGTCCCAATAAAGAGAGGGAAGAAGTTTTTTACGGTCTGAGTACCGAAGTACGAACGTTACGTGCGACAGATCAATTCGGGCCTGAACGAAAAAGTCTAAGGACCCAGTAATAAGGGGTAGGAACCGTAGGACACAAGATCGGTGTAAGGTCCGAGTAGAGGGACTCAGAAAGGTGGACGAAAGAGGAGACGTCGTAGGGAGGGCAGGACAGAGGTGGACCTTTCGAACACTAACTACGCCAAACTCGTTGTGCATGGGACACACATTACTTAGCCGAGTGAACAACGGAGGGGTAAGCACTAATTAGACACGGTAAAGACACAAGGTATCAGGAATCTACGTCAACCCCACTCTTTCCTCTCCGCATATTAACGGAAGGTATAACCTCTCGAGAAGTACTCACTCTCATATAGAATGATAAGGAAAGTATATTGACACACACACACACACAATTCAGTGAAGTCACCACAGACTAACACTGAGAAATACTGGGACGGTCCGAGGAGACAGGTACCCCAAAAGGTCCGTTCTTATGACCTCACCCAAAAGTACGGAAAGAGGTCCCTTAGAAGGGTTGGACCCCTAGTTTGGACGTAGAGAATACAGAGGACGTCCGACAGGAAATGGTGAACACGGTAGATCCTTCGGGTCTCATATTGACTGAGAGTCATTTACAAATAACTCACTTGGTTACTTGTTTCCTTACCTTTCAGGAACCTTTAGTTCGTCATAAAGTCAGAAACTTTGAAGAGGGTATATAGAAACCAATAGAATAAGTATTATTAAATACAGATAGTCCAACAGTACGAGAGATTGTAGGAAAAACTTCCGATGACAAGGTCCCATCCTTTTGTCGATTACGAGAAGACCGGAACCCTTCAACGATATCTTGTCGTGTCTTTCCTTGGTTGGTCATCTGTACGAACAGAAATATCTTACGAAAACGAGGGACTCGAGTACTTCGTTCATCTACCTGTAACCAGAATCTCTACACGAAACTTACGTCAGTGAAGGACACCTGTGAGACCGTTTAGTCATCCACAAGGTTGAATCCTTGACCGGTCCGTCAGCAAATCCAGAAGGAATTAATTTATCTTAAATTAAATTTTTTTTGGAAAAATAAAACATAACCACATATCGGTTAATTGTTACAACACTATCAAAGTCCACTTGTCACTTACCTGATTCAGTATGTACATTTACATTTTTATACTAAATTAAGACTAGAAAAACAAGAATGGAAATAAAGTTAAGTAGAGGATTTAGGGTTCTGTGACTGTGGTACTTAGTCGTGGATAGAAGAACTATAGTCTAAGACTTCTATTTCCTATAAATATAAAACCTCGGAGGATCGAAACCAATAGACTTTATTTTAAATTCTTAACTATCACTATAAAATTATCCTATACCAACAAAACTTATGTAAAAAGTTTTTTACACTAGAAGGTTGTCAGACCACTTTACCTGATCCATTTTTACTTTTACGGACAATATATCTACTTCGTCGACTTCGATTCTTTCGTACTCACTGAATTGGTTTCAGTGTGTGTTTCAGTGTATGGGTTTGGGTGATACTAATACCCCATTAGGATGAAGGGTAACACTCCTAAGTATTAACACTTCCGTGTGTGTAACATCGTGTTATAAAAACCGTCGAAAACATTCAGGAATTAGATGGTTTCGTTTACTAGGTACAAACCATTGACCAATGAGTTTCTTAAAGAGACTCAGTAAAAGTACCAGATTACTCTCTCTTCGTCGGTCTTCTCTTCTACCAACCTTTTTCCTTTTGTTACTTACAACTTGTCAGTAAACTGACTTCCAAACCGTGTCACGTCAACTTCAAGTCAAGTCAAGTCAAGTCAACGAGTCAACACAGACTGAGAAACACTGGGGTACTTAGCGTCGTACGGTCCGGAGGGCCAGGTAGTGGTTGAGGGCCTCAAGTGAGTTTGAGTACAGGTAGCTCAGCCACTACGATAGGTCGGTAAAGTAGGAGACAACAGGGGAAGAGAAGGACAGGGGTTAGGGAGGGTCGTAGTCTCAGAAAAGGTTACTCAGTTGAGAAGCGTACTCCACCGACTTTATGAATGGAACTCCCTTTTTGCGTAACACTTTCACACTCAAAAATAAAATATAACAAGACAAAAACTTTGACCCTAATAGGGGAAAGAGGTAAGAGTCTCTCCAAATCTATTGTGTTTTTTCCCAACCCTAAGGTAAATAAGTTGAGAAAGTCTTTTCCACTCCCATTATTTACACAATTTTTGTTACCTGTTAAATTTTAAGTAATTTAATCCACAAGGGACAAATCGGACGTGAACAATCTTATTACTTTAAACTCCCAAATTTTGTATCGAACAAAGCTTTACTACGTACTCAAGGGTTTTTGGAACAAATTGTATAACGACCTTATTACGTATACTCTACCAATTTTTACCTTCATCTTTTTTTTTTAGGGGTTGTGGGAATCTCCTTAAACGTTAAGTATTTCAATGACGGTTAAAACGTAATATCAACGGTATCATTGGTACGATCCGAAGACGAGTTTACAAAGAGTCTCCCCTTCCTTATCATATATTATTCGAGAAGTTCACATTAAAAAAAATAACATCAACTTAATCACACATTAAGAATACACTCATAAAATCATTAGGTACTTGCACGTGAGATCAATACCAAGACTAAAGAATAGAGACATACAACTTCGTGACATACTTTTCAACGACCGTTGATCGTGGTAAACCATTAAATAATGTTTTTATAATTGTCTTTCTTAATAGATACCACTAATATTTTCACTTTTGTTCTTTCTTAAAACTTAGACTGATATCATTTAAAGGGTCTGGTTTCGTACCCGAACGAATAACTGGGTTTCACGAAAGTCGGTTCGAAAGTCCAATGCAAGCGTTCAGTGGGAACAGAGGAGAGAGGAAAGAGAGTCTTCTCAGGATGTATCACTTATTTACTTCTGGTTAATCTGGTTTTATTATGAAAGTAAACCGAGAAACCTCTCCCTCGATAAAAATTTACCATTAACTGAAAAACACACACACACGAAACAAGTCGAAGATACCTCGGGTAGATTGTCGACTCCGTCTCGTCACGCACAGACCTGTGGTTCGATTCCAGTAGGTCCCAAACGAAAGAGTACCCGATCAAAGTTTATCTCTTCTTTTTACCCGAAACCTCAGTTTACGAGACCTAATACGAGATCGAGTCGTAAAATGACCAACTCCGGAATCTGTTCAGTGAATTGGAGATCTTGGAGTCAAAGAAGTAAACATACTTACGTCACTAGTACGGAAAATCTCACAAACATTCTCAATCTCTATTGACCTACACTATGTAAAACGTGTCACATAATCAACGGAAAACAACGACCTTGTTCGATGGTATTTGAATCACCAAATTTTGTTGTATGTAAACAATCACGACCTCCTGCTTCAGGTTTGATCCAGAAACAACAACAAAAAGCTAGGGCAAGAAACAGCAACAAGTCAGGACAGGGTGAGAAACACTAGGGTACCTGACGTCGTGCGGTCTGAAGGGAGGGGAAGTGGTAGAGGACCTCGAACGAGTTTGAGTACAGACAACTCAGATAACTCAACCTGTGCTCAAACTCGTTTGAGCACAGGTTGAGTTGATCCAGAATGATCCTATTTTAGTTGCACAGTTGTCCTGACGGAAGAAAAGAATCCCAGAGATTTTCTCTTGGACCTAAAAACAAACAAACGAAACTAAAAAAAAAAAAAAACTGAAGATCTCCGATGTGTGTAAGAAAACAGGAACCAAGAAGAAGGTAGAAGGTTCGATCGTTACTGACCCACTATGACTGAAAAGATGGAGGGAGAAGACGAATTCCTAGAAACTAACGTAACACGGGTGAGTCTATTAGGTCCTATTGAAGGGGTAATTTTTTTTTAAAAAAAAAAATTACACCCGGTAGAAATTTTTCGGACATAATTTAAACAGTGTTATGACGAAGATGAAATATAAAACTAAAAACCGGTGGTCCGTGCACCCCAGAATCGAGGGACTTGTCCCTAGTCTGGACATGGACGACGGAACCTTGTACGTCAGAATTGGTGACCTGACGGTCGTTTCAGGGGTCAGAGGGACAAAATTACAATCTACTAAAACTACTTTTAGGACTAGGACTATTTTCACGGACCTCTACTGTTTACCTTAAGAACCATTACGAGAAGGTCTTCTACCATAGAGGTGTTGACGTTTATTACGGTCACGGGAAGCCGGAGTATCCTTTTGTTCCGTCACTCCCCAAACGGACGAGACAGAGGTGACGTTTACCTTACTTTCTCTTATTAGGATACATGACCCACAACTAGTCATTATTCCTTTCGTAAGACTGGTTGTAAGGTGGGACCTTGTGACACTGGTTCCTCTACCACGTCGATGCAGAGACCTCCAGAGTAGTCGAACCCTACCAAATCCACACCGAGACGTACTACTGTCCGTCTACCGAGTCACCGGTGGGTTGAGGAGAGAAGGAAATACTTAGTCACTTAAAGGAGAGGAAGAGACAGAGAGAGGATCCACCCCAAACGTAACAACGAGGGTATCCAGAGAGGTCTCGTGAGTTCGCTGACTTTTGTAGACAATAGTGACAGTTTTTACCTACATAGGGGGTACTTGGTCTCCACGAGATCGAAGTATGACATAAACCCCTTTCGTTAAATAATTACAGTGGTCGTGAGAAAGATTAATAAGATATTCCTTCCGGACTAAAGTCACAGAAAGGAGAGTATAGATATACACGAGTAAAAATGACGAAAATAAAGGGGAGTGAACGAAAACCGAAGACAAGAATATTAAACTTGACTGATACTGATAGAAAAGAAGACCTGATCAATAAAGAAGTAGGAAACTAAATCAGTTGTACAAAAGAGTTTTATTAAATTAATGTTAGGAAAATATTCTCGTTTCTTGTTGGGGATTCCAATTATAAAAAGGTTAAACTAAACGTATTCCTCTTAGACGAACTTAAAACGTATTCCGTACATCGTTTCTCGTTAGGTGTCCTAGGTTTTTTGAGTCTATTAACAGAGGAAAGAGTTCTTTAGATGAGTAATCATTCATATTCTTGACAAAAATAAATGTAAAAGGGGTGTCAAAAGGAGGAATCAAGGAGATGTAAAGACACACCGATTACGGACGAAAACCACCTTCCCTCCCACCTTTCTTCTTTAATTACTACAACAACTAAATGTAACATTGGTTTAACTGGGAGAAACCTTTATGTTTGACAGGGAGGACAACGTGGTATCTTCTATTTTCAACGACGAGATGACCGTTGTTCTTTTTCCTCTTTCCCCTTCTTATAGGGTAGACATTTCAACAGGAGAGAGAAGATGAACTCTCGTCCCTGTCATCGACTGTCTCTGGAGAAGTTACACGTATAAATTATTCGTTACCGGCAAGTTATTTATGCAACTACACGATACGATTCGACGAAGTCAACACAGACTGAGACATTGAGACACCTAACATCGGGTGGTCCTAGGAGACAGGTACCCTAAGAGGTCCGTTCTTATAACCTCACCCAACGGTACGGGAAGAGGTTCCCTATAAAGGTTGGGTCCCTAGTTTGGGCGCCGAGAATTGTAGAAGATGTAACCGTTCACCCAAGAAATGGTGATCACGGTGGACCCTTCGGGTTTATACAACTATAAATTCATGTATTTTATTACAAAATTAAAGATGGGTGTCCTCAGTAAAGTCCCTGAAACGGAACCTTTCAGACATAAGGAAGGAGGAAAAGGACCGTTAAACAAAAAAGGGCAGAAGAACTTTATGTCGATCTTAAATGAGTTCAAGATGAAAGATCAACATAATGTAAACTGGTAAAGTACGAGGGTCAAAGACCTGAATTCCACCGTCTATCATCTCTTTACCTGAACACTGACGTTAGTAAGACCAACTTGAAAGTTCCGTCACTCCTAAAATCACACTTTAACGACTGAAACCACAACCTGACTGGATGGAAGATCAGAATCGAGACGGTAAATAAGTGAAACACCCTTTTAAAGAATTTGTTCTACTAGTATTGTTAATAGGTTTGGTCACATGAAACTTCTCAACTTCCCCTCATACGGTCCCGTTGTTCACATTTAGTCCTATCAGAACCGGTTTGGACCTAAGTACCAGTAGAATAACAATCGTCATACTCGAGAAAGGAGACATTTTACACATCCTTTATACATTCTTAAACTTTTTGTAGGTAGTGTATTCTACAACATTCCTAAGTTACTCCGTTACTTATTTCTTACGAATCGTGTCCTGAATCTACGATTTTCAGTCATTTACAATCAATGACTTGATTGATATGTATATATTGAAAAGTACAAAGAGTCCTTTACACCTTACAAATTATGATAGTTATTAATGATAAAGAGTGAATAAATAGTATACCTCGAGTGATTCTCTACATAATAAAAAACCTTGTTCCCACGAAAAAAAGGACAAAGGAAATTTATACTATATCTTCAGAGTGGTAGGATTGGGGAACTGAACCTACTTAATTAAATAAAAACAATTTAGGTAAAGTGATCTTACGATAAATGAGAAGAACCCAATCTATGTTTCTTATATCTCCTCCGTATCGTTAATACTCAACGTCAAATCTTACAAAAAACATTAAATTGGTGGTCACCTTTTAAAAGAGGAGATAATTTCAAAGGGTTCATCTCTAGACGGATCTTTGAGGTCCTTTAAAACGTACCGGAACAGTCATCGATCGATACCCAAGTCGTCAGAAAATTACAAAGATAAGAATGTTATTTTTACGAATATAAATTCTAATTTTTGTACGGAGACTACGAAATCGAAACAAATCATTCTTTTGTTCTTAACCATTATAACTTTACAAAAATTATGTTGACACTATTTTTTTTTTGTTGTTGGGTCGAATTAACGTACCCTTCTATTGTTTCTCCTCATTTACGGAACCTTTCAAGAAGTTCAAATAATCTCTTCCTAAGACTCCCGGGTAGGGGTCTCAACGAACTACCTAGGTTATTCACACACGAACAAAGATAAAAACGTTCTATAATATAACCTAGAACGTCTTTGGAGACCTGTTTACAAAAGAACGACGGTAGTTCAATTATACTAAATAACTACTGATTAGAGACAATTCTCGAAGTATTTGATGGAAGTAATTAAGTAGATAAGTAGATACATAGGTAACTAGACACGAAGACAAGTTGTTCAGAAACAACTCGGATGAGAATACATGATTCCAGTTTTCTAAATTTATTCGGTATAAATCAGAAATGAAAACACCATCCAAACGTTTTTTACCAAGGTTAAGGGGGTGAGTAGGGAGAATCGATATAATGAAATCTCAAGGAAAAGTACAACTGAGACTAGGGTCGGTACTTTGAACGAAACCGGTTATTCAACAACTATTCGTATTGTATTCGTTTCCAACTTTCGTCAACACGTTAGTCCGAACAGAAGTAAGAATGGGACAAACAGTGAAATTATTACAGACATGATCAAGTAACCTACTAATCTCTGTAAACTCTGTTTCTACTTAACCGGGTCAGTAAGGTCGGTTCTCGTATGATATAACCGACTTTGACTTGACTTGGGGTGTGTTATCTAGAGGGATATGTACACTCTAACAGGTTCACTTTGGTTTTCTTGGTGAGTCAGTTCGAGTCAGTTCTAATCGTCTCAACGGTTTAGTTGGTAGAGTCTCCTTACTCATTCTTAGTGAATAACAACATACGGTAACTACACAACGTCAACCAGCACATAGACGGTTAACCTACAAGAGTATCTAAGGTGTTATTAAAGAAACGTTCTTACGTTATCGACAAAACTCCATAAACGAAGACCACTCAAGTACGAATACTTTCTGAACCTAACTTTAAGATTTTTAAAACACACACAGACACTTTGTCTTCTTCTCTAAGTAAGTGAATAAACAGTAAATAGTCGATAAACCCACGACTGAGATAGTCTGTATCACTATCCGTGGTCTCTTAAATTCCCTCTTTACATTTATTCGGATAATCACGTCTGAAGAACGAAATTACCTTCTGTGAGATTTATGATTTTATGATAATCTAATAAGTAAGTAAGTAAGTTATTTGTGTACAACTTGTGGGTCATATCTGTTTTATCATCCGTTTTACCAACCTCCAATATTTCTTCATCCAAGAATTTCTCAAATAATATTATAGATTTCGTCCTATGGTCATGTGTTTTAATTATGTTTAGTCTTCCTTAATTCACGAGTTTGACTTCAAGTTTCATATCGAATTCACTTCTTACTCATTATTAATTAAGAATAATCCTTTTAGTACCTCACGGAATTCCTATGGTACCTTAAATTCGACCTGAAACTTTTAAAAACTATGAAGATATTTTATTTCTTATAACTCAACACCGTCTCCCGAAGCTAGTCACCGACATTCTAAAACCCTTTGCATTTCGACTCCTTCTTCTGTCGGATCTTTTTTAATCTCAGATCTCCGGACTTAGGAGAGGAAGCGTCAAGTTAAGTAACCAACACACTGAGAGTGGTTACTTGAATCGGTCAAAAGAGTAGAGTTTTTACTCATTTGACAAGATCTAATAGACTTATCTGTAAAAATCGAAATTCTTGGGGTGGGGGGTTTTTGGACTCATTTAATGAGTAACATATAAATTTGTGTTATTTCATCGGTTATAAAAGGTAATTTCTGACCGGTCGGACCCGAGTCAATAAAAACAATATAAACTTGACTATGGTAAACTTCTAAAGTATGTAAAGTCAATAAGTATGAACTTATATGAAGTTAGAATTACACCGTTCGTCGTACCACCTTTAAGTAGGAACCTCACTGTCTTAGTAACCAGTTTTACTTCCATCCCGTCCCCCTCAATCACCTCTCCAAAGTATTTTCTCATCTCTCTTAGTCTGGTTTCACCCAAGTTTATGACCACGATAACAGTCGTTGCATTAAGATACGTTCGGTGAAGAGAGACAGAGCTACAAGAGTAGATGTTTCACCCTTATGATTAAGACGAAGTATTCTATTCCTCGTTTCTTCCATTATGTAAGTTACAATCAATACTTATCAAGTAACACCTTTTATATCCTTACTTATTCACTCTAAAGACGCACTCTCACAGGGAGGGGTATGTGTACTTTACACAAGGATTTTCTGACACGCACTAAACTTAAAAATTCTGAGGAAGTATAGACTTCACACCGATGAATTGTTTAAAATGTTCAGGGACGACACTAAGAAGAATGATTTGTTAACAAAGAATCTAATGTACTGTAAACTTAAATATTTCGTCCATTAATAAAAGAAGTCCTTACTTAAGATCTTGATTCGACTTACACTTGATTTGACGATCAACGGAGACGTAGGGAGTGAAAAAGGAAGAAAGAATTATTCTACGACTCTACGGTCACACGTAGTGACTCTTCGATGTAACCCTATGTGCACCGGTCACTCTATGTTCGACTTCCGTCGTCCATTCCGTAGTTCTTCTCAGGTAGAACCTGAAGGAATTCTGAGACGAGAAGATTACGTCCCCAGCACCCAAGTTAGGGACCAACCCCTTAAAGGTACACCACATCGTTTTTTTTTTTTTCAGGGAGAAATGATGAATGACAAGGGAAAAAAAAAAACAAGTCCTATTTCTAACTCATAGATCTTTGGGTCCCTGTAAAACACCGAAACTATTGCCTTCAGTAATATGATTTCGCTCACCTCGTCGACCTCCTCAACGTCACGGACTCCTGACACCCCGACGTCATGGTTGACCTGGTAGGTCGAAATCTGAAAGGAAAACCAAACTCACATCCTTGTATCGAGCAAATTCGGAGACACACAGACAAGAGACTATACTCGTCAAACAACATCTAAGATTGACTCTGTGGATCGTTATAACCACGTTAACACTTCAAGTGACCCGACTTCCACCACTACAGACTTAGTCTTTGGTGTCATTATTAGTACAAACTCATTGTGGTGTCCGGCGGGTTGGGGTGGTTCGAGTAACAGATACGTTCAAGAGTGTTCTGATTGGTCAACTACAACTGTCACGATGACAAACAGTCACTCTGAATAGTGTACAAGTGAATCTACGTCGCTTTCTCACATCCCTCCCGTGGGACAAATTTCTTGGTCCTTACAGAAGTAATTCCTCTACTACACACACGACTTTTGAGTTCCTTTCGTCGTCTATCGATGACTCCAACTTTACCTTCCCTCCCACTCCAGTCTTCCTTTCCGTGGGACCCTTTTTCCTTGTCGTAAACGTCACCCGTCTTCACTTGAACCAGTAATTCCTTTGACGTTCATCGTCCATTTACTTTGGAGCTCAGTCTCTATCCCTGTCCCTCGCCTCCCTCCATCGCCTGTCCCGGTCTTTGATCCAGTTCCTCGACTAGTCCGTCTGTGAGTGTTAGTGTAAATCCGTAAAACGAGATAGGATTTTCCTTACTCGAAGGTAAAAACCTTCCGTTAACACTGTCGTTCCTCCTCTTTCCTACCCCGTCCGAACTCAGCCAACAAAGTCGCTTGGTTCATTCTCTACTATCAATGTGATTCCCCACCCTAATCTTTATATCTCTCATCTGTCTAAGTCCTTTGGTGTACCCAATCTTGGTTATCCTGGACTACTTACTAACCGGATCACGGTTCTTTCCACGCGTCCAAAGACCAAACCCTAGACACAATCACGTCTAGACTTTTAGAGTACCTACCGTATAAACGACGACGAACATTCTTAGGATTTACAGACGAAGGATAAATTTTTACTCGAACCAACGTTAACCGAATCACTTTTAATTTAAAATAACTATTCTTCCCATTCGGTAGACCGACAAGAGACTGACCAACTATAGATATAGGGACCCATATTATTTCTACATTGGAGAACGGTGTCCTTCGATAATGGACTATAATAAATAAAGGACTATTTTTCCTCGTTTAGTACGGACCTGTAGACACCTTTTACTCAAAGATTATTTCGATTCCATCAATTACAGATTTACCCTCAAAGAGGACACTACTATTTACAGACGCAACAACTTTATCAAAGGTATTTTGAGTCATCCATTCTCCCATCTCTATAACACATTAACAGTTACTCCGTTATTTTCCTACAAACAAATACCCCAAATATTAGTTGTCACTTGAGATTGAGAATACTTTTTACTTTTACAAAAGTACATGGTTAAGTCGTTATCTTCCAAGACAAGGTCTTTTTTTAATGTAAAATTATACATAAATCATATTGTAGGTTTCCTATTATCTTTTTTTTACACCTCTCTTTTTATCGTTTGACACTCGTACACACCCTTACGTCACAATTATCGAGAATCTTGTTTATTATGGTATAACGACTGGTAAGTCACATGTGTTTCCTGATAAAAAAAGATTAACAAGACACTTTAAAAACCAATATTTTAGGAAGTGACAGTCTAACGAGAGATATGACCACCCGACGACCTTACACCGTCGTTCCCCTTTTCATAGGGAAGTGGAACAGATGGACCAAGAAAAAAAAAAACGGAATTGTGGAACTACTTTTTTTTTAAGTGACTATAAGACCATAACCTACATTGTCTTGGGTGTTCTGGTCATACGATATCTACTTATACAGTGTGAGTTAACAGGAACAGAGTCCAAGAAGAAGATAGAAGTCCAACCCACGACCACTCGGAGATCTGAGATCTCCCAGAACCACCAGGGACCCGATGTCACCCAAGGCACCAAAAGGAGGTGACCGATATTCGTCCGTGGACGTCCCCAAGGAGTAAAACTTCTACCAATAGGTCTTGGTTCAACGTAATCAGTACGAGTCTCTCTGGGGTTATATATTACAGAGTGCATTCGATCTTCAAATGAAGAGAAAATGCATTGTCAAGTCTCATCCGACCCCATCCATCTACTAAGACGAGGTGGTCGAGACAGCCCAGATTAAAAGGAGATTGAACAACGAAACGGAAGGGAACCTGATTACAGAAGTCAGCCGATTAGATTCGGTCCGGAATTCGTAGTATAGGAGAAGGGTCGGATACCTTCTCCCTTCCTCCCTAACTCGAGGGAAACTTTTTCATATTGTGTCTTCAACGAGTAGATCCTATATTGTGTCTTCAACGAGTAGGGTAACCAGTCTTATCGTAGTACACTAGTGTGGATGGAAGTTCCCTTAGACCTTTTATTTCGGAGGTTAACCCGTCAGTTCACGAGTCGATCTTGAGTCTAAAACATCGCGATCGTCCTTCTCCCCCTTTTACCACTACAACCCCTCCCGTATACCATCAGAGACGGTGTGTCAGAAAACCTAGACGAAATCACTAACGAGAGAAAGAGACCTTAGTCAAAGTAAAATACCCCACAAACCCGTCCCCGGGAATGTAGAATAACTACTACGGGTCTACCACTGACAAGTAACGACTCTCTCTTCGGTAACCTTTAATGTATAAAGTTTACGGTACAAGTTTGACTATGTTAAACTTATAAAGTATGTAAAGTCAATAAGTATGTACTTATGTGAAGTCAGAATTACACCGTTGAGTTGTACCACTATTAATGTAACAGATCGTATAAATGGTACGAAAGAATTTGATTAGGTTCCCTTTGGACTTATATACAACTCCTAAAAGGACAGAACAAGGTATTTGGACAGGGACCTTACACCGTTAATTCTAAACGATGGTTTTTTATTTACTGTTGTAAACTTTGACTTACACCACGTAACAAATAAATGCAGGATTTCCTTTATATGATCCTTGTGTGAACATAGAGTTTTACCTTTCAAAACAAAGATACGACACTTTATGTGGACTCTCTTACACCTCAAAAACAAAAGAAGATGTTACAATTTTACCGTAAAAAGACATCCCGATAACACTGCTAGGAACTACTCAACCCCGACCATTTAACTCTCCCAAATCAGAAACCTTCAAATCCTAATGGACTCTCAGGTTTTTCTTGGTAAACCCCAGTAAGTTTGAAAAGAGCGTCGTGATAATAGGTGAAATATCAACAACAAGTCAGTGAGTCAGTACAGGTTGAGAAACACTAGGACACCTGACGTCGTACGGTCCGAAGGGATAGGAAGTGATAGAGGGTCTCAAAAGAGTTTAAAAAAAGGTAACTCAGCTACTACGGCAGGTTGGTAGAGTAGAAGAGTGTGGGGTAAGAGGAAGACTGGACTTAGTAATGGTCTTAGTCCCAGAAAAGGTTACTCAACTTAGAAACATAGTCCACCAGTTTCATGACGTCGAAGTCAAAATCGTAGTCAGGAAGCTACCTATAAGTCCTAATTAAAGGAAATCCTACCTGACGAAACTAGAGGAACGACAGGTTCCCTGAGAGTTCCGAAGAGATTGTGATGGTAAACATTTGTAGTTAAGAAGTTTCGAGTCGGAAAAAATACCAGGTCAAGAATGTAGAAACACACTGATGACGTTTTTGGTCTCGAAACTGACATACCTGGAAACAGCCATTTCACTACAGAGACGAAAAAAAGGAAAAGAAAGAAACTTATAAAAAAATTTGAACAAAAAAAAAAAATTAACTTCCTATTAACGAAATGTCTTCAAACAAGAAAAGAGAGTTTGTAGTTGTACTTAGTCGGTAGTCAAGTCAATTCAAGTCATCGAGTCAGCACAGGCTGAGAAACCCTGGGGTACTTAGTGTCGTGTGGTCAGGAGGGACAGGTAGTGGTTGAGGGTCTCAAGTGAGTTTGAGTACAGGTAGCTCAGCCACTATGGTAGGTCGGTAGAGTAGGAGACGACAGGGGAAGAAGAGGACGGGGGTTAGGGAGGGTCGTAGTCCCAGAAAAGGTTACTCAGTTGAGAAGCGTACTCCACCGGTTTCATGACCTCAAAGTCGAAATCGTAGTCAGGAAGGTTACTTGTGGGTCCTCACTAGAGGAAATCCTACCTGACCAACCTAGAGGAACGTCAGGTTCCCTGACAGTTCTCAGAAGAGGTTGTGGTGTCAAGTTTTCATAGTTAAGAAGCCACGAGTCGAAAGAAATATCAGGTTGAGAGTGTAGGTATGTACTAGTGACCTTTTTGGTATCGGAACTGATCTGTCTGGAAACAACCGTTTTATTACAGAGACGAAAAATTATACGACAGACAAGTCAAGTCAAGTCAGTGAGTCAGCACAGACTGAGAAACGCTGGGGTACTTAGCGTCGTGCGGTCCGGAGGGACAGGTAGTGGTTGAGGGCCTCAAGTGAGTCTGAACACAGGTAGCTCAGTCACTACGGTAGGTCGGTAGAGTAAGAACCAGCAGGGGAAGAAGAGGCCGGGGGTTAGGGAGGGTCGTAGTTTCAAAAAGGTTACTCAGTTGAGAAACGTACTCCACCGGTTTCATGACCTCAAAGTCGAAATCGCAGTAAGGAAGGTTTCTTGTGGGTCCCAACTAGAGGAAGTCTTACCTGACCAACCTAAAGGAACGTCAGGTTCCGTGAGAGTTCTCAGAAGAGGTTGTGGTGTCAAGTTTTCGTAGATAAGAAACCGAAAGTCGGAAGAAGTGTCGGGTTGAGAGCGTAGGTATGTACTGATGACCTTTTTGGTATCGGAACTGATCTGTCTGGAATCAACCGTTTCATTACAGAGACGGAAAATTATATGATAGATCCAACCAGTATTGAAAGGAAGGTTCCTCATTCGCGGAAAATTAAAGTACCGATGTCAGTGGTAGACGTCACTAAAACCTCGGGAGGTTTTATTGCAGTCGGTGACAAAGGTGACAAAGGGGTAGATAAACGGTACTTCACTACCCTGGTCTACGGTACTAGAATCAAAAGACTTACAACTCGAAATTCGGTTGAAAAAGTGAGAGGAGAAAGTGAAAGTAGTTCTCCGAGAAATCAAGGAGAAGTGAAAGACGGTAGTCCATATGTATATAGGATAGGGAAAACTTTGAGGGAGGGTAAAGGGAGAGGTAGGGTGTAGAGATCCAACTATGTCTCGGGGACAAACTCAAAAGACTCGGTATGTCGTTTAAGGGCAACCGATAGATAAAATGTATACCATTATATTCAAAGGTACAATGAGAAAGGTATGTAGAGTGGGAGAGGAGGGGAGAGGGGTACAGGTATTCAGATAAGAGATACAGACAAAGAGGTAACAACGGACATTTGTTTAAGAAGTCATGGTAAAAAGATCTAAGACAAATATACGTAATCTTATGTTATAAATAGAAAGAGAAAGACTGACTGAATTGAGACACATTATCCAAGATCCAAGTAGGTGGGGTAATTTCGACTGAGTTTACACAAGGAAAAACACCGACTCATTGTAAGGTAACACATATACATGGTCTTCAACAAATAGGTGAATAGACAGTTACCCGTAGATCCAATGAAGGTCGATAACATTTATCACGTCGTTACTTTTCACCTTACGTACACAGAGGAAGTTAAAACCAAAGGAGTCCCATACACGGATCCTCACCCTAACGACCCAATATACCACCAAAATAAGGATCAAAGACGAAAAAGTATTCGACAGATCAAAACAGTATCGAAAAGGAGGTTCCTTACTCGTCATAGTGAAGAGAAAGGGAGGTTATCTGAGACTTAAGGAACACCTTCTTGAAATAGTAGAGGTTGAAACACTGAGGACTCGAATCACATATGAACTGGGTTTCATACCCGACAATTTTTCCGTCTCACTCCTACTCCCCCTTTCTTCACCCCGACGTCGGGATTCGTCCTCACCATTGGAGAGAGTCGCGTAGTCCGTTTCCCTCCTCGTCTAACCGGACCTATTGTTCCAGGCCCTTCAAGGACAGACTTCCGAGACAGAAGAGACACCCAACACCCTTCGATAGACAGAAGTCGACTCTCACCGACCCCCGTCCCTCCAGTTCTCAAAATCCTCTCACCCTTTGACTCTTTACCAATGAACCCTTTGTACTTGCTACCGACTGCCCTTTCATCTCCCCCAACGGACGGTCGTAATCTTAGAGAAAGTGAAGTCAGGGCAGATAAATACTGGGAGACAAGGCGGATAACAGAGAAGGGGAAGTGACAGATTTCTACGAGTGTACGCACGTGGAATTCGTATACTTTGGGAGGGTGTCGGAGTTTAGGGAGCGGTTGTTAACGGAAAGGAAAGGAAGAGAAGTGCCTGCTTGAGGATCCTCTCCACGAGGGGAGTTAAGAGATCGTGGAGGCAAAATAGGGCGGGGGTGACTGAGGAAAGGTAAAGGAAAGAACCTTAGTAAGAGTTCTTTAGGATCACTATGGGAACAACGATTTACACTACGTCTGAACTCCAGGAATAAGTAAATAAATGTCTCATCGAAAATTGACGAGGAAGGGACTACCCAGTCCACCATTTCACAGACGGATAATACGCCCTCTGGACCCAAGTTAGGGACACAACTCTTCTAGGGGACTTCTTCCTTTATCGTTGGGTGAGGTCGTGAGAACGGACCTTTTGGGGTACCTGTCTCCTCGGACCATCCGATGTTTGGTACCTCAGCGTTTCTCAGCTTGTACTGACTCGCTGAAGTGAAAGTGAGGAAGAACTTTATCAGGGAAAATAACTAAACTTTTACAAAGACACAGAGGATTAAAAAAAATCGGTGGAAAAGTTATAACGATTCAGAGAAGTCAGCACAGACTGAGAAACACTGGGGTGCCTGACATCGGGTAGTCCGAGGAGACAGGTACCCTAAGAGTTCGTTCTTATGTCCTCACCCAACGGTAAAGGAAGAAGTCCCCTAGAAGAGTTGGGTCCCTGACTTGGACTAAGAGAATACAGAGGACGTAACCCTTCGTCCAAGCAATGGTGATAGTGGTGGACCCCAATGAGAAGATGGACAAAGATTTACAACCACATGGAGAGGGGTCCCAAAACAGGACCCCGAGGATAAGGAATGTGATAGAACGACGAATTAGAATGAACGAAGATACAGAAGTAAAATAGAATTACGATTACTCACGGATTGAGTGTAGAAGTCGAGGGGATAAAGGGTAATCGAGATCTGGGTACATGGGGGTCTATGAAGGACCTGAGATATAAAGTGTAAGATATCTTTGGATTTGTAGGTGTTGAGTTGAGTAACGGTAGGGGAACTATGGACGAGGAAGGGGCTACAAGAGATCAAATCAGTCACCGTAGAGGTGGGTAAACCGTCTGTTCAGTTGACGGTCCTGTAATAGGAATGGACAATCAGGAGGTAGTGGTAGTAAAATGAAGAAGTTTTAGAGAGAGTTTTATGTCGATTTATGATGATGATGGGATCCGATCGGTGGTTCAGGGGAACGGATCTAATGAAGAAAATATGAAGATTTTTTAATTGTAAATAAAAAACCGGTACGGTGTACCGTACGTCCTAGAATCGAGGGTGTTGGTCCCTAACTTGGGTACGGTTGACGTGACCTTCGGGTCTCAGAATTGGTGACTTGACGGACCTTCAGGTAGTGGAGAGATTGGGTTCGGAGGTTTGACGTCGGTGTCACAGGAAAGACTTACGGTTCAAAATAGTAAAAGACGGGACGGATGTTAAAATTTTTCTATACGGGAAAGGAGATACTTCAAGTGTGAAAGTGCTCCGAATATCGGTACATACTGAGGACTGACAAATGGAGGGATCGAAATAGAAACTGGTGGGGAGAGAGACCCAAAGATCCTGTGTAGGTCTGACTGGAGAAAAATCAAAGAAATCATATACGAAAGAGAATAGAGTCACTCTACGAAAAAGAGAGACCTTGAGGGACAAGAGGAAGAACCTATTGTACGTGAGTGAGTGAAGTGTGTGTAGAAGAATTACGAAGACATCATAATCACTCCGAAACATGATCCGTAATTCCTATACCATCATTAATTTTGTCTCTTCAGGAACCAGTGACTATAGTCCTGACCTCGACAAGATTTGTCCAAAAAACCAGTAGACGGTGTCGTCCGTATGTTGATCTCAAGGAGACACTTAAGGAGTCCCTCGGGGGTTTCCTTTGTAAGGTGGCGTAGTAAGAGATCTCTTCCTATGATGACCCACTGAGTGGTTTGGTTTTCTTTTCGATTTACTACTACGAAGTCTTCTTGTTACGGTTCTTTCGAGATCTTAGAGTCCCAATCCTTGGGACACAACAAAGAACACCACAGTCGTAACAAAATCGATTGAAGATTTTTATCCTTATACTGTCTCCCACTGAAGACACACAAGGGAACTAATTCTAAGTTTAAGAACCCTCTCCTTAGACTAACTGGATCGATACCAGTTCATAGATGTGGATCTCTAACCTATGATACAGACCGTTGATCTCCGTGTTACTGGAAACAATACCATAAGATCTACCCTCTTCTACCATTGAACCTAATACTATCGTCACCTTTACCTCTTTTTACCTACCTAAGTCCTATACTACTATCCGTCTCCGACTACAAAACACTTGACCAACAGTTCCATCTCCCTTTTTCTCAGTATCTACTATGTGTCTAAAAATCCAAATTCGTCGATTACCTTCTATTACAGTAAACCGCTCTGACCTTCTAACCCCCTCCTTCCTCTAAACCCAACCATCGTAGACCTTAATCTCTCCTCTAACACTCAGATAAAACCAGTATTATGTACACTCTACGAATTAGTCGGTAACCTATACTTCGACTTCGAGTTATCTCGTCAGTCTAGATCTCTTTTTTATACCCTCAGAAATGGTACATCCACGATACATTTCCGTACTCAGATCTAGACTATTAAATACCTATGTACCGTATTCAATTCCGAGATCCTGACTTAGGACCCCGTGTTGACACGAATCTCTAACATTATCTCCTCCTTCTCAGTCGTTTCCTCAGACTTTTCCCTCTGGTCGTTCCATTTACCTTTTTACCTTAAAAGGTGGTAACAGTGTCTTCGGTCCAGAATAAAAGTCATTGTCTAGAAGAGGACATACCTACAGACAAGGAAGAGCTTTACGTATTAGACGAAATCAATGGGGGATCACCTAAGTGACTACGAGAGGGATGTATAGGACTATATGGGCTAAATTGGGTAGTGATAATGTTTAAAATACCTCTCTAGTAGGTTTGGTCTACCCGACACACAGTAGTGATTGTCGGAACTGGCGTACGACAGAGACGAAGTACCGCGAATAAAAAATAAAAGAAAATGTCCGATATTGGACAGGTCAATTATGTCAAGAAACAAATACCCTCTTAAAGGATACAGAATACGGGTAACACCGGTACACGAAAGGTGACAACTGACGAGTACAGACATGAGACCAATCTTCAAAAATATCCAGTTATCTCATAGTCTCGATCTACCTCCGATTCGTTAGGATATTATAGTTGGGGACAAATTTTTTTTTAGTGTCGAATAAATAGTTAATGGGGTAATTACCTGTTAGCACAACAAAACTGAAAAGGTAATGATGACCATTACGAAAGTATCCGTAGAAACAAGTGGAAGGAAACACGTGTACAAACTCTCAAAGGATTCCCATATATGAAATAAAAAATTTCTTAAATCAAACAAGTTCATATCAACTAAATGTTACAACATAATTAAAGACGACATGACGTTTCACTAAGTCAATATGTATGTATATATAAAAAAATATATAAGGAAAGGGAGTACCAAATAGTGTCTTATAACTTATAGCAAGGGACACGATGTGTCATCCTTGAACGAATATCTAAGGTGTATACTTTATCGAACACGGACGACTAGGGTCTGAGGGTCATGTAGAAGGAGGTGACGACGGTGGGCGTGGACCGTTCGTGTTCAGACATGAGATACAGATGCTTAGACAGAGCATCTATACAAGAAAACACAGTATAAAATCTAAGGTGTATCTTCACTATAGTATATGGTTGGGGAGTTAAAATTCTACTCTTTCGACTCTGGAACTTCACCAGTAAGTCAGGTTTCTCTACGCTTCTACTACAAAATCGTAGTAGATGATCCCACTAGTTATTTTGATCAATAATAAAACATATAGAATTTATATAACTTATTTAGGTATTTACAGTCTCGTTCCCTCTGGAATCACAGGTCCCCAACTCCGTTTCTTCCACTAACACATCTCTTTAACTATCGTTGTCAAGACGGAGAATTTGTCAAAATAGTAAGTTGGGGTACTTACTATAAGACTTTCAAGTAATACTTATTATCGTACGGTATGTTTCCATTCCAACATAAAAAAAGACGTCTATTCGGTCCATTCATAATCAGTCAAAAGAGTCTTTAGTGAAGACGAAGTCCTTCTTCAAATAGAATACGGAATTATGGGGAGACCCAAGACTAAAGAATCGAGAACACTCGACTGATCGTAAATGTATGGTAGTTCGGGAGATCACTTGAAATCGTTCTTGGGAACTTCAAGTGGGGTGTCAAACCATACCTGGTTCCCTGACCATGAACGAAGGGACATATCCGACAGATATTCCCTGGTCTACCGAAAACCCGAAGGGTCCACCGCGTCACCGTTTCTTAGACGGAGGTCACGTCCTCTGTGTCCTCTGGACCCAAGTTAGGGACTCAGTCCTTCTAAGGGGACCCTCTCCTTTACCGTTAGGTAAGATCGTAAGAACGGACCTTTTAGTGTACCTGTCCTCCCGAACCGTCCGATTTCAAGTACCCGAGTGTTTCTCAGTCCATGCTGACTCACTGACTCTTCCCTGGCCTCCCACGGACTCCCACCCTTCGGTCCGACCTACTATTCGAATCGGGTCTCGTTCGAGACTTTACTTCGACCTGGTAACGTTTAGAAGATCCTCCACGTTCTTATAATATCCATTGGGGTTGGTTTCTGACTATCTAGTATGGTAATTTATTTATCTTCACTTATTGTGTATGAACTCTACTTCTGTTTACGTGAAATCGAACTAAAATAAAAGAGTAAAAAGGAATCCCCCAGTTCACCGGGTCCTCAGGGTGGTCACCTTAACGATAATTAGTACTAGTAAATGGAAGGGCTCTCCTTTTTTATTTCAATTGCACACGTTCGGTAAAAAAGATTTTAAGACTATGTAACCCTTTTGCATCGAAATAAGAGGGTTCATTAATAGTTGATGTCTTCCTCTCTTTTTTGAATATTAGTGTTTGTATTACAGTCTGAAAAACCGTGAAAATAAATCCTGTACATAAGTCGGACTTTTTTTTAAAAAAAAATCCAAAGATAAAGTTTAAACAAGGTCTCTTTCGAAAAGTGAAAGGGAGGGTACTGTGCCTTAGAATTATATTTTGTGTGTTCCCGATGACCCATCTTTTTCTTACCTTAGTCTGTCCTTAAATCCCTAGATGTTAATGTTACTTATACTGAGTCACCTGTTTCATTCCTACTAAAGATTTATATAGGGAGTCGGGACGGGGGATGTGGAAGAGGTGGGGTGGTCGAGGGACACATGTCTACAACAATTCATAAGACCCAGACTTCCTGTCTACCCCAAACTCCCCTCACCAGAACGGATTTCTGTCTGACTTTCAACCTGGAAGTCAATCTCGTTACCCCGTGTGTGGTTGGTTCCGGTTCGCGCAGAAGGAAAAGGAAGAGGGGGAAAGAGGAACCATATGTGTAACGTTTAAATTGACAGGTTACAATTCTTTTTACGAGTCACTTCAAGAGTAAGATTTTTTTCAGACTATTTTCATCGTACACTAGTAGATATGAGACTTGTTAAGTTCAGGATATACAGGGTGATTATGGAGATGAACATCTGTTTGAACTCGGAAAAAGAGAAAGAGGAAGAGGTAAATTAACTAAGAGGTGAACAAGGAGTGTTCTTAGTTTTTACCTAAAATCCAACGGATATCATTAAACACTTTATGTTTTATGTTGTTCTTTATCTCCTACTTTAACCCCACTTTCCCTTCAACCTAACGTTTTTCCTCTCTGTCGATCCCTACTTCAATTGTAAACCTTTGTGTTTACTTTTACAAGAGAATTTTCGGACTCCAACCGATGTTTGGAACAAAACTGAAAAACTCAGTTCCTCTTTTACCCTACTCAACGTTATCAGTATCACAGGTTATCAGTTTTTATATCTTCGAAGAGGACTCTTGACTGTGATCGAAATGTACAAAATAAATCTACCATGGGATGAAAACTGGTAAAAACGAAGAGATAATACATTATACGGCTTTGTCCCTCTACCTTATTCTAGATGCAATATCCGACTAAGCTCCGACTGAAGAACTACATCTTCGACAAGGATTTAATTCGCTGTTTTGCCTTAAGTAGGTCTCACGAAATTTTTTATGTGTGAGAACCCCGGGTAAGTACTTCTGACACTAAAATACCCATATCCCACCTTTTACTATTTATATATACATGGAAAAAAAAGAGTTTCTCAAAGACGAGGTCGTTCAGGTTTCTGTATATCAATCTTCGACGACTACAGTCGACACCACCCCCAACCCCCCTACACCGTACAGTCCGAGAGATACTTCGTCTGAACCCCGTTTCCAAACGGATGTCTTATGACCCTCTACGAGAACGCTAGCCGTAAACACCATCCATCCACTTCCTCCTTCCTATGTCGTCTCTCTTTTAAACCCGGTACTCTGTCAGTGGTTCTAGAACCTACTAAGCTTCCTCTGGAGACCTAGATCTTATCGAGACGTATCGACAGGTTTAATCCCATTTCTTCTACCCGAACGGATAAAGGAACGACTACTCATTTTCTTACACCGATGCGGACCCCAGTCCCACCCCACAATATAGCCCACACCACCACGAGAACCATCTCCTCTCAGAGGTCCCTCTCTGAGTCAATACTCGACCGTCAACGTTTGAGAGAATCGTAGACCCCCTGACTCAAGAAGTCAGGACCTTCCTCCTGGACCCCAGTCGTGTTTCACAGACGATCTTGGAAGGAGAGTCCTGTAAGTCCAGATGAACTTATTACCCGCAGGACCCTTGTCGAGTATACTCTGACGTACAGGGAGAAAGAGGTCCTCTACGTATGTTTATCTTCAAATTAACTTCATTTGACATAAATGACATTTGACATAAATAAAGATCCCTCCGGAACAAGAAAATTCGTAGGGATAGGAAAAGATTCCCGGTGGGGGTGGGGAACCGACGGAGAGACTGGAACGATGAGTAACGTCATTATCGTGAGTGAAACGAAGTCTACTGATCCACGGTGAACGAGGGAGAAGAAATAGAAACCCATAGGTTACTAGGGGTATTGATAACTCCTCTAGTCAAAACATTACCATGGGGACAACAGTTCACTCTAGATTTCTCCAACCAGTGGTACCTCGAAGAATTGTTAAACGTGGTCACTTAAGTAAGAACAATTCATCATACGCAAGATCCGGAAGAACACCTAGTCTCAGTAGACCTCCTAAAAGATCAAAATAGACCATATGGGTAATAAAGGGTGAAAAGACTACGAGAATTAGGAAGGAAATTGAAATGTCGTGTCATAAAGATGTAGTGAATCACATCCGGAAACGAAGGACTTTTTGGAGGATCATTGTATATAATAGAGACAAGTTGACTCAGGACAAGTTCACAATTTAAGGTATGATAAGAGTATGGATATTTAAGAGGGAATAGACGAAAATACGAGAGGGAAGAAAGTAGGAATCGTTAGTCAGAGTGTGTATGAGAGGCCCAGAGACAATCATGTATAAAGAGGTCCTGGGTATCGAAGAAGTCGGATACTGAAGAAAGGAGGGAATCGTACGGCTTGAGAAGGGTCCGGTTTAAAACAACACTAAATTAAGATCAATAAACTCACGGGTCTTCCCTCCAGTCCCTTCTACGACTTATCTCAGGTACAATAGAACATTCTCATCTAAGGGAGACGAAACAGAAGGTAGTCCCACCCTCACCCCCCTCTTCCTCGTACTCGGAAATTGTTCCTTTTCGTCCAGTGAAGGTATCTCCCAAGTCCCCTTAGACCCCAGAGTCCTAACAACTGACATGGTTGGGTCTATAAGGATAGAACCTAGAGTTCCAGGGTAAAGAAGGATGAGTCTCAGAACTGGAACCTTATAGTCTGGACGGTCCCTACAACTTAATAACCCTTTCTCACCGTTCCTCTCTATTCTTTCTGAAGAAGTCACTAGTTACGTTTCTTTATCTCCTTTTGTTATCTTACCCTTTCTGATCTCTAGAAAAGTTCTTTTAATCTCTATTGTTCCCTTGTAAAGTACTTTTCTACCCGAGTTATTTCCTGTTTTACTATACCTGGATTGTCTTCGTTTCTATAATTTTTCTCTACCGTTCTTATGTGTCTTCTTGACATGTTTTTTCTCGAAGTGCTGGGTCTATTAGTGTTACCAAACTAGTGAGTGGATCTCGGTCTGTAGGACCTTACACTTCAGTTCACCCGGAATCTTCCGTAGTGATGCTTGTTTCGATCACCTCCACTACCTTAAGGTCAACTCGATAAAGTTTAGGACTTTCTACTACGATACTTTCGCGACGTGAGTTAGACGGTCGTTTAAACCTTTTGAGTCGTCACCGGTGTCCTGACCTTTTCCAGTCAAAAGTAAGGTTAGGGTTTCTTTCCGTTACGGTTTCTTACGAGTTTGATGACGTGTTAACGTGAGTAGAGTGTGTGATCATCTCATTACGAGTTTTAAGAGGTTCGGTCCGAAGTCGTTATGCACTTGGTACTTGTAAGTCTACAAGTTCGACCAAAATCCTTTCCGTCTTCTTTGTCTCTAGTTTAACGGTTGTAGACAACCTAGTAACTTTTTCGTTCTCTAAAGGTCTTTTTGTAGATAAAGAAGAAATAACTGATACGGTTTCGGAAACTGGTACACCTAGTGTTATTTGACACCTTTTAAGACTTTCTCTACCCTTTTGGTCTGGTGGACTGGACGGAGAACTCTTTGTATATACGTCCGGTCCTTCGTTGTCAATCTTCACCTGTACCTTGTCGCTGACCAAGGTTTATCCTTTTCTTCATACAGTTCCGACATATAACGGTAGGACGAATAAATTGAAGATACGTCTCATGTAGTACTCTTTGAGACCCGACCTTCTTCGTGTTCGACCTTAGTTCCAACGACCCTCTTTATAGTTATTGGAGTCTATACGTCCACTGTGGTGGGAATACCGTCTTTCACTTCTCCTTGATTTTTCGGAGAACTACTTTCACTTTCTCCTCTCACTTTTTCAACCGAATTTCTAGTTGTAAGTCTTTTGCTTCTAGTACCGTAGACCAGGGTAGTAAAGTACCGTTTATCTACCCCTTTGTCACCTTTGTCACCGTCTGAAATAAAAACCCCCGAGGTTTTAGTGACGTCTACCACTAACGTCGGTACTTTAATTTTCTGCGAATGAGGAACCTTCTTTTCAATACTAGTTGGATCTGTCGTATAAGTTTTCGTCTCTGTAATGAAACGGTTGTTTCCAGGTAGATCAGTTCCGAAACCAAAAGGGTCATCAGTACATACCTACACTCTCAACTTAACACTTCTTTCGACTCGTGGTTCTTAACTACGAAAACTTGACACCACAACTTCTTCTGAGAACTCTCAGGAAACTTAACGTTCCTCTAGGTTGGTCAGGTAGGATTTCCTATAGTCAGGACCCACAAGTAACCTTCCTGACTACGATTTCGACTTTCAGGTTAGGAAACCGGTGGACTACACTTCTCAACTGAGTGACCTTTTCTGAGACTACGACCCTCCCTAACCCTCGTCTTCATCTTCCCCTACTGTCTCCTACTCTACCGACGTACCGTAGTGACTGAGTTACCTGTACTCAAACTCATTTGAGGCCCTCAACCACTACCTGTCCCTCCGGACCGCACGACACTAAGTACCCCAGCGNCCCTCCGGACCGCACGACGCTAAGTACCCCAGCGTTTCTCAGTCTGTGCTGACTCGCTGATTTTACTTGACTTGACTACGATGAGAACAAGAATGTCCAACACTCGAGTTAAGAGTCGGAACAGAGAGAAGGTCACCGTCCTCTACTCTCAGTAAAACGTTTCGTCCGAAACTGAAGTGTGAATCAGAACCCACTACTTGGGAATAATAAGGAGAGAAGAGACATAAAACGTTCACGGAGTAAATGATCTGTCCGATTTGTAAGGCAAAACGATCATCGGTAGGGTCAAGTGGTTGTCACTTTCAAAACGGTTTACGATCCAAAGTAGGTACGAAATGGAGGATTCCTAATAATAATTGACCAAACACCTAACAAGTCGAGTTTTTATATTAGAAACCGAGTGAAAAAAACTGGTGAGGATCGTGTAGTTGACAGTGACTAGTCCAAAGAACCCATTACCATTAGAGACCTCTCTGAGAAATTTTTTAAAAAAAATAAAAATCAACCTCCTATTAACGAAAGGTCTACAAGTTCAACCAAAATCCTTTCCGTCTTCTTGGTCTCTAGTTTAACGATTGTAGACGACATAGCAACTTTTTCGTTCTCTCAGGGTCTTTTTGTAGATAAAGACGAAATAACTGATACGGTTTCGGAAACTGGTACACCTAGTGTTATTTGACATCTTTTAAGACTTTCTCTACCCTTATGGTCTGGTGGACTGGACGGAGAACTCTTTGAATATACGTCCAGTCCTTCGTTGTCAATCTCGACCTGTACCTTGTTGTCTGACCAAGGTTTATCCTTTTCCTCATGTAGTTCCGACATATAACAGTGGGACGAATAAATTGAAGATACGTCTCATGTAGTATTCTTTACGACCCGACCTTCTTTGTGTTGGACATTAGTTCTAACGGTCCTCTTTATTATTGGAGTCTATACGTCTACTCTGATGGGAATGCCGTCTTTCACTTCTTGTTGATTTCTCGGAGAACTACTTTCACTTTCTCCTCTCATTTTTGAGACCGAATTTCGAGTTGTAAGTCTTTTACTTCTAGTACCGTAGACCAGGGTAGTGAAGTACCGTTTATCTACCCCTTTGTCACCTTTGTCACAGTCTGAAATAAAAAAACCCGAGGTTTTAGTGACGTCTACCACTAACGTCGGTACTTTAATTTTCTTGGAACAAGAAAACTTCCTTTCAATACTGGTTGGATCTGTCGTATAATTTTTGGTCTCTATAATGAAACAGTTGTTTCCAGGTAGATCAGTTCCGATACCAAAAAGATCATCAGTACATACCTACACTCTAAATCTGATATTTCTCTCGACTCTCGGTTTCTTAACTACGAAAACTTGACACCACAACCTCTTCTGAGAACTCTCAGGGAACCGGACGTTCCTCTAGGTTGGTCAGGTAGGATTTTCAGGACCCACAAGTAACCTTCCTGACTACAACTTCGACTTTCAGGTTATGAAACCGGTGGACTACGCTTCTCGACTAAGTAAACTTTTCTGGGACTACGACCCTTTCTAACTTCCGTCCTCCTCTTCCCCTACTGTCTCCTACTCTACCAACCTACCATAGTAACTGAGTTACCTGTACTTATACCCATTTGAAGTCCTCAACCACTACCTGTCCCTCCGGACCGTACGACGTCAAGGACACCAACGTTTCTCAGCCTGTTCTATTCACTGACTTGACTTGACTTAACACAACCAAAGACGGTATATAGTTACACTTAGTCGGTATCCATATGTATACAGGTGAGGAGGACTTGGAAGGAAAGTGGGGGATAGGTGAGGAGATCCAACAGGGTCTCGAGGGAGGTAGTATGTCATTTAAAGATAACCGATAGATTAAATTGTATACTATTACGTACTCAAAGTTACGAGGAGAGTTAGATACGGTGGGAGAGGAAGGGGGTGACACACGTATTTAGACAAGAGATGTACGATATACAGATAACGACGAGACGTTTATCCAAGTAGTCATGTAGAAGGATTATATACACAATTATATACTATAAACAGAAAGAGAAAGACTGAATGAAGTAATATCAATTACCCGAGATCCAAGTAGATGGAATAATCTTGACACAGTTTATACAAGGAAAAATACCAGCTCATTATAAGGTACCACATATACATGGTGTTGAAGAAGTAGGTAAGTAAACAGATACCTGTAGATCCAACGAAGGTACAGTAGTGATAATATTAATTACTACACTACTTGTGACCTCACGTACACAGAAAAATTTAATACGAAAGGAGTCGTATATACGGGTCATCACCCTAATAACCCAGTACGATGACGATGACGATTCAGCGAAGTCAGCACAGGTTGAGACACGCTGGGGTACCTGCCGTCGGGTGGTCCGAGGGGACAGTGACCTTAAGAGGTCCGTTCTTGTGACCTCACCCAACGGTAAAGGTTGTATACCATCAAAATAAAGATCAAAAATTTCCTTGAGAGGTATGACCAAAGGTATCACCGATATAGTTAAACGTAAGGGTGGTTGGTACGTTCTCCCAACGAAACCTATTGAGAGCACCCTTTCTCTTCCTTAGTCCTCTCACATCTCATTCTATACTATGTAAACACTGGTTTTGGGGTCGTTTCGGGTACCAAATGAGACCTCAACCCCCACAAAGACGTTACAATAGAGGTTAATCCCGTCCTCTACACGGAAATATCGAGACTGTCAGTAATCTACATCGAACGAGGTCCTCCCACTATACGCAAATCCAATCCTTTAAAAGAAATTGTTTTGTTTAGAGATGTCGTCCTAAGTTATGACTCAACAGTCGGTAGGTGTGACAATCGTCAACACTATAGTCACGAAGTGAGAACTTTACCATCTCCGGAGACCTGTCAAGTCGTCTCATGTAATCTCTTTCTTTTCGTTCAACCTCGAAACTGGAGATTCAATAAATGTATTTTATCTAATTCAGACTAAAAAAACCACGATACGTCTGTTTATGTTATACATCTTAGTAAACTCTAACTCTGAATTGTGATTACACTTAAAGTTCTCTACTTTCTCTTTAACAACCTATACTGAGGTTAATATGTTTAATTTTTTAAGGAGGACTACCACCAGACACATAAGAACGGTGGAAAAGAATTATAGAAGACGAAGACAATCCAGGGATGGTAAAGACAGGAAATAACTCGGGTAGAAACGTACTTTACAAGGGAACCATAGAGATTAAAAGAACTTCTGTAGAGATCAGAAAGGTTAAGATAACAAAAGGAGATAAAGAAACGTAACTAACGACTCCTTCCGAAAGAATAGAGAGGGACGATAAGAAACCTTGAGACGTAAGTTTACCCATATAGAAAGAAAAAGAGGAAACGAAAAGTGAAGAGAAGAAAAGTGTCCATAAACATTCCGGAGGAGTCTGTCGGTCAAACGAACAAACGAAAAGAAAAAGAACCCCTACCAGAACTAAAGACAGAGGATATGTTACAGTGTTTGGAGGTAGGTATCAAGTAGTATGGGAGACAGATAGTCTAGATCAGGGAATTTAGATAAAGAGTGAAGGTGACATATCAGTATTCCCTAAACTAAATCCAGTATGGACTTACCAGATCACCAAAAGAGGTGAAAGAAGTTAAAGTCAGACTTAAAACGTTATTCCTCAAGTACTAGACTCGGTGTCAATCGAGGGCCAGAACAAAAACGACTGACATGTCTCGAAGAGGTAGAGACCGACGTTTCTTATATTAGTTAGACTAAAGCCACAGTTGGTAGACCACGACAGGTACACATCTCAGAAGAAACCACAACAACCTTCTCCCACAAACGATACTGGTCACGCAAGACAACCGTCTTGAGATAATCGGAAACGAGACGAAGTAAAACATGAGGTTCCGGTTTAAACGGACAATGAGGTCCACAAAGAACTGAAGGATGAAAACGTAAGGTCAGGGGATTTTGTTTTTCCTGTAGAAAACCCCCACAATCAAGATCTTCCAGAACATCCAGAAGTATCTTGACGAGTTGAAGTCGAAGAAGTCGTAATGACAAACCCCATATCTGAACCTAATGGCACTATAACTTACCAAACGGAACCTTTGCTTGTCTCTAGTAAGACAACAAAAACTCTAACGTAGGTTCATGACGTAAAACCTGAGAAGACAACTGGTACTACCGATGAGGTAAAGAAGATTCCCTAAGGACGGGTGTCATCATCTATATTACCAGTAGACTCAATTTAAGTGGTATGGTGAAGTATCGTTTATCTACCCCTTTGTCACAGTCTGAAATAAAAAGACCCGAGGCTTTGGTGACGTATACCACTAACGTCGGTACTTTAATTTTCTGCGAACGAGGAACGTTCCTTTCAATACTGGTTGGATCTGTCGTATAATTTTTCGTCTCTGCAATGAAACGGTTGTTTCCAAACAGATCAGTTCCGATACCAAAAAGGTCATCAGCACATACCTACACTTTCAACCTGACACTTCTTTCGACTCGTGGTTTCTTAACTACGAAAACTTGACACTATAACCTCTTCTGAGAACTCTCAGGGAACCTGACGTTCCTCTAGGTTGGTCAGGTAAGATTTCCTCTATTCAGGACCCACAAGTAACCTTCCTGACTATAACTTTGACTTTCAGGTTATGAAACCGGTGGACTACACTTCTCGACTGAGTAAACTTTTCTGGGACTACGACCCTTTCTAACTCCCGTCCTCCTCTTCCCCTGCTGTCCCCTATTCTTCCAACCAACCATAGTGGTTGAGTTACCGGCACCCAAACCCACCTGAGGCCCTCAACCAGTACCTGTCCCTCCGGACCACACGACGCCAAGTACCACAACGTCTCAACCTGTGTTGACTCGTTGACTTGACTTGACTTGACTACCACCGGTGGAGAAACTTTAAAAGGAAAAGAGAATTAGAATCTCTCGGACTCCAATAATTAAAGACAACCTGTACTCAAACCCGTTCGAGGACCTCTACCACTTCCTGTCCCTTCGGACCTTACGACGTCAGGTCCCCCAGTGTTTCTCAGTCTGTACTGACTCTTGACTTGTCGTTTATAGGACTTTCGTGACATCAGGTACGAGAATGTCTTATGATCTAGTTGTCTACACAACGAATAGAAGGTCCATTCACCTAACATTCCGATAAGGGTCCGAACTAGTTAACATTTAGGAAGGTGACTAAATTACTCTCGACTCACCTCCCTCGTCCTCCCTCTCTTCCTTTTTGTCGTGGTGTACTATATATACATATTTAATATCATCCGTAGAGTTAAAGTCTTTACAATTTTATACGTATTAATACCACAGGGAGTCACGCCCCTGTTATGTCATACTCCGGCACCACTCACGATATTATTTTACTGTGTTAATATCCTTTTCGGTCTCTTTCTCTCTGGTAAGATCTTTATTATCCTTTTCGGAGTCCCCTCTCCATTTTAAACTCATTCCGGAACTTCTTTTTTTATATCGTGTGAATTCTTACGAACACTAAGATACCAATAACTGGAAATTTTGCACATAAATAGATAAGTCGGACCAGATTAGATCATCTATTTTAGTGTAAAATAACAAGGTAAGAAATAAAATCGACTTAGAATATCATATAATTTAAACACCCCTAGATTAATAACTAGGTAAATGTAATATAACAATAAACCGATAAATTCACTATAAATGTATAGATAGTACAATACCACAGTCCTCTGGAATGTCGTTTCTTTCGGACAATTTTATAGTCGTCTCGTTTACCACAAATGTAAACGAAACGATGAACAATTGTAAACGGTTAACTCGTAACATTAGAGAATCATTGTTGTCCCTGTTTTATTACTTAAACATCGATCATACTGTATCAATGAATTTTAAACGTTATTTCGTCACCTATATTGCCTTAAGGGTCATTGATAGTGTAATGTAGACACTCACCATCTTGGCCTATTCCTTCTTTATTTTAATACCCTACTTTAGTGTTATAAAACCGTTTAGGATTTTGTAAAAACTTAATTTCACGAAGAAAGAGGATGAATATCTTAATTATACACGAATAATAATTTTTGCGTCTTTTATGTCTCTTCACTTTTAATCCCATTTAATAAGTGGGTATTAAAAACACTCTATCCTTGTCGTCGTACCGTTAACTTTCATCTTTACTACGGCACGTTTCACTATAAACTTATAATAATACCTTTTAATTCAGAGTCTAATTTTGTGTGTGTGTGTGTGACGCAGGATATTAAGTTTAGACTTTTATTTTGAGTGAGGGAGGAGGAAAAGAAAAAACAAAAACAAAAAAGGGTTGGTTGATTGGGGATCACTTATTGTACTATTAGGTGAAAAGGTTCCGATTATCTTGTTCCTCGTTCTTTCCGACGGTATGGTTGTGCACACTCAAAACTTGTATTGTCCTTTAAGTCCTGCTCAAGTGTCGACCAGGGTGTCGTGATAGGACTCTTGACAACAAGAAGAGGTTTTCTTCACAGACTGTAACCAGGACTGTGAAGTCTCAGTAAAGTCTCGGGGGGAGAATCAACGGTAACAATGTCACTACATGTTGTATATTATTCTAAACAACTAAATCCTTTTTGGTGTAGTGTATATTTTTACAGGTAAACATTGATAAACTGGTCAGATAGAAATTTCCCTAAACTGACGTAGAGGATTTAGAAAGACTTTGATTTAGAGAGACCACAAGTAACATCCAGATGAGACATTTAGAATTACCTTCCTCATTTCTATGTTTACCAGTCTCTTATCTTCGTCTTAAAACCCGTTTCGTGGATATGTCACTCATGACTCCCATACTGAATCTTGTTCTCGGTACAGGACTTTCATTCGATATAATACCTCCGTCTACCAGTTTACTTATATATAGTAAGTGGCATTGAACCAGATTTGATTAATGGATTTACGTTCTTTGTCTACAGACCCATCGAAACATTTACTATATACCCACAGAAATGTCACATTGGTTTTAATACCGTCGATAATTTTACGATGACTACAGGTTTTTATCCCCCTTTTCATACAATCTATCATAAAATATTAGAAAAAAGGGAGAGTCCTTAAGTTTCGGAGAATCGTCGTCCTTATACTGTACACGTATAATCATTGGTATTTTGTCCTGATAAACACTCTAGCGAATGAGACGTTTCCAGCAACCCCATGGAAATAAATTTAATAACAAAAATACCTGATCTGACATATGGACGCTGGACTTTTTACGTGGAACTTCCAAAGGTCACGGGTCCGTCCTAGACAAGACTATTTGTGACTTTGTAAATGATACAGGAATTTTCCTTCGGTTACCCTTTTCATTCCGGACTGGAGTCTCTCTGTTTGAATCCGAAGAATTTGAAGGTTAAATCGAACCACAGACTACTTATTTGTATCACAAATACTTTTGGATACGTACATCATAGACACGTGAACAAGATTAATCCCCCGAAACAAAACTAGTGTATCTTTTGTAAATTATTCATTCCAGAAGATTCACGAAAGATGAAAGGAAACAAAAGGGAAGAATAATTCTTTACATAGATTGTATGTTTTTTCATATCTCTCGTCATATTGTTTGTGACAAGGATTGATAGCTCTAAATTATTTACGACCATGAAACGGTAAAATCAAGTTTAGAAAATACCCCTTCACCACCCCTCTTGTTTCGTGAGACTTATCTCGACCCTTCCTGAAAAGGTTCGGGTAAGGAGAGAGAGGAGTTCAAGTCAAGTCAAGTAAAGTTAGCGAGTCGACACACACTGAAAAACACTGGGGTACTTGACGTCGTGCGGTCCAGAGGGACAGGTAGTGGTTGAGAGCCTCAAATGGGTTTGAGTACAGGTAACTCAGCTGCTACGGTAGATTGGTAGAGTAGGAGACAGCAGGTGGGAATAGAACTTCAATTACACATAAGAAGTAAAAGTTCTAAAATATAACCTGATCCACGTACACATACGTACTTGTTTGGTGTATGATCTATGTGTCTCAATAAGTCTTATATCTCTATTTACTGTGGTAATGATATGTACAAGATGTTGAACGAAAAAATAAGTCGTGACACAAAATATTGTGAAAAGACATAACTATACTCACCTAGATCTAGAAATAAAATTAGTACCAAATCTTAAGATAACATACTCTATATGACATCCAATAAATAAAAAATCTCCTGAAAAGAAAATTACACCTGGTAAAAATTTCAGAAATAACTTAAACAATGTTATCATGAAGACAAAATACAAAACCAAAAATAAAAATATAAAACCGGACCTCTATATACCCTAGAATCGAGGGGTTGGTTCCTAGTTTGGGTACGGGGGACGTGACGTTCCGCTTCAAAATTGGTGACCTGGTGGTCCCTTCATGACTATACGACATCTAATAAATACGTAAATTACCTAATAAATAGGTAAAGATAGAAACTTATAAAAACAAAAATTAAAAATAAATTATGGTTGCTATGAGGTCATAAGTAGAAACGTGGATCTTCATCTTAACGGGTTAGTATATTAGAATAAAAAAAACAATTTTTTAAAAAAAAGTATAAATAAACTCCCTCAATTTAAAGAATTATTGTCGGACAACAAAAATATATGACGTTTATAGAGGAACTTCAGATGTCAAATAAAAATTTGTAATAAACACAAAAGAAAACAAGGATCACTTTAAATTGTTAGGAAAAGATATATTGACCACGAAAAACAGAAAGAATAATCTAAATCATCTCATTGAAGATTAAAGATTATTTTGGCAATCACAAACCAAAAAGTGTAAATTTAGAAGTAAACCCTACGAACCCGTTTCACACTTTATCTCTAGATTAAATTATAATAAAAGATATACTTTTGGTTAAATAGGTAATACTGAAAACGTATAAGGTGAAAAAAGAATGGACAGACATTACAGTGGTAAAAGTATACGGTCCAAGGACATACTCCTTCTGTAGTGACCCGTACGAGTCAGTATAGGTTGGGAACGTTGGGGTACCTGATATCGGGGTACCGAGGAGACAGGTACCCTAAAGGGTCCGTTCTTATCACCTCACCCGACGGTAAAGGAGGAGGTCCCCTAGAAGGGCCGGATTCCTGACTTGGACGTAGAGACCTCAACCGTCCGTCTATAAAATGGGGACTCTGTGGTCCCTTAGGGATCTGTAATGATCGTGAGTGGTTACAGACTAATAGGACAGGAAGGACCTATGGGTTTCTACGTTGGAGGGTAGACGAGAGTCAAGACGTCCTGGCACATTGATCGTTACTGGTTACTGGACACTCGTCTTTCGTGCACACAGTTAAGACTCCGCTTTGACTTTTAAATAACTAGTCAGAGAGTCGAAGGGACTTCTTACAACTCTACCGTCTTTTCTTTCCTCGACGGACCTAACAATTTAATGGAACACCAGTAGACATCATTCTCACGGAAGTCATACTTGTTCTTCATTTGACATTCACGATTTAGAAACTCTAAAGACCTGTATAAACATAATTGAATAGGACTAATTATGTGGTACGAAGACTAAGACCTAAGAGATAAAAGAAGGTGACCAGGTATGGTATGACAGAAATAATAAAACTGAAATACCCTTTAGAACCGAAGATTATCTCGTTCAGAGATAGTAGGAAAAGAAGGAATAGAAGAAACTGAAAAATGGAAAGGTTTACTTAAAATATTAATAATAGTTCCCGTTACTTTAACGACGGCTCTGATACTAATCTCAAAATAATTTAAACACGATATTCAACCCTTCTTCACTGTAGGAGTAATATAACTCAGAGGATAGGTTTCCGTACTATTTTAAAGAGGTAAGTAATCCAAATCGATATAATTTTACGACAAAAACATCTAGTCTTTACAAGTTTTTTCGTCTGAACTCGTTTACCTGTCCGTAAAGAACAAAACGAATCTAGTAGAGTCGCATTAGTTCTACAATATAGAGGGATTTAATTAAATATTTAAATTACGTTAGGATTATTTTCGTGGTATGGTTGTTCGAGGAAAAGTGTCGACCTACTTAACTAAGATTTGAATTATCTCCTTTTAATTGTGTACTCTTATAAATCTTTTTGTGACTTTTCCTTCTTCATACTCTTTTCTGATTGAGATGGTCAATAGGCTCTTGTGAGATTTCGGAGACACTAATAAATCTCATCGTTCCTTGACCATTGTCTTAACGTTCAGGTCCCTGAAGGGACCACCAGGTGATCGATTCTGACGTACAAGGGTTACGTCTCCCGGGGCCACACTAGGAACACTAAGGAGTATGGTGTCACTTCTAGTTTCTAGGGTACACGGTGGTTGATTCGGGGCCAAGTCAGTTTATTTATTTTTATTTGTAATTTTTTTCTTTATCATAGTTTTAATTTTTTTCCTTTTAAGTATGTATTTGACGGATGTAGTTCCTAAGATCATGTACTCTTTCCACCATAGAGTTCAATAACCCCGTTTCTAATCGAAAAAAGGTTGGTTTACCACAACTTCGTACTGTTGACCTATTGGTCAACCTTTTACTATTTTAATCTTAGTAACGAGTATGGTGTATGTTCTTATTTAATGTGTAATTGACTTCTAGATTTATATTTTTATTTTTTGATGTTTATACTTTATTTTTTGTCTATCTAACTCTTAAAAACAAATTAATGACGAGTTATAAGAAATTTTACAACTATAGTTCTTTCTAATTCTTTCTTTTTAAACTCTTTAAGAATGTTTAATTTCCTCTTATTTCGTCGTACTATTTATTCACATCACACACTAGGAACTAACCTAGGACATGACCTCCTATTTCTATATAATAACTTTGTCATCCTTTTTAACTGATACCTGTCTACTATTCTATTTTTATAAGGTAGGAACAATTTAAAGGACTACAACTATTGAGACGATATGTCACCTATGTATTCTCTTTTTGGAAGCATCCTTCATGTTTAATTTCATAATTCCCCATATAGATAGATAGATCTATTATTACAAATAAGTCACAGTAATACTGGTAAATCGGGAGAGACCACCGAGTCTACCATTTCTTAGACGGACATCACACCTTCTTGTCCCAAGTTAGCAACCCAGCCCTTCTAGGAGACCTCGACCTTTACCGTTTGGTGAGGTCATAAGAACGGCCCTCTTAAGGTGACTGTCTCCTCGGACTACCCCAACGTCCCAGCCTGTGCCGACTCGTTGACTCAAAGTCATACTGGTAAATCACACAAAGGTCAACAGACGATAATACTTGTTGTGAGATACCTATAAGAACATACACAGAAAACCACGCGTGTCCTTTCGAAAAACAATACCATAAACGAACTTTAATTTGACGACTTGGTGTCCCACATACTTAAAAATTTGAAATAACCTTTTACACCTACAGTGTGTAGTCACACACATTCCCGACGACAACGGGGAGTAGGAACGGCTGTGCACCCTGACATACTGAAGTGTAAAAGACTGTTAGATCACTCACATTTACCGTGTAAAGACACCAAAGTCAGACGTAAAGGAACTAAAGATTATTCCCTTGTTGTGAAAGTATGCAAAAACTGAGACAAAAGGGAAGTAACTTTACGAATAAGTACGGAAACAGATAATTGAATCAAAAGAAAAATGAAACTCCTCAAGTTTTATAAAACGTATCATTCGGAGACAAATGATATACTTAACGTTTATAGAAGATGGTTACTTATCTAATAACAGTAGACAAGTTATTCCGGAAAATTTCATGTCTTTAAAATTTGAAACCACATCAGTTTTCATAGTCACTAAAGGAAACATCAAACAGATATATAAACCAGTATTACTTCATTCAAGAAAGGAATTGAATTTAAATTTTTTTCTTCAAAATAAACTTTAAAATTGGACTTAATTTATCTAAAAAACCGATATAACACTCTCTAAATCGAGATATGGGTTATTTGTACCAGTTAACAGGTTCGTGGTCAATAAACTTTTAGGGTAAAAAGTGATTATACGTTTCACGGAAGATACTATATAGTTATATATACACCAAATCAAAGACCTGATCAAATAAATAAATAAAAAGGGTGTCGTACGATGCTATGTAAAAGTATTGGTCTTGAATCGTAGACGACCCTGTTCCGTGGGTTAGAAAAAGAGGGAGAAAAATACATCTGACAAAAACAAAAGATGACAGCCGTTGGAACCAAAAATTATGTTTAGAATCTTAGTTCTATACATTTGTAGACTAACTCTAAAACTACCCTTAATGTAACTAGGATACATATCTAAACCTTTTTTAACTACAGAAATGATGTTATCAAAAAGGTAAGTCCTGACATCATGTAAAGAGGTAAATACGTAATAAAGGAAAATACAGGATCGTTACATAATTTTCAGGAAAATAGGTCACTAGGATGTAAACGTCACCTTCCCGGAGTAAGGTGTAGTCAAGACGAACGGAATAGATGACCATTATAGGAGTTTGAGACCGTTCGGTATTTAGTTTAGTTATAAAAATTTGTCGAAGAAGTTTTAAATTATGAGACCACTAGTTTCAACTATCAATATCGACATGTGTCTTGTATAATTTATTTCTTTTAGACATTATTCAAAGGCAAATGAACTTTAATTTTACCCAACTCTGTTACTCCTAAGATTGGACTCCGTAAGGAAAAAATAATTGGAGAAGGGGTTAGAATAAAGATCTTGTTGAGACTTTGAAGAAAAGGTAACCTTAGAAGAGTATAGTCGAAGAGAAGTTCTTATAGGTACATTTAGGATGAAAAGGGGGATCTGAGATTATAATGTAAGTACGAAACAAAAGGTTATAGGGTTTATGAGTTTTCGTTCCTCCAGGGGGGAGAATTAAAAATAATCGTCTTAAGGTTTGTCTTTTAAACGTCGTTATCATTTGTTGACGTAGGGACGTTAGATCAAAGAAATCAATAATTATAAAGGGGTGTAAACTATAGAGATCGATAGTGGATAGATAGGTAGGTTAAATAGAATGAGACAATCTGGACGGTACCGTGTTATGGTATTTGACCCACCGAATTTGTTGTTTCAAATAAAAGGAGTCAACACTTCAAGTAACGGTAGGTCAACACAGGAGTATAGTGGTAAAGAAACATGTACATGAGGACAGAGAAAGAAAAGAATATATCTGTAGTCAGAATGAACTATTTCTGGAGGAAGAATACTATATTGGAATCGATGAAGAAATTTTCGGTAGAGTCTCATGTCAGTGTAACCACTAATACCGAAGTTGTATACTTAAATTTCCCCTTAGTGTTAAGTCAGGTATTGACATACATACAGAGATAGGTAGATAGTAGACAAATAGAATAATTTTGAAAAGTTACATTTAAAGTCAGAAAACTGGAAAATAGGAGTTTATGAAATTGTTTATAGAGGATTTTTATTTTCGTAAGAAGACGTATTGTTCATGGTAATATAGTGGGTTCTTTTCTTTGTGAGGATTGTTTTGGTAGGTTATAGTTGAGGTATAAGTTTAAAAGAATCGTCACTCAAAAGATGAAGAGGGAAGATACAGACAATCAATCATAAGAAGATTCTAACCGAAAATAGTAGTTGGTCTATATTTGAAAGTCAAGTCAACTCAAGTCAAGTCAACGAGTCAACACAGGTTGAGAAGCACTGGAATACTTAGTGTCGTGCGGTCCGGAGGGACAAGTAGTGGTTGAGGGTCTCAAGTGAGTTTGAGTACAGGTAGCTCAGTCACTACGGTAGGTCGGTAGAGTAGGAGACAACAGGGGAAGAGGAGGACGGGGGTTAGGGAGGGTCGTAGTCTCAGAAAAGGTCACTCAGTTGAGAAGAGTACTCCACCGGTTTCATGACCTCAAAGTCGAAATCGCAGTAAGGAAGGTTTCTTGTGGGTCCCGACTAGAGGTAATCTTGCCTGACCTACCTAGAGGAACGTCAGGTTCCCTGAGAGTATATTTGAAATCAAAGAGGATTTGTCCGTTCAATTTAATCTCGTACCTAAGGATGGGACCCTAAGGATCATTACGTTCCTATGTGAAGTCTTCAAAACACTTAGATCACTTTAACATATATACATGTAAAAAAGAACCTTCCTCCAGGTATCATATGAGTCTAAGAGTTTCCATAGACACACACAGTGAATCAGTTACAGACTGAGAAACACTGGGGTACCTGACATCGGGTGGTCCGAAGAGACAGGTACCCTAAGAGGTCCGTTCTTATGGCCTCTTTACCTAACGGTAAAGGAAGACGTCCCCTAGAAGGACTGGGTCCCTACCTTGGGTCTAGAGGACGTAACGTCCGTCTAAGAAATGGTAGACTCGATATTCCTTCAGGTGGTTTCCGTAGATAGTATAAGTTTTGTAATTCTTGATGAAAACATTTAAAAGAAGTAATAGGTCACAGTATATACCTCGAGAAACACAACTAAATCTGAATTCTTAATATGGTAGAATCTTTATAACTATATAAGACAAATTCTTACACATAATGATAAATTTCCGGTTTATCCTCTATATTCTAAACCTTTTCACTTCCCTTTCTTTACGTCGATAATTAGTCCTAGGTCAATTACTACGATAACACTTCCTATTACTAAAGAATCGAATTTATTATAAGTTATAGAACTCGTACTCATGGTAATTCCCTTTAATCACTGACACGACCGAAGAAACAATCAGACATTTTAATTTTGTACGGGATTTTTAATTTCGTAGTAGAAAACTTCTGTCCGTGATTACTGAGACCCTGACTGTCCAATCAAATCAAATTCGTAGAGTATCTACTAATTTCAATTACTCACTTCACATATTCGTCCTGAGATGAATTACTTACACGATTAACAAAAAGAACGACGTTTATAATCACGACGAAAATTGGTGTTATATGTCTTCTAATCGTCGGTTAAGTAATATGAAACAAATTACTCAATGTAAATATGTTATATTACCGTAACAATTTCAGTATATCATCGGAAGAATTATAAGTTTCGTGAAATGGTCTCGTATGATAAAATTCGAGTTTCGGTAGGAAACAGTCTTCCCTTCCGCCCTTATCATATGGATAAATTTCGTACCACCAATGTTCGGGTCTGAGACTTAAGGACGACGGATTCAGACTCAGGACACAGACGGTAAATGGTCGACAGGTTAGACTCTTTTCAATAACTACGAGACTTAGAGTCAACAGAGTAAGTTTTTTACCTTACTCACTACATAGATGAAGTATCCCACAATAACCTAAACCACTTATTGTCGAATGTTTCCTAAATTTCATCACGACTCATGTGACGTTCGGAGTACTTTACACAATAATTTTTATAGTATCCTATAGTATACACCTTAGACTTTTTTTTACTATGTGTACTTGAATAACTGTTTTGTCTTTGTCTGGGTGTCTGTATCTTTTTCTGAATACCAATGACTTTCCCTTTCTTCCCCTCTCTCTCTATTTAACTCTTAAACCCTAATTGTCTATGTGTGGTGAGATATATTTTATCTATTTGTTGTTCCTGAATGACATATTATCGTGTCCCTTGATATAAGTTATAGAATATGATTCAATATTACCTTTTCTCAGAGTATTTATTACATGTATAAAAATATATACGTATGTATATTAACTTGGTGAAACGATATATGACTTTATAACATTCAGTTGATATGAAGTTATTTTGTTTCAATTTGACAATTTATAAATTCGTTTTTAATAGTCAATGTAGAGATGGAAGTACTAGGTAAGAGGTGTCTCGTAGGTGTTACTAAAAAATTTTGGTTCTTAGGTAAGTACGGTGGACTGACGAATTTTATGAGACTCCTGAAGGATAACGTTCCTCTCACTTTATCTTTGATGGGTGGCACCGGTACAGTCATATCGAGTACGGAGTAAGACGTGAGAGTAGGAAGAGAGACGTAGGGCCGAGACACGAGATCTGTGTAATCAGAGGAAAAACAAAGAGTTTATACGAAAAGACGAATTTGGAAAGACAGGCCTGGTGGGAGGAAAGTCTAAGAGTCTGACGAGGACTGAGTGTAGAGTTTAGTCACGTCTAAGTCCTGGGGTCTTACGGAAGAGACTGGCTGGATGTAGTTAATGTGAACCGGTTCCGGTCCCGGGAGGGACAAATTGTTTACTTACTTATCTAAATCCCCTTTGAGTCCCAAGTGTCGTGTGATCGTAGTAACCAAAGACAAAAATAGGACAAAAGAAATATCGTGAATAGTGTATTCGTCACACATTTCTATGTATACATATATAGAAATAGATATATTCCATAAATGAATAGACTATTTAAATATCATAGTGTAGGAAATCTTAAGTCTGAGAGGGACTGAAATTGATCTTAAGAAAGGTACACGAGAGAATCTGTTCTAAGAGTTTTAAGTCACACACAACACGGACAACAACTACTTTTAGTTAGTTATCAGTTAGATACTTTCTTCACCTTAAGAATAAACTCGGTTTAAACTCCTAATATTGGGTCCTTGTCGTTGAGTCTTTTGAGATTCATGACATGGTGGACTATCTTCAGTTCTGTAAAAAAACTCTGTCTCCCGAAAAAACTCTGTCTCCCGACATGAAGTTTACTGAATGATAACTGTCAAACGTACTAGGTCTAGACTTACGGTCACTATAGAATAATTCTTTCTTACAGTAGAAATTCCTTAACAGAATCCTCTTCGACGAGAAGTACCAACTCGTCCTTAAAGACGACTACTCGTCTACGTATTACCTCTGTGTGCTACGTGTCACCTCCCCACTCTCCTCCGGTCTCCCGTCTCTGTTATAAAAAAAATCAAATTTAAAAAGAACAGAACGGTATTTCGGACTTACGTAAAGTCTAGTGGGAGACTCAAAGACTAAGTCGACCAGTCCCTTCTAGAGAACCCCCTTCACTGTAAGTTCAACCCTGTATTTCCTAGATTAGGGGACCCTCGACTTCCTTCTCAAGGTCTATCTCCCTTGTCGTCCATGTTCAGGAGACTCGAGATCACAAACTCACAGTCTTCCCTCCGACCGGACCCACTTCCGACCACCCACTCACCTTTTCTGAGGATGTGACTACAACTTCTTCTCCTTCCCAACCTAGTCCGTCGTGGACTTACCGGTACACCTCCTCCTATCTAAACAAGACTCATGTCACGTTTTCGAAATCTTTCGAAATCCGTCCCTTTTGGACTGGACCAAGTGTATGAAAATTTCGTTGTGAGTCTCTCGGAACATTCCCCTATTTTTACGTCATTATCCTAAGTAAGATGAAGAAGGAAACTTCGTTAGTAGTCGGGATCTGAGAACAGAACGATAAAAAACCTGAGATTTCGACTGTATCTTGATGAAATTCCACCCAACATCGGTGACACCTTTTGCCTAGATACTTAAAGACGTAGCTATGGTCTAGACCTTCCTTCAACACGAGTGTCTGGGACGTATCCCTCGTCGGGTTCGTTGGGCAATGTACCTCCTTAGTATAAGACGGAGTGGACATAGCGGGACCTGGGTCACTGACCTGGTTCTCTCTCTGGTCGTTTCAGTCTGATGTTCGACCGGTCGCGAATCGCTTCACCGGGTGGATCGGGTTGTTCCAGTCACTAGCTCTCGTTTTCGGTGAGGTTTACCTCACGTAAAACACCGTCTTCGTCGTCGTCTACCATCGCCCTCTTCCTCGAGTGTATCTTTCATTGTAACATTCCTACCAATCTTTACTCGTCTTGAATATCCATTCGCATTTTCCGGCTCCTTCTACGGGTCTCGTCTCCCCCTCGGTGCCGTTTTTCTATGACTAGAAGTAGTCACCTCAGTTAATTAAGTACGGTAACCCTTCACCTTAACTTTTTTTGGTTTTCCTGGACCAAGATCCCCTTTCATCCCAGGAGGTCCCACTAGGCAAAGGTCTTCCGGACCTACATCCTGTGGAGGACCCAAGAGACGGAACCACCAGAGTAAAGAAGTAAACAGGATGGGCGGGTGGGGTGGGAGTCGTTTGTCCCTCCACGAAGGGGGTGGATGGAAGTAATGGGGAAACGGTCTTACTTTAGACTGTAGGTGCGACGGGAATCCTTATAGTACAAATGACTCAAGAAGATGTAGGAAGTCTAAATCCTCCCTAGATAGTATTAAATCTGGTCTTATATATCCAGAAGTAACCGTCCACTTCGAAGTCTAAATTCGAACAGAAGTCTCCTTCTTGATTTGTGGATATCATTGTTTATTCCTCTATTGTCCCGAAGGTCTCACTGCGATCACCATTTCTTGGGTAGACGGTTACGTCCTCTACATTCTTTACGTCCAAGCTAAGGACCCAGTCCTTCTAGGGGACCTCTTCCAGTGCCCGTTTGGTGAAGTCATAAGAACGAATCTCTTGGGGTACTGGTCTCCTCGGACCACCTGATGACAGGTCTCACAACGTTTGTCAGTCTGTGCTTGCTTCACTAAATCGTCCGTCCGTCCTCTATTGTCGGGTTTACTGACATTTAATGATATCTTAGTGTGTACGGGAGGATGTTATATTAAACATCTAATAACTCGACGTGTAAATACTAAGTATGTAAATATACATGTATCTTTAAATTTTTTTACATTTTATCAATTACAATGATGTAAAAGTACCTATGTTTTCGCTAGGTAATGAGACAAATCTTACTAAACAATCATTAGGTATTGGGAATCCTGTATTAGGATCTAGGAATCTTCCCGCGTGTTCCGGGTAGAAATACTCGACGAAAAAGAAGAAGAAACAGGAGATTTTACGTTTCTAAGACGGGGTTAACATGTCTTGGTCGATGTTATAGGACTTACCAACACGAGCGAGTACAAATGTGTAGACGAGACCCTTCGGAGGACGGTTGACGGTAGGGGAGACGAGACTCGGTCAAGAGAGGAGACACATAGGTAGTCCGAAACTGGAGTGAAGGAGGAAGTATGACAAGACACAAGGTGACCTAGGGAGACACTGAGTAGAAGAGATCCGACCCAAGACTCGACGGTCCTCCGTCCCTAAGACAGAAAGAGGTCACGGTTAGTGTCATGGTCGACAGGTAGTACACACGGGGGTTTAGTTACAAATGACTCACTTAGATCTTTCACATCGAGGTGATAGTGTTTACCTCATTACTGAACCCCAACCAAACCTTTCTGAAGAGTGAGAGTTGTTAATACGATATCTCTTGCATATGTATACATATGTATCGCATATATATACTCATATATGTATTACTCATATATGTACTCATATATATTTCTCATATATATATTATAGATGTATTAGGAAGAAATGTGCACTAAGGATCTATCACGACATGTTCCTACCGGGTGAGGTACTACAAAAGTTATGGGGTTGAGGATGGAACTTCAGAGTGGATCTTTTTCGTCTGTTCAGCACGTCCGGGAGGGAGATATACACCGCATCTGCTCCTATGTGGAGACGACAGTGTCTCTCGTTACAGAAAGACCAGGGTGATCTCCTACCGAAACTAATCAAAAGTCAGTAAGTGAACCTTGGGTAGAGGAAAGACACCAACTACGAATGTCCAGTCGGGGAGTTTCCACAAAAGAGGGAGTCTCGTCGAGCAGACAAGGGAACACGGCAGGTGGCGTTAAACATGAATCTGTAAGTAAAGAAAAGGCAGAAAGACGGTCGACCTCCACCCTGCCAGCGAAGGAGCAGTGATCCGTTTTACGTCTTACCGTGAAGCAACCGTGACCCACCGGTAAACCGTCCTACGCAAACTCTACTTAATGAGAGACTTATTCACAGTATGAGGATTAACCACACGGGTTGACTTTCTTTTAGTGTATTGAATTAAGAGTTTTTTGTTTGACCCTCTGTCCTTACCGATACTGATAAAATGACCATTCTTTTATCGGTTTTCTCTCACTGAACTGTTTTATTGGTAGTTACTATCCTTATTTTCGGACCTAGGTTTCAAAAGACTGTCCTTCAGTTAAAAAACTTGAGATGTTAGTAGAAATCTCTTTTAAAATCCTCATCACTTTGTACCTACCGTCAAGGTTTCAAGTAGCGTCACCCTTAGTGTAACAGAGACACCAGTTGCGTGTGTTCCCTTCTCTTTCTGTTAATTGTTCCACCGTTACTGTACTACCATCTTTACTGGATTTCTCGAATAACTTGTACATTGACTACAAAAGGGAGGTCAGTGATACGAACAAACGATTCAGTCAAGTCTACACAGGGTGAGAAACACTGGGATATCTGACTTGCCATCGGGCAGTCCGAGGAGACAGGTACGCTAAGAGGTCCGTTCTTAAGACCTCAGCCAACGGTACGGGAGGAGGTCCCCTAGAAGGGTTGGGCCCCTAACTTGGGTTCAGAGAACACAGAGGACGAAACCGACCACCCAAGAAATAGTGATCGGGATGGACCCTTCGAAGGTCAGTGATATTACTGTATTGAATAACATTGTGTAGTTCTGGATTTAGGTATTAAATATGGTTTTTTGTTTTTGTTTTTTTGTTTGGAGGGACATCAGAGTGAACGTACAATACAGTAGAAATCCTTCAAAAAATACTTGACTCAACACAATTGTAACTTCAGAATAGTCAAGTTGTTTTTACTTCTTTTGAGTACCCCGAAGGAACCACCGAGTCACCATTTTTTAGACGGACGGTTACGTTCTCTATACCCAAGCTAGGGACCAGGTCCTTCTAGGGTGTACGGCACCTCGTTCACTCGGGTACACGGTGTTGATGACTCGACACGAGATCTCGGGCACGAGACTCTGTCCTTTTTGGCGAATCTGCTCTTCGGATACGTGTTGATCCCTCTTCGGGGGAGAATGGTGTTAATGTCTTTCGGGAACGTAGTTGCCTCTGGGTCGTGTCAGTTTTACTTATTGATTTATTTAAATTTTTTTCTTACTTCTTTTGAGTTTACGTGTTAAGACAAGACCGTCCTGATAAATAACCCACTCTTGGTTAGTTTTACTCCGAGACTCAAATAATAAGATCAAAAATCTTTCAAATAAGTTTTATTTGTAATATTTTATAAAATAAAAGTATTGTATGACGAAACGTGTATAATGATATTTCGTAGCACCAAGTCTTTAACATCAATGTTATAGATGTGTAATACCGTTCTCGACGTCATTCTCGTGTGCTCCAGTCATGTTCGAAGACACTGATTACTACTGGTTTACCGTACCTTAGTAAAACAACAAGTGAGTGAGTGAACACAAACTGAGAAACCCTACGGTACCTGACGTCGTGTGGTCCGAAGGGACAGATAGTGGTTGAGGACCTCGAACGAGTCTGAGTGTAGGTAACTCAGTCAGTACGGTAAGATACTAGAGTAGGAGACAACAGGGGAAAAGGAGGACGGAAGTTAGAAAGGGTCACAGTCCCAGAAAAGATTATTCGGTCAAGAAGTGTAATCCACCGGTTTCATAACCTCTAAGTCGAAGTCGTAGTCAGGAAGGTTACTTGTGGGTCCTGACTAGAGGAAATCCTACCTGACCAAACTAGAGGAACGTCAGGTTCCCTGAGAGTCCTTAGAAGAGGTTGTGGTGTCAAGTTTTCGTAGTTAAGAAACCACGAGTAGAAAGAAATACCAGGTTGAGAGTGTAGGTATGTACTGGTGACCTTTTTGGTATCGAGACTGATATGTCTGGAAACAACCGTTTCCATACGAGACGAAAAACCATACGATTAAAACACCGACGTCAGTGGTTGGTGTCACTAAAACCTCGGGTTCTTTTATATTCAGAGAGTGACAACGGTAATTCACTACCCTGGTCTACGGTACTAGAATTAAAAAACTTCCAACTCAAAATTCGGTCGAAAAGTGAGAGGACAAGTGGAAGTAGTTCTCCGACAGATCAAGGAAAAACGAAAGATGGTATTTCCACCACAGTAGACGTATAGAACTCCAATAACTTTATAGTTATTGGTTAGAACTGTGGTCGAACACGAAGTAGATCAGACCGTAAAGTGTACTACATGAGACGTATATGTAATTTATTATAGAGACACTTAATTTTCGAACCCTTTACAGACACCCGGGTGGGGAAACTACAGTATAACAGACTAGATATCTCTATTGAAGAACAGATTAGGTTATTATTTAAGTCTACAAAATTATGTCTTAAGGAGTTTACTAACCCTGGTGTTAGACGTCACTTTCTTTCTCAATGATGAAGACGGACACCGTCCTTGACCCCTCCGGTGAGTTTCCGACTCCGTGAACTCCACCTAGAATCTTCTCCTGGAACGACCTACCTACTCGTCTAAGTATGAAGGGACCAGTTCCCTCTCGTACTTGTTTCTACGTTTCCATTCTACGTAGACGTCACCCATGACTCTCAAACGACTTAAGAAGACTCGTGCCTTCTGTCTCGTCGTTCCTTCCGTTTCTATCTCTTTATTCTGACCCCTCCAATTCAACCTCGTCCCAGTCCTTCTCGAAATATTGTATAAATCAGTGAGTTCGAAATAGGACTTTCATTAACCCTTCATAAAGTAGTTTACTTTATCACGAATTCTTTAATTTCTGTTTCCAGGAGGATCTTTCTTTACTTGGCCACACTGAGAACGTTTCTTCAATTATTGATTCATATATAGAGAAAGGGGGGATCGTAAGTCGTCTCCTTTAATTCTTGTCTCTGTCTGAGAGAACGTGATAATGACACTACGTTACTACTATGACCAAGTACTACATGTCGACCTTCCATTCTGTGACTCGAAATGGGGTCCTTGTATAACCCCACATCAAATCCTTGAACCCGACCCGACAACCCTGGTGTCCTGAGGAGTGTCACTGAGATACGAAACACTAACGGTCAAGTTGTCCTACGAATGACCCGGAGTCAAAAGAGTTGATATTTACTCCTTCACTCTCATATAGTCACCAAATATAGTCACTAACCGTTTAAAAAAAAAGAGATTTCCCGATCTAGTAGTTATAAATCCTGAGTTCCCGACATGTCAAAGACAGGGTTAATGAGTTGAGACGGTGACGTCGAGTTTTCGTCGGTATCTGTTATATCTTTACTCACTCACACTCACACAGGACTAATTTGATAAATACCTGTGAATTTAAACTTAAAAACTTTACAAGTACAGTACTTCACGATCAAAAGAATACTAAAAAAAGTTGGTAATCTTTTCATACTTTGGGAAAGAATCAAACGTTCGGTCACTTTTTTGTCCGTCACCCGACCTAAAACCGGGTACCCTGTAACAATCAGTTGAGGATAAAGATATTCGGATAAATGAAGATTTCTTTTGTACATTATGAAGAATTTCAAGTCGTTATCATATACAGGTTGTAAAAAATGTGAAGCATTAAATAAAATTTTATATCGGTTAGACATAACTGTTTTGGACGACCAACATTCACACAAACGGAATGTTAATATCTCTAAATAACTTCTTAATGTGATATCCTGGTTTTATTTTATTGAAAGGATTATGAGGGTGGTTCTAGTGTCTTATCAAATTACTCTTTGATGGAATTGTTGGGTATATAACAGTGAGGTTCCCTATTTTCCATAAAAATTTTATGTCGTAATTATATAAAAATTTGCTTCTTACTAACTTGTCTATAAATATGTGATTAAAAGTATCGTCGTAATAAGTGTTCTCGGTTTTGCACCTTTATTGGTGTTATGGGTAGTTACCTACGTTCTTATTTGTTTTACACCATATATAATAAGTTACCTTATAATAAGGTAGAATTTTTACCTTAATTTAATAATATGTACGATGTTGTGCCTACTCGGAACTTCTATAATACAATCCACTTTTTACTACCTGTGCTTTACTAGTTAGAACACGTAAAGATGAATATATACCATGAATTTTACCAGGGTAAGTATCTCTGTCTTTCATCTTACCACCAACGATCCCCGACCTTCTTCTCCCCTTAACCTTCAATTGTAAATTACCCACATGACAAAGTTAAAACCTTCTACCTTTCAAGACCTCTACTTACTACCACTACCGACGTACGTGTCACACTTACATATGGTACGGTGGCTTGGCACGTAAATTTGCATCGATGTTGCCGTTTAAAATACAATCAATGTAAAACGACGGTGTTGTTTTTTTGCCCCTTCTCTGGTTACTTTACCGATTGGCTCATAGTGCGTAGTGTTTTCCTCCTCGATTCTTATCTGACGTTTTGATCTCGGATCACACCATCATGTCTCACGGCACTTGGGTTTTACTGGAACAGTTGCATTGCAGACAGAAATCTCGTGAGGTAAAGGCTGATCCGCAGACGAAGACACATGAGATAAAGTCTCGTGTAACATAGTACCTTAGAAGTATTGACTGTAAAATGCCTCCCCCTCTCCCTCCAAAACTCTCCAAGTAACAGTTCTTCGGTCGTCCGTCCCAACTCTCGTTTGGGTCCTGCCGTGGAGGTTTCGGAGACACGATTTGGCGGAACCCTGTGGCGGAGAGACTTTAAGACTTAGACGGGGAAATTCCCAGAGTTTTAGGAACCGGAACTCACATTAAGTACGTCGGTAACGAAGGAGACTTCCTTACTCCTGAACTTATTTACGTAAAGGACTCTCAGACCCAGACGACGTCTCCTGGACACACGACAACCAAATACCTTTCCGGTCTTCCGACTCCGGTACACGACCGACTACTATGACACCCGGTCCGACTAAACACAGGAGTGAGAGCCAGCTTACTCATTATATCGGGAAATCGGGTGTCTAAAGGTGGAGTCTGCAAATGTGCTATGGTGATTTATTATTTATACACGTACAGAATAGAGGGGGTGAACTGACATTCTATTCCCGTCTTCAACTCGGACAAATTATAAATATGGGAGGTATCCTAGTGGGGTACGTCCCGAGACGTGGTTTATCCGTGAGTCGTTTATAAACAACTTACTTACGTATTTACTTACAATTTATTAGACGGAGGTCTAAAAGGGAAACAAAGTTTAACAGAGGAGGCAGACTGTGTACATTCACGAAAGGCACAGGGAAAGTACCTATAAAGTCTACGGGAGTTGGTAAAAAACACAAGACCGACCAAAAAAGATTAGTGACGCCTTTGTCTGACCCCCGGTTTTTATCTTGGAGGAACTGTTGAAGCGTCTCCTGAAGGTAGGAGTTAAGGATTCCACCGCTTTGACTGAAACAATCTCGTCTTACCGTCAAAGTACTGACGGTGTCAGAACTAAAAAAAAAAAAATTGGTGACAGACTATAAATTTCCCTAGTTTCAAAAGGGATGTACACGAATCATGTTTGACGTTAGTGGGAACCTTCCGTCCCAAACCCTGTCTATCTCCTTTGCAGTAGTTTGTCTCCTCATAGTCAAAGAGAATTCCTACGAATTTCCATGAAGTTTTCCTCCGTCTAAAAAGAGAGAAACAGAGATGGAGAGAGAGAAGGGGGGAGAGGGTGACGACAGAGGAAAGAACAAGAGACAGAAAGAAAGGAAGACCCAAATACCGTCCCAGTCACTCAGTAGATGCAAAAGTTCGGTCCCGTATAATACTTCTGTGCTCTTTCCTTACACATCTCCGTGTACGAGACTGCATGATGACTAGAAAAACCTAATTTGACCACTTTTGGGTGTCGTTGTGTGTGACGGAGTTAGATTTTAATAACCATTAGGTACCTACGACCGTGTATACAAGGGTCGTAACGTAATAACCCTCAATCCTCTGACCGAGGAAGAGGTCCCTGTGATGTTGTACCCTTCTACTACCTTGTCTATCTCTCGATTCTCTTGTAGATTCACAATTCATCAACTATTATTTTAGGTGTTCCGTAAGGGACCACCGAGTCTACCATGTCTTAGGTGGACGTTACGTCCTCTGGGTCCTCTACACCCAAGCTAGGGACCCAACCCTTCTAAGGAACCGCTTCCCTTACCGTTGGGTGAGGTCATAAGAACGGACCTCTTAAGGTACCTGTCTTCTCAGACGGTCCGATATCAGTGTTTCTCACCAGTGTTTCTCAGTCTTGTGCTGATCCCAGTGGTTCGTAACCTGTGCTGCCTCACTTATTGGTAGTAGTAGTATTAGTCTGAGGGTCAGCGATGTCAAGGGTAAACTTTTCATAAACGATACACGGTCCGTGGTACGATTCCTGATTCTTACAGTGCACGTGTGGGGAACTTAGGAGTGGTGGTTGGTTTCCACGTGTCCACACGTCTCCGTCATTCCGTGCCACCCACCCGGTCCGAGGTCTAAGTCTAGGGTTCCAGGACCCAGGTCGACACTGGACCGGAGAGGGCCGACGTCTCTCTCTTGGTAAAGGGGGTCTGTAGACCAACAACATAGGTCAAAAACAATGACCGTTACCCTGAGAAACTCGTGACTACAGGGAGGGAAACGAAGATAAAGGAGTAGACACTTTATTCTTAGTAGTACCTTGAATGAAATATCTCAACTACAATTTACTCTTTTTCATTCATAGGACGAACTTTGCCACGGACTACACCTCAGTTACCAGATACTTATAATCCAAAATACTGGGACTCCGAGTCCAATTTATTGAACGGTCGTAAGTGAGTTATTTAAATATAGTCCTGCTCTTAAGTTTGAGTTTGGACTCATTAGGGTTCTGGGCGTCTAGAATTGGTGAAGTCGTATTACCATCAAGTCTCTCGTCATTTAGTAATACCTAATCACGCTTTTCTCCCCTCTAAATGTCTCTTACACTCTCGTAAACTTCCTACCTCATCTTTAATAACTTTTTCTTTATCTCTGACAACCGAAACTACCTCCTTCTAGAGAATTCAATTGTTTTACAAGGGGAAATGGTTTATGGTGGAGACCCCAATGAAAGAACAGTTGGTCTGAGTAGAAGGGAGGTCACTTCTTCTGTATAGTCTACTTCCTATACCTAGTGATTCCTACGAGACATCCAGTTTTTGTAAAGGACGGGGAGGTACTTAGAGGACATCATAGAACCCGGAACCAAAGAAACCGAGACAAAATAAATCTAAAAAAAAAAGACTAACGTATGTATATGCCTAAACAACTTCATGTTAACTAAATGTCCTGACACAATCAAAGTCTATATAACGTATCACTAAGAAAACAAAAAACCAAAGGTCTAAAGAAAACGAGACAAAATCTAAAATGAACGAGTTTCCCATTTCTTAGACGGATGTTATGTCCTCTGTGTCCTCTGTGTCCAAACTAGGGACCCAGTCCTTTTAAGGGACCTCTTCCCTTACCCGTCGGGTGAGGTCATAAGACCGGACCTCTTAGGGTACCTGTCTCCTCGAACCGTTCGACGTCAGGTACCCCAGCGTTCTCAGTATGTACTGACTCACTGATTGTGAAAGGCAAAAAAGGTACATGTACATGTACATATAGTTGAAGATATAGATATAACTTTACACTGTTTATACTCTTTGTGAGAAATCGTAACACTTGATATTCTCCGACCGATCGTCGAATTAGAGACATCAAGTGACTCACAGGTTAACATAAAGTGTCAAGATTGGAATTCGAGTCGATGTCACTACCCGAGGGAAGGGAAAAGAAAGAGGTAGGAAGTCAAGAACTCAGAAATTGTCTGATACACCCTCTCCTACTGACCATTATGTGTTCCTGTTCCCTAGAACCCCTTCCCCTCCACTCCCTCGTTCCAACTCCCTGACTCCCTCTCTCTCTCGTGTCCGGATCTCGTCCGATACCTACCCATGTGGACCTCGTCCGTCTCCTACCGGTACGGACACTTGAGTCCCCACAGAATGTATCTGATTCCTCCGGTGAATGGTCTCGTATGATAGGGGACCAAGACGTACCTCTTTGAATAACCGTAGACTCCGTCTCTTAACTGATTTAAATCCCCCACCTAAGGGTTAGGTACAACCTATGCAAAACTGGCAAGGTAGGGGTCACTGGTCGACAGTCGACCTAAGGCAGTCATTCCCTCTGACCCAGTACTTCTGTCAGGATTTACCTGGTAGATTGGTCAACTGGCATTTTGACATACCGGAGAGGACACGTGTCCAGATTCACTTACTTATTCCGGAAAACACGTGATACGTGAAGAGGGAAGAAGGGGTCGTGTTAGAATCCGGAGACCTTGTAAAAGGATGAGATCTTTCACCGGGACTTAATGTGAACTGTTAGGACATTGTTAATGTAAAACAAAGACTAGAGACAATATGGAAGTAAGTTCCAAAGTAGTAGAGAACGGACTTGGTGTCCTTGTCTGTTGAATAACCAGAGATACAGAAGGGAAGAGAAACATTGACTGCGACCTTAACAGAAAGAGTTGGTGTGTAGATGTTACCAGTACAGTGGACGACAAAACCACAGGAAACCAAAGGAAAAGGGGGACTTACTTTACATTATACCTTAGACGATACTTTGTGACTTCGTCGGGACGAGACACCTTCACCCACACCCACACCTGTCTCAGGTACGTGTGAGTCGGAAAGAGAGCTTCAGTAAGTGGAGTAACTGGAACTGGTCAAAGGCAGGAGCGTCCCGTAGGCGTCCTAGCAGATCTTGGACGAAACTCGTACTCGTGGGATTTCGTGTGTCGAAACACGTCGGAGGAAGAGTCGAGAGGACGTGTCGAAGTGCGGGGAACGTACGAGGGGGAAACGTGTCCAACGGAGATAAAAGACCTCACGAGAGGTGGAACAGATAGGTTGTTAGAGGAGACTAGAAAACTCTTCCTCAAGTCTACAGTGGAGGAGAATCTTGGTAGTGTTTTAGGGACCCTTCCCTAACCAGGTGGGAAACACAAGAGGGACGGGCAGAGACTCAGTGGCAAATGATGGAACAGAACGTTAAAAATTAAACGTAGACATAGTAGGCAGTAAGTCGAGAGTCCCTCGGGTACAGAATAACACATACAAGGGAATATAGGATAGAGGTTCTGATCACGAGCCGGTAACGACGACGACGACGATTCGGCAAAGTCAGCACAGGCTGAGACACACTGGGGTATCTACCGTCGGGTGGTCCGAGGGGGCAGGGACCCTAAGAGGTCCGTTCTTATGACCTCACCTGACGGTAACGGAAGAGACTCACGAGCAGGCATCGACCAACATTTACTAGTAGTAACTAATTTACCCTTTTTAGTCACGTGAATCGGGTGAAACCTCAGTTTCTCATAGAACTCAGAGTCTCTCAAATCGTTTACACCACTTTTAGTCACTTACAAAAGTCTCATTTGGTTGTGACACCAAAACAGGAAATTTGGTGTAGATCTATTTTACCTGAAAATTCCGATGTAAAAGTCAGTTCTACAGGTCTTAGTTTACTTTACCTTCTTTTACCAAGGGGTCGTAAAGACCCTTTACTAGGGTGAAGAGGCAGTTCCGGGTCGAGTGCGTAGTAGAAGAGGGACCCCGAAATCAACCGAAGAGTAAGGGTACAAACAGAGAAAATTAAATTGAGAAAATTACTACGAACCGAGACGACATATTGGGTAAGAGATTAAGGGATGGGACCTGAGTCAGTCATAAAACTCAACTTTATACAACTAGACCCTTTCGTTTTCGACACAGAACACCGAGAAAGGTGAGACATAAAAGACAATTCGTTGTTTCCTCAACTTAGAGGATCCCGAAAAAAAAAAATAAAAACCGGAATCGGAAAGGGGACGTTTTTTTAGTCTCCTTCTTCTGAGTGACCTTGTATGGGGTGAACAATTAAACTCGTGCACCAAGAAGAAATCTTTAGAAAATCCTTCCATTGCTAATGGTAAGTCTTTTTCTAATAAATCGTAGAAGATGTAAAGTTCCTACATCGTCTTAAATTGTTTCCCGTTTTCTACGGAAACGGTTCTCGCAGGTCATTACCCGTAGTAAACCACACGTTTTCTTTCGTGGTCCACCCACTCGGTCACCAGACATTGTCCTTACGAGTGAAAAAGAGACCATCCGGTCTACGACCCTCGACCTTCTCTTCCTCTCAACCTTTTGCCCTTAGAACTATCCCTACCTTCAGGACGGTTAAACCATCGTCCACGACTATGGGCTCCGTTCTTTTTCACTTTCACTTTCAGCGAGTCAACACAGGCTGTGAAACACTGAGGAACCCCATATGTCAGGTACCTTAAAAGGTCCGGTCTTATGACCTCACCCATCGGAAAGGAAAGAGGTCCCCTAGAAGGGTTGAGTCCCTAATTTGGGTCAAGAGGGTGTAACATTCGTCTGAGAAATGGTCAACTCGGTGTTCCCCTCTTTCACTACCATTTTTTTAAAGGCGACACCTCTACCGACTCCTTGACGTTCATGTGATAAGAGAAAGTAGACTATAAGTCAACAAACAATAAGGTGCCCTCCGATCAAGGAGAAGTAAGAAGGGTTTATAAGTCTTCTCAGACAACACGTGTTACCGAAAAAGTGACCGCCACACAACGTGTATCGTGTCTTTCTCCTCTCTTCAGTGTCCTCCTCCTGTTCATCCATCCCTAGTTCTTAAGTCTTCTTCGTCCTTCAGACTCGTCCTCCATTGGTCCTACGATGGGGACCCCCTGGAGACCCCCTATGGGACCTTAGACCTCCTCGCCCGACATGTAGAGGGTCAAGTACCTGACTTCTGCGGTTGATAGAGTAAACCTACAATTTCCTTTCCCGTGAAGAAAGGAAAGTCTGTTTTCCCTACATGACATAACGTCTTCTTATACACACGAAAGAATAATCGTCCCGATAGAATTCTGTAGAGATTTAGGACCCGTAGAACTAAAACCTCCCGAGTTCAGTATAACAGTGTTATTTATGTTGAGACATAAAAGATTATATTTACACTTCGGTAGAACCATTAGAACAAAATTATAATAATATGCAAGAACTGTATTAATAATTAAATGGAAAATATCACCAAAAAAAAAACTGGGTTGTGTAAAGAATTCTAGTCTGGAATTTATAAAATTACATGGAAACGTTCCGAATACTCGGAAGTCGGGACACGAACGAAATCGATTACCTATTTTACAAGTATATACTTTTATTCGAGAAAGAACTTCTCCATTTCGGTTAAGGGTTTCTTCACAATAGTCGAAAGGAACTGTTTGTGTCTATAAAGTGAGTGTGGGTTTTTACTGAATCTGGGACTCAAATGTTTGTCCTAAAGTCATCCAATTAATTTTATCGTATCTTTATTAAAAATCACCTCCAGAAATAGATATTCGGAGAACCAATAGTTAATCCCAGAACAAAGATTAATTTTTCGTTTTGTTTCGTTATGTATGTCATTAATCATTTACTTTGGGAAGCTTCATTTGGAGTTCCGGACTATTCTTGACATATTAAAAAATTTCGTAAAAACACAGTTCTCTGATAAGTTTCATGTCCAAAATGTCTATAAAAGGAAAATTTCTCTTAAGAGAATCGATTAGTCTACGACACGCCGGAACGGAAATTAAAATAGACCGGTTCGAAGGGCGGTAGACAAAAGGGTATTACGAGAATGAGAGGGGAGGTCTACAAACCGTGTCGTAGAGTTGAACTACAGATAAAGAAGAACAAGGGGAAGTGGAGTGTACTTGGAAGGTTCAGTATTAAGAAATCTTTATCTGTGTTCCTCGAAATAAAGTTTAGTAGCAAAAATGAATTCCTCAAGGTAGAGGTTCCAGTCATCTTCAGTTTTTTAAAAGAATAACATCTTAAGGAACCGACACACGTAAAAATTTTTTCTTTCCTTCTTTTCTTTGGTCTTCGTATTCTAACAATTCGTTATAGGAGTACAAGTGTATTCGGTCCCTGAGTCCTTATCCTTAATTTGTAGTTCTTAAAATGAAAACTAAGAAAAAATTGTAAACTAAATGACTTTTGACTTCGATAAGATAGTCAGTGAACCGTCGAAGTTGAAACTAGTTACGGAGATAAGTTATCCCCCAGTTTATGGACTTCCCTTTATTTTCTTAAGAGACCTTGTATACCGTCCCTTTCCTAGTAAACACACACGGACGACTTTTCTGTTTACTGAACGCAAGAGTCGAGGGAATGACACCGGCACAAGAGACGGCGAGTCGAGTAGTATCTGTTAGAACCCGAGGTCGATTAGACGACGAAAAGTTTCGTTCGATTTACCTTTATTTCCAAATTTATAGACCTTTGCTTCAATACTAAATTCTCTCTTTTTTTTTTTTTGATCGTCAGACTTTTTTAAAAGGACTGTTTCACATGTCGTACAATCCTTTTAAGAAAAGACTCTGGTGGACGACTATAAGATAAAATATTGATCTCTCTTATGTCGGAAGACCGGTTTTGAATCTACCTTGATATCGAAAACCTTCTCCTTCCTTTTTTAATGGGATTTGGAGTAACTCTTGTCTTCAGCAAAAGTACCATGTTTGTTTAGATGTTCGATCTTTTCGAGAGGAACGATAGAAAACTTTTTATAAAACAGGAATTACAGAGTACACATGGGAGACAGGATGTAAATGACGACCTTAGATCCAGTTCAGTAATAGTCGAGTACGACGCGGACCCGGTACCGCAGTTGTGCGTAGAGGGGTGGAGGTCCGAGTGAGTTAACGCAAATGGATGGGACGAACTTGAGGAAGGTTGCTCTTGGGACGTAACCAAATCCTTTCTATAGAGTGTTCCATAACTCCTTCTTCTGTTTCGTGGTTTCTGGGTGGGTTCATATACCTAAACACAGTCTTTCCCTCAGTTCTACACCTGTCTCGATCTCAGACAGTATGTCACACTTTATATAGTCTTTCTCTTTCTGTTCATAATGTATAATTGAGTCCATACACCCTAGATCTCTTGACCATGTCTACTTAGTCAAGGTCCCGTCCTGTCTCTACGTCTATATTGTTTGTCTTCACACCTGTACCGCCCCTTCTCCTCGCACCCTACTTGACCCTCTCACCGTAACCGTATGTGGTTGTGGTACCCATTATATCGACGATCCTTCGACGACGTATCGTGTCCCACGAGTCGAACCACGAAACACCACTGGATCTCTCCACCCTACCACCACCCCTCCCTCCAGGTCCCCCTCCGGCAAATGCATACGTATAACGACTAACTGAAGAAACATGTCGTCTTTGCTTGTGTTGTAACATTTCTTACTATAAGGTTATTTAAAAAATTTTTCTCGAAGTTAGATAAATACACTCTTAATAGACCTTTATTCGAGTCTTCCAACAAAGTTCTTACTTGACACTATCGTACATTTTTTTAGACATGGAACGAAGAGTGTGACATCTGTGAGTTACTCAGAATAGACGGTGACGGACAGAGAACACTTAAAAAGAACGGTGTGGGAAACAGAACACTTAAAAAGAACGGTGTGAGAAACATAGAACACTTAAAAACGGAGACGACCAGGAAAATGTACTAAACGAGAGGAGACGGTTCAAGTTTCAGATGGATGAAACTTTATGATAGTATGTAATAGTGTAGACCGGATCACAAGACTAATTATTACCGAAAGGACAGAGGAGAATGCATAACATTTGTAGGGTTCTTGTACGCAGAAATATCAGGAACATCGTAAAATTTTCAAACATTTATCAACATACGAGGTATAAATAACTTGTTTAAGATTAACAAATGGTTTTGAGAGTTGTACTAAAAGTTAGTATTTGTAAATTTAAATTAGGTAATTCTAGATTTTTTAGTCCACCTTAAAGAGAGGATTTGTAAAGAGTGGGTCAAAGATTCCTAGTGCAGAATTTATTGTTCGGTATAAGGGAACTTCTGCAGATAAGGACGGTTCCCGTAGTGGTCATGTTACAAAACTGTATTTAGTTCAGTTATTATATTCTGACTTATCTTGAATAAAATTCGAGGTGTGTTTACTTCCTTCTTTTTATTTTTAGGGAACTTTTTCTCGACGGTTTGTAACCTGTCGGACGATTACAACTTTTTTTTTTACTCTACAAAGAAAAGTGGTAGGGATTTAATAACTCTACCGTCCACACGGACAAAATACAACAACGAATACAAACACTAACTCTTCATTTGAAACGGACATCGGTCAATTAGTAGACTCAGAAAGCCTTTTGAATTAACTCTCCAGTAATAAACGAAACGAAGGAAGAAGGAGGCGTAGAGGTGCCGTATAGTCGTCAGTGTCACTACGTAGTGAGACGACCATTAAGTATGCCATATAAGTCTTGATGTCTAGTACCGACGAAGTCTGGACGGTCTACAAGGTTCAGAGAACGACGTTAATTCAAGGTTGTGTCGGGTTAAACTTTCTCTACCTCTTTGGTGTCAAGATTAATTCTTATAAGTACGCAAACGTGGAACCTTTCGGTCTTTAGTGTATTACAGGGTCTCACCTGTTATAGGAAAGGAAACTCTTCTGTCTTTTTTACGTTAAATTTTATTCAGTGGTCTATACGAGATCCCCTTCGAGACTCAACTTTGTTTTCTACACCCTAACCTACTTGATAAACTTGAGGGTCGATTTGGACGGAATTAGTCTTAAATTTCCCGATCAAGTCCCGAGGTTTGTGACTGGTATGTAATAGTAGACTCTTTGAATTTTTTCTTTTAGTGGGAACGGACCCAGGTGACGTCTCGATCAGATCTAGTTCTTCTTCTTTGTCACAACAACACTCGTAAGGGTAGAGGTGTGTCCTCAATAGCGATCTGACAACGATCCCATTGGTGTTTGCACAAGAAGAATCTGTAAATTTTACTCTTGAGTTCCGTAGAAGTCGACCTGATCTTTGTCCACGGTCGTAAACTTCATCCGAGTCGGTTGGCTTAATCCGTTCCGACTCTGAAAGACGATGTGGATACTATTCACTAGTCTCCAAGGATTGTCGTAGAAGTCTTCTTTATATCCTTTACTAGAAGTAATACTATGAACGAACTCCACCATCTCAAGTGTGAAACACTTGGTGAAATACAACTCACACAACACTAGGGACCTTAATCTTAGGAACTTTTCTATAATTTTGCGTCATACCACTCAATTCCCTAGTCCTAAGTCACAGACAGTAATTAATCGACACTTTACCCGTTTAATAAGGTTGAAAGACCCGTTACTAGAGGAACGGATTATTTCTATTTCAAAGTTCCCCGTTAAAATCCCCAAGGTCCCCGGAATCTCCGTCAACACAATAGGATGTCACCTGTAGATAACAAAACTTGAAAGTTTGAGGTGAAAGGGAAACAAGATATCGACTGGGAACCAAAAAGAGACCTTTAGTTATAAAGGAGTGAGAGTCCGATACATCCATGACTGATATGAGGATCGAGGTCCCTTGTCATAAAGTGGATCCAGACCGGTCAACTTTGTGACGTAATGGATGAGTATGTCCTCACCAAATCCATACACTGAGTTCAGTTAGTTTAAGTTACTTTGAGTCAAGACCCTAAAAAAAAAAAGACCTTGATACTACTTATTATTTGAGAAAAGAGACCCAAAACTCAAAATCCTTCATTCGAACCTCGACTCTCCTCTCTAGAACAGTAGTATCACCCTATTGTACGGAGTTCTCCTTCGGTTGTGTCATGTTTAATCTCGATTATTTTCCTCTCGATAGTAAGGGACCACCGTATTAAATTTCGAGGATCTAGGTCGATATGGACTTCGACAAGACGGGAAAAGTCTTCAGATTTAGTTATTCCGGAGGGGAGAACATTTAATTCGGTCAAACTTAACCTAAAGAAAATGACCGTAGGTTTTCTCAAGACTAGTTATGGTTGGGGAGTAAAATATCCGAAACCTTTTACTGTGGTTTCCACCACTGAACAGGTCTACATCTATTTCAGTCTCCGTCCTAATCTTGGTCGAAGACTCGAAAGGTCAAGTTTGTGAAAGTTTTATGTAGATTTGGAACTTAAATGTTTTTTATTTTTTCTTTCTTTCTTTCACGACTGAAGAACCTTTATAGACAAATTAAGTGAGAAAGGAGACAAGGTCATTATAATGAGAAACATTAAGAACTCACTAAATAAAAGAACGTCGGAAAACGACAGAGACTTAAGTGAATAAAACATTGATAATATGGATCAGACTCTCTTGAGGTCCTCAACCACTACCTGTCCCTCCGAACCGCACGACGCTAAGTACCCCAGCGTTTCTCAGTCTGTGCTGACTCGCTGACTTGACTTGACTTGACTTGACTATGGATGATTGGTTCAATCACTCTTTGTTTGGACCGTTGTTAGGTGGTGAGTTTAATAATAAAACCACGTCGACTCTTGTTGATTTGTTATCCGACAGACTTAAAGATAAAAAGTTGTCTGAATAAAAAGTTTAGATAAAAAGTTATCTAAAAAGTTTTACTACATCGTGACTCTGGAGTTAAAGGGTAATCTCCGTCTTCTCTACCTATAGAAATTTTCCTTCTTAAGTCTTAATCCGAATACTAAAACGATTTACACTCTACGGTCCGACCTACTTTATCTTTGACCTTAGTTCTAACGGTCCTCTTTATATAGTTGGAGTCTATATGTCTACTATCGGGAGATTATCGTCTTCCGTTTCTCCTTGATCTCTCGGAAAACTACTCCTACTTTCTCCTCTCACTTTTTCGACTAAATTTTGAGTTGTAAGTTTTTTGATTCTAATACCGTAGGTGACGGTAGTGAAATTTGTTTATCTTTTTCACCTTGGTCACTGTCCAAAATAAAAGAACCTGAGGTTTTAGTGACACCTACCACTGATGTTGGTACTTTAATTTTCTGCGAACGAGGAACTCTCCTTTCGATACTGTTTGGATCTATCGTATAATTTTTTCGTCTCTGTAGTGAAACGGTTGTTTCTGGGTATATTCAAAAAGGTCATCAATATGTGTTCTCACTCTCAACCTGGTATTTCTTCCGACTTACGGTTTCTTAGTTACGAAACCTTAACGCCACGACCTCTTCTGAGAACTCTCAGGGAACCTGTCGTTCCTCTAGTTTGGTCAGTTAGAATTTCCTTTAGTTGGGGACTTATAAGTCACCTTCCTGACTACGACTTCGACTTGGAGGTTAGGAAACCGATGGACTAAACTTCTCGACTGAGTAACCTTTTCTGGGACTACGACCCTTTCTAACTTCCGTTTTCCTCTGGTCCTACCTTCTCCTACTCTACCAATGTATCGTATTGACTGAGTTACCTGTACTTAAACTCGTTTGAATTCCCTATCACTCACTTCCTGTCCCCTCGGACGACACGACGTCAGGTACCCCAGTGTTTCTTATTCTGTGTTAAATCGATGACTTGTTGTGTTGTTAAAACGATTTTTAACTAAAGGTAGTTGACAATAAAAGTTGGACATCGATCACTTAATTTTCGGTTTATTAATTTATAAAACGTTTTGTCACTTAAGTCGAATTCTAGAAGTAAGATGTATTTGACACATAAGGTTAGTGGGTACTGGGGAGATAAAGTATACATTTAACTTACGAATACTTAAAAAGAAGGGGTAGCTTGGGAGTCGGAGATATATAGTCCCTAGAATAAAATTTGTAAAGGTTCGGAATACTTGTGAGGCAGTGATACGTGACATACACACGTACCTCACCACCAATCCTGTGTACCGACAAAGGTCAAATAATGAGTCTTGTAACTTAGTCGTACGAACGATGCTGATAGAGACACTAGACCATAGTTCAAGTAGACAGACAATAATCATACACACTCATCTCAAACATTATATAAGTTTGATTAAAGTACAAAACTTTCAAAGACGTACCTGGTAAAAATCAGTTCGTCTTAGAACACCCTAAAATCTGGGATTTCACAGTCTAGATCAACAATATAAAAGTAAAAGTACAGAAGTTATTCGTAGATCTTTACTTTAATACCTAACTGTGAGCCCCAGACACACTTGACACTCTTGCATGTAAGAGTTTAGAAGAGTTCAGAATACACGATAGGAAGGTTAAATAGAGTATAGTAGATCCCACTTTTCACACTTGGAAAGAGTAAAATGTGTGGACCTCCATGACTTTGGTTGGTCTCTCTCTGATCTGATTCCTTGTAATACCTCAAAATACAACAGGGTCTATGTACATTTAAAGAGTTCAAGACGGAGTAAGTCTTATCTCTCTAACCCTTACGAAAAATTAGATCTTTCCTTAATGTAATTTAAATACACATGTCTAGATAATTATATAGAAAATTTGATTTCTTCCTTTGGTCTCGTTACAAATAAATTTTTTATTCTCTTGTGTAGGTTTGTCGAAAATGACCTCTCAAGTAAAAGAAAAAGGTAAATTTTCACTTTGTAATGTAATTTTAAACGTATAATTACAGTTTTCTCTCTCTCCGGTCTAGAGGTACACTATAGAGTGTGAGGAGTTTTATGGGGATTTTTACACTTATAATAATGGGTGTAAAATAGTCACTTTCTAGTAGAAATACCTCCACTTCAGTTACCAGGCACCAGTACATCGGTCACTCGACGACTTGACCTACCTCCAGTCCGCACGAACGGAGTGTCAAAGACAGGACTGGTGAGACGACGTGTCGAAGAGTGTTGTACCAGAGCTGTTGAACTCTTCTGGAATTACATACTCGGCGTCCGACAAATCGATGTACGAAGTGCGACAATGGAGGTAGTCACGACCACTGATGAGACACTGACTCTATAACGACAGACGTGAAACCTCTAGTCCCTTCGCCGGACCCATTGAACGGGTTCTAGTGTGTACGCCGTCTTAACACGATAATCTGTGGTGAGGAAGGAAGTCGAGTACAAATAATGTGTGCCGGAGACACGGTCCTACTCTTCCTTTACGTACTAAAGACAAAATCGATGAAATTTATAATCGTTTTATAAAAAACTTACTTCTATAACTGAGTACGTTTTTGATTTCTCGTCTGTAGTAGTTTCGTAATCACAAAGACTTTAGACTGAAATACGGGGGACGTCCCGGAAGGTCGCGGAGGGACCTTGTGAGACTCTCAAAGACTCGACTCAAATTAGGTGCACGAAACCTTAGATCCAGAACGAGTCAAGTCAAGTCAACGAGTCAGTACAGGCTGGGAAACACTGGGGTACTTAACGTCGTACGGTCCGGAGGGACAGGTAGTGGTTGAGGACCTCAAATGAGTCTGAGTACAGGTAACTCGACCACTACGGTAGGTCGGTAGAGTAGGAGACAGTAGGGGAAGAGGAGGACGGGGGTTAGGGAAGTTCGTAATCCCAGAAAAGGTTACTCAGTTGAGAAGCGTACTCCACCGGTTTCCTAACCTCAAAGTCGAAATTGTAGTCAGGAAGGTTACTCGTGGGTCCTGACTAGAGGGAATCTTACCGGACCAACCTAGAGGAACGTCTTGTTCCCTGAGAGTTCTCAGAAGAGGTTGTGGTGTCAAGTTTTCGTAGTTAAGAAGCCACGAGTCGAAAGAAGTGTCAGGTTGAGAGTGTAGGTATGTACTGGTGACCTTTTTGGTATCGGAACTGATCTGCCTGAAACAACCGTTTCATTACAGAGACGAAAAGTTATACGACAGATCCAACCAGTATTGCAAGGAAGGTTCCTCATTCGCAGAAAATTAAAGTACCGACGTCAGTGGTAGACGTCACTAAAACCTCGGGGTTTGTTATTTCAGTCGGTGACAAAAGTGACAAAGGGGTAGATAAAGGGTACTTCACTACCCTGATCTACGGTACTAGAATCAAAAGACTTACAACTCTAAATTCGGTCGAAAAGGTGAGAGGAGAAAGTTAAAGTAGTTCTTCGAAAAATCAAAGAGAAGTGAAAGACGGTATTCCCACCACAGTAGACGTATAGACTCCAATAACTATAAAGAGGGCCGTTAGAACTAAGGTCGACACTAAGAAGGTCGGGTCACAAAGAGTACTACATGAGATGTGTCTTCAATTTATTCGTTCCACTGTTATATGTCGAAACTGCATGAGGAGAAGGATAAACCTTGGTCAGACAACAAGGTACAGGACAAGATTGACAACGAAAGGACTGGACGAATATCCAAAGAGTTCTCCGTCCAGTCCACCAGACCATAAGGGTAGAGAAAGTCTTAAAAGATGTCAAATAACACTAGGTGTGTCAGTTTCCGAAACCGTATCAGTTATTTTGTTTTTATCTACAAAAAGACCTTAAGACAACGAAAAAGGTACTAGGTCACCTACAACCGTTAAACTAGGGACCAAGGAGACGGAAAAGATTTTGGTCGGACCTGTAGACTTACAAGCACCAAGTGCATAACGACTTCGGACTGAACCTCTTAAAACTCGTAATGAGATGATCGTACACTCTACTTACGTTAACACGTCATCAAACTCGTAAGAAACCGTAACGGAAAGAAACCCTAACCTTACTTTTGACTGGAAAAGGTCAGGACACCGGTGACGACTCAAAAGGTTTAAACGACCGTATAACTCACGTCGTGAAAGTGTCGTAGTAGAAAGTCCTAAACTTTATCGAGTTGACCTTAAGGTAATGGAGGTGATCGAAACAAGCATCACTACGGAAGATTCCGGGTGAACTGAAGTGTAAGGTCCTACAGACCGAGATCCACTCAATAGTGTAGTAGCACTAGTAGACCCAACACTTCTATAAAAAACATGTCAAGAAGACACATAAGAACGGTAGAGAAGAATTGTAGAAGACGAAGACAATCCAGGGATGGTAAAGACAGGAAATAACTCGGGTAGAAACGTACTTTACGAGAGAACCATAGAGATTAAAAGAACTTCTCTAGAGATCAAAAAGGGTAAGACAACAAAAGGAGATAAAGCAACGTAACTAACGACTCCTTCCGAAAGAATAGAGAGGAACGATAAGAAACCTTGAGAGGTAAGTTTACCCATATAGAAAGGAAAAGAGAAAACGAAAAGTGAAGAGAAGAAAAGTGTCGATAAACATTCCAGAGGGGTCTGTCGGTAAAACGAAAAAACGTAAAGGAAAGGTACCCCTACCAGAGCTAGGGACAGAGGACATGTTACAGTGCTTGGAGATAGGTATCCAGTAGTCCGTGAGATAGATAGTCTAGACCAGGGAATTTAGACAACGAGTGAAGGTGACATATTAGTATTCCCTAAACTAAATCCAGTATGGACTTACCAGATCACCAAAAGGGATGAAAGAAGTTAAATTCAGACTTAAACCGTTATTCCTCAAGTACTAGACTCGGTGTCAGTCGAGGACCAGCACAAAAACGACTGACATATCTCGAAGAGGTAGAGACCGACGTTTCTTGTATTAGTTAGACTAAAGGCGTAACTGGTAGACCACTACAGGTACACATCTCAGAAGAGAACACAACAACCCTCTCTCACAAACGATACTGGACACACCAGAGAACCGTTTTGAGATAATCGGAAACGGGACGAAGTAAGACATAAGGTTCCGGTTTAAACGGACAATGGGGCCCACAAAGAACTGAAGGATGAAAACGTAAGGTCAGGGGATATTACTTTTCCTGTAAAAACCCCCCACAATCAAGATTTTCCAGAAAATCCAGAAGTATCTTGGCAAGCTGAAGTCGAAGAAGTCGTAGTAACCAGAACGATCTGAACCGAATGTGGGACCCGATTTTCTTTAGTGACAGAAGGAAAGGCCAGAGAAAGCCCGGGAGGGAGTGGTCAAGAGAGGACGTCTCCTCTCCGAACTGGGAGACTATGGGTGAACGGGGGAGCGGGAGTAAGACAAACAGAAAAAGAAGACGACGGTCCGTGGAGGTCCCTCTTCGAATAAAGTCGACGAAGACAAAGGGACGGAGGGTCAAGAAGGAATTCAGGGAGGTGACGGTAATAGGAGTGAGTTTGGGACATCCAATTTTCAGTGGGGACTGAGGACCAGTGATTAGACTTATAAGAAAGGATCAGTAGAGGTGGTTGAAGACTGACCTAGTTTAGGTCCAGACTAAAGGGCACAAGAGACGGCAGAAACCTGAACCTTTTTTCAAGCCTAAAGGAGAGAACACCGAGACTATATTTGTCGAAACGAAATCGTTTTGACCAACTGAGGTACAAAGGTCTTCCATAAAATGTGTAAAAACGTAATCTGTTTGTATCGATAAAAGAGAAGAACAGAAAAACCAACCCACGCCCGTCCTTCGTTAAGTAAAAATTAACAAAAACGTTTATGCGACTTCTTAGAAAGTCGTGACAGTCACGACCTACGCTAGAGCCCGGTGTTCAAACGTGCCGGAAGACGCAGACCAGGACGCTACCGTCTTGGAAAGTAGAGAGGGAATAACAAACGATCCATACCAAGGACACAATAGAAGTTTTATTTCTTTGTGTACCAGAAAAGAGGCCATACTGAAAGTAACAACTTAATGGCGACGACCTACATGGAAGAAAGACTCGAGACCAAACGGAAATAAGTGACACCGGTAGGGGTACAGTGGGTGTGGTCGACGTCCTTCAGATAAATCAGCAGGGAACAAGGGAAAGTGTCTCTACTATATGTTTAAAAACCGAGGACACAACGGTCGCACCAACCAGTACCGAGGTTGACCTTCTCTGTCCCTTTAGACCTTAAAACGTGGCCTCTTGAATGGTACAGGGATGAAACTGTAGAACTTACGGTCTTTCTCTATTTTTCGTTAAAAGAGTAACCCATGTACGTCATACCGAATCTCATGGTCATATTGTCGGGTTTCCCATCTATTTTCACTCTGAAGACAATTTGATAAGTCTTAAAAAGATAATCCTTCAGATCTTTCTTCGTCGGAACTAAAGTCGTGTGTATCTACTGGACATGAAATCTCTAGTCCAACACACTCATACAAAAGTAATGGATTCCCCACTCAACCACATAAAAAGACATCAATCACAAACTTAGAGAACTTACAGGGATTAAACTAGTTTCTGAAACCCTACCAAAAGATTGTGTGACTCTGAGTTAATGGAGTATATATTTTACCTCCACTAATACTAGGAACGGGGTGTCATAACAAACCTCTTGATTTCTTTATTACGTGTACTTTACGAATCGTATCTCCACAAACCATTTACGATCAGTAATATCAACGACGGGAATATCGACGAGTATACGTACGGAGTGTATAGTATGGTTTACATAATCAAAGGACATCGACGACATTGTCTAATAGTGTTGGTACGACCGAACTTTGTTGTCTTTACATAAGAGGGTGTCAAGACCTCGGGTCTTCAGACTTCGGTTCCCTCGTCATCCCGTTACGAAGACGACCTCCAAGATCTCCTCTTAAAAGAGGTACGGAGAAGGTCGGAGGTTACAGACGACCTTAAAGATCCACAAGTAACCCGAACACGACTGTAGTGAGTTTAAAGACGGAGACAGAAGTGTAACGGAATAGAAGACAAACCGACTCTGTTTCGAGGAAGAGCGAGACTACTATAAATCCCAGGTGAGTCTCTTAAGATCACCTTTGTCACTGTCTGAAATAAAAGAACCCGAGGTCTTAGTGACACCTACCCGTGTCGTCGGTACTTTAATTTTCTACGAACGAGGAACCTTCTTTTAGATACTGTTTGCATCTCATAATTTTTCGTCTCTATAGTGAAACGACTGTTTCCAGACATATCAGTTTCGATACCAAAAAGGTCATCAGTACATACCTACACTCTAAACCTGGTATTTTATTCGACTCACGACTTCTTAACTACTAAACCTTAACACCACGACCTCTTCTGAGAACTCTCAGGGAACCGGACGTTCCTCTAGTTTAGTCAGGTAGGATTTCCTTTAGTCAGGACTTATAAGTAACCTTCCTTGCTACGACTACGAGGTCATGAAACTGGTGGACTACACTTATAGGTTGAGCAACCTTTTGTGGGACTACGACCCTTCCTAACTTCCGTTTTCCTCTTCTCCCACCGTCTCCTACTCTATCAATCTGTCGTAGTGACTGAGTTACCTTTACTTAAACTCGTTTAAGGCACTCTGTCACCTCCTGTCCCTTCTGTCCGCACGACATCAGGTGCCTCAGTGTTTCTCAACCTGTGCTGAATCTCTGTCTTGTCGTTGTTGTTGTTATCTCTGAAGTCAATAGATGAGTAAAAATCTAGGAATAGTATTAATATAAACGTTTCTGAAATGAAAAAAGATTTACTTTACTATCAGTGTCCAAGAGTCCTCGTCCTAAACCTGTACAGAAACCTTCGGCGATAGTCGGATAGTGTGGTTTAATAGTATGGAGAGTGTAGTTTAAAGTGTAGAACTTTCCACACTGGACAAAGGAAGTAGAGACATGAAGGGTGTTGTGGATCTTGACACTGATCTCCTACTACCCACGTGCCCTCAAACATTCCATAATCATTCATTCATTTATTATTTGATGGTTTTTCAAAGTACGAACCTAGTTACTACCTTCACAAACACGGAGAGTTAATTTTTTTTTTTTAATTTTGTCACACCCACAAGTCGATTGTAGGTGACTTACTTTAGGATTATAATTTCTAAAATATTTATCAGTCATCAAACTACCCGAGGGGACCACCGAGTCTACCATTTCTTAGACGGACGTTTCGTCCTCTACGTCCAAACTAGGGACCCAACCCTTCTAGGGGACCTCTTCCCTTACCGTTGGGTGAGGTCATAAGAACGGACCTCTTAGGGTACCTGTCCCTTCGGACCACACGATGTCAGGTACCCCAGCGTTTCCCAGTCTGTGTTAACTCGTTGATTCGTGTCGTCAAACTATTGTGATAATTGAATAATCTTTGTACATTTTAAAGTTATTTTTTAACATTATACATGGTTCGATACAGGTACCTCAGGTTAGGGTAGGACTCACCAAAGTGTGAGTTTCTTCGTATTGTGTTTTTCCCTAAAGTCACAAATGTGTGTAAAGAGAGCCTGAAAATTTCCAGACTCGTGTTCACGTGTCGTTGAGTAATTTAGAAGATCAGATCAGAAACTAGATGAGACCTTCAAAGACCTTGTTACCTCGGAGAGTACAAAAACTGGGCTTTCTCGTGAAGGTTAGTACTACAGAATGATACGACCGGGAAGGTGTCATTCACACCAGTGTGGGAGACGAATGGAATGGAGTGGAGAGAGAGTGTGGGTCCTCCGACCCCACCCCTCCACCCCTTGTACCGGAGAGAGAATCCTTTACCTACCTCCCATGTGGGACCTCCTGAACCTTAACTGTCGGTGACAAACTGACTTGGTCGACTGAAAGTGAAGAACAGAGAAATCTCCCAAGTGGTTAGTGTCTTTATATAATCGAGAAGGGACCACTATATGCTATCGATCTTTAGTCTACAAACCGTTTATCGGGTGGACCCAGGTCAGTTTTATTCTATTTATTAAGAAGTTGATCACACTCTAATTTTTCTGTCACAGACACACATGTTTAGGCAAAAGAAAGAATTTTAGAGGCTTTAGTGTTTTGCACGTGGTGTTATTCGAGACGTGAAAAGTGACGGTTCCTCTTTTAAGTTTTATTTCCGGGTGATGACTTACCTAACGTGACAGTTTCCTCTCGGTACTGCGTAATCTAAGTTATTTGGTGAGTTCGAAGACTAACTTATATAATACCCTTGAGAATATCCGATGTCAAATTTTCTAATCAGGTCCTTCTTTGTTATATGATGACATAACCGAAAGAACGACCGTCAGAGTCGAAGTCCGTGTTCTGCTACGATGGACTATCAACGGTACCATTGGTACGTTCAGGAGTCGACCTCGTAAAAGTTTGGTTTTTTATCTTGCAGTATGTGCTCGAACGACAAATTTCCCCCTCTCCTACCCGTCGTCGAAAATTGTACCCTCGGAGGACCATATTTAAGACGTGACAGTCCGAGCACTCAGAAGACTAAAAACGCTCCGACCAACTCCGACGGGACCGTAGGGACGGACACCCACAGGTTTTAACCGTCGTAGGACCCACTGAAAGTCCCACTTTTTTATCCTATTCTCCACGTGGACACTAAGCCACCTCCAACCTCTCCTAAAAGGTAGGACGCCTCTGACCCCGAACGGTTGAAGGGGTTTGACATCGGGACATTCCAGAATGACTTAAACGGTCTAGGATACAAGCGTTATCAATATCTAGGTGAACCGGATTACATAAGACGGATTGAGTCGTAGGTACGGGACGTGTGGTCAAGAAACAACCAATATCGAAAAATTTCTGACTCCCTAAGTAAGTTACCAGGAAGTTGGATAGACTTGTAGACGGGATGTCTTACTCCAGGGACGGACGGAAGACGGAAGTCGACGGAGAGGGTATTCGTGACGAGGAAGGGACCGTAGGAGAAGAGAAATGGTGGACGTGGGGAGTAAACATCGTACCGACGAAATAAAAGACTCAGCAGTCAAAGGACCCAGTCAGTCAGTCAAGTCAAGTCAACGAGTCTGCACAGGTTGGAAGACGTTGGGGTACTTGGGGTCGTGTGGTCCGGAGGGACAGGTAATGGTTGAGGGTCTCAAGTGTGTTTGGGTACAGGTAACTCAACCACTACGGTAGATTGGTAGAGTAGGAGACAGCAGGGGAAAAGGAGGACGGAAGTTAGAAAGGGTCGTAGTCCCACAAAAGTTTACTCAGTCGAGAAGCGTAGTCCACGGGTTTCATAACCTCAAAGACGAAGTTGTAGTCAGGAAGGTCACTTGTGGGTCTTGACTAAAGGAAATCCTACCTGACCAACCTAGAGGAACGTCAGGTTCCCTGCGAGTTCTCAGAAGAGGTTGTGGTGTCAAGTTTTCGTAGTTAAGAAGACGCGAGTCGAAAGAAATATCAGGTTGAGAGTGTAGGTATGTGGGTGACCTTTTTGGTATCGGAACTCATCTGCCTGAAACAACTGTTTCATTACAGAGACAAAAACTTATACGATAGATCCAACCAGTATCGAAAGGAAGGTTCCTCATTCGTAGAAAATTAAAGTACCGATGTTAGCGGTAGACGTCACTAGAACCTCGGGGGGTTTTATTTCAGTCGGCGACAATGGTGACAAAGGGGTAGATAAACGGTACTTTACAACCCTGGCCCACGGTACTAGAATCAAAAGACTTACGACTCACAATTCGGTTGAAAAAGTGAGAGGAGAAAGTGAAAGTAGTTCTCCGAGAAAACAAGAAGAAGTAAAAGACGGTATTCCCACCATTGTAGACGTATAAACTACAATAACTACAAAGAGGACCATTAGAACTAAGGTCGAACACGAAGGAGGTCGGGTCGTAAAGAATACTACATGAGACGTATATTTAATTTACTCGTCCCACTGTTATATATCGGAACTACATGAGGAAAATGATAAACCTTGGTCAGACAACAAGGTGCAGGTTAAGATTGACAATGAAGAACTGGACGTATGTCCAAAGTATTCTCCGTCCAGTCTATCAGACCATAAGGGTAGAGAAAGTCTTAAAAGGTCAAATAGTACTAGGTGTGTCAGTTTCCGAAACCGTTTACGATGACCTCTAGTCACCTCTTTATTGAGGTCTTTCTTACTTCCCTACCTCGGTTTCGTTTTTGTTGTAGGTCGACACCTATACTGGCCACTATCTTCGTTCCAGGCTACGACATTTCTCGTTATAACGTATCCTTGGACCTTCCAGTCCAGGTACTTAATTCCGTTTAACCTTCACCAGTTTGTTCTCTACCGTTCTCACTTACAGCTGTAAGATCCTTAGTCACTTGATTTTACCTGACCTTACCCACTTAAATTGAGTCTACTGGTAATATAGATGATGATACCCGTGTTTAGGGAGTCTTCTTTATCTCATCGGTAGTACCAGTTGTTTTCTCAGGTTTTACGTCGTGAACGTACGTTACAGTTTTTACTGTCTTACTAGAGACAAGTAAAGGTTCCGTTTGGTAAGTTGTAGTACCATTAGGTTCAGATACGGGACTACTCATTGCGACTTCTTCGACTTCAACTTGTCAAAGGATCCACATCCAACGGTTGTTTACTGTCTAGATTGGAAAACAACCGGGATGTATTACCAACGTTTTGATTTGGTTGTAAGTTAGTCCGATAAAGTGTGGTGTAAGGTCTAAGACCGTTGAGATGTGGGTGTAAGAACCATATCGTCGTTACCCGATCTCGTCACCTCATTGACGGGGGAAGTCTAGTTCCAACACAAGGTAGTAAAAGTCGACACAATGGTGTCAATGAATGGACGACCGAGAACATTGTGAACCTACCTGAGGACAGGAACTGCTGCCCCTGTCGTTGTGTCGAACAGGGGGGGGTGGGGTGGTGAGGTACAAGAAGGATATAAACAAAGAGGAACCCGGGAACAAAGAAGTGAACCATTTGAGTGTTATATCTAAATAACTACTTTTACTTTCCATTCTAGTCGATAGACTACTTATGAATGACGAATGAGTCCGAGAGGAGGAGGCAATTTGACTTAGACTCAACGAACACACGAACCACTATATACACCAGAGTATTGTTCTATTGAGAGGGTTTCCCTACCCTTCCTCAAAGACCATCACTCTCCCCGCTGAGGTCGAACCCATAGTAAGAAATTTACTTAACTTCCCTTCCGAACCTTGTGGACCGTGGATCCGGTATTGTCAACGACGTCCGACGAGATCCCTTGTTAAGAATGTCAGAAGGTGGGTAGTAGGTCCGCAGGTAAGTAAGTCGGTAAGGTAGTCCCAAATGACCCTTGTAAAGTGTTGGTTCGTAATACCTCTAACTATCGTCCTTCCTTTTGTCAGGTGTAGAGACAGGAGCACCACAAATATTGTCAGGTCACCTGAAAAAAAAGGGGAATAGGTTTCCCGATTTCGTCGACGATTAACTTGGAATACTGGTTAAAGTCTCTCTAGTTTGACACAGTCTCTGTTCAATTTTTTACTTCCCTTTTTTTTTTCCTCTCTCTTCCTTTCCTTCTCTCTACATCACAGGTTTTATGTCTACCTTTGACAAATTGAAGAGTTGTGTGTTTCTTTATTTTAACTTTGTCATTACTAGATCTAAATATTGGTGAGTTAAACCATTTTTAATAAAATTTTTTAGTATTACTGACGACACCTTTTCTATACTCCGTTACTCGTGAAAAAAAAGTGTATTTTCATTTATCCATGTCAGAAAATTCTCCCGTTAACCGTAATTTACGTTTATAGATAATTATAAAAAAATAAATCAGTACGTTAAAGATCCTGAATAAAAGTCCTTTATTAACTCTCATACTTGTTTTTAGATCGATCTTTCTAAAAATATTGGAAGGATATAACAACCATCCTTACATTTAAACACATCGGTGACACCTTTTGTCATACCTCCAAGAAGTTTTTTGATTTTTATCTCAAAAGTATACTAGATCGTTAGGGAGAGGATCCGTATATAGGTCTGTTTACCTATGTACGTGGGTTACAAGTATGGTCGTGATAAGTGTTATCGGTTCTGTACCATTGTTGGATTTACAGGTAGCTCTCTACTTACCTATTTCCACACCATGTATACTTAATATGTTATCTTATGATGAGTCGGCACTTTTTACTTTCTTACGGTAAACGTCGTGGCATCTCCCTGGATCTCTATAATTTGATTCACTTTGGTCGTCTCTGTAGTGAAACGACTGATTCCAGGCAGATCAGTTCCGCTACCAAAAAGGTCATCAGTACATACCTACACTCTCAACCTGACACTTCTTTCGACTCGTGGCTTCTTAACTACGAAAACTTGACACCTCAACCTCTTCTGAGAACTCTCAGGGAACCTGACGTTCCTGTAGGTTGGTCAGGTAAGACTTCCTCTAGTTGGGGCCCTAAAGAAACCTTCCTTACTACGATTTCGACTTTGAGGTCATGAAACCGGTGGAGTACGCTTCTCAACTGAGTAACCTTTTCTGAGACTACGACGCTCCCTAACCCCCGTCCTCCTCTCCCCCTACTGGCTCCTACTCTACCGACCTACCGTAGTGCCTGAGCTACCTGCACTCAGACTCACTTGAGGTCCTCAACCACTACTTGTCCCTCCGGACCACGCGACGCTAAGTAACCCAGCGTTTCTCAGCCTGTGCTGACTCGTTGACTTGACTTGACTTGACTTTATTCACTTTTTTTTTTTTTTCTGTTTATAGTATACTATAGTGAATGTATACCTTAGATTTTATATCGTTTTTACTTGTATAGATACTTTGTTTTCGTCTCAATGTATGTATTTCTTGTCTAAACACCAACCGTTCTCTACACCCTCCACTCCCTCCCTACCTGACCCTCAAACCTTAATCGTCTACGTTTGATAATATATCTCCTACCTATTTATTGTTCCAGGATGACGTAGTGTGTCCTTGACATAAGATATCAGATACTGTTTGGTATTACCTTTTCTTATATTTTTCTGATAATAATATTCGTATTGACTTAGTGATGCGACATGTCGTCTTAAGTCGTGACGTAACATTAGTTAATATGGAGTTATTTTATTTAAAAGTTTTTCTAAAAACAATCATTATTATTGTAAGGTATGTTGATTTATTATTCTTGATTTCGTTGATTGCACAACCGACACAAGGGAGGTGATTCTGTGGCGTGTAGGGGACGCTGTCTCCACACTACCGGCTATCTCCTTCACCGACCCTCCAATCATTGAACAGATACGTCTGTGTCGGGACTCCTTTGTCGTGACCGTCCCCCAACTCGGGTAAATCAATAGTACAAAAACAACGAAAACAATCACTTTTTTACAGTCTCAGAATGGAATCCCTTGACCGAATTATTTAATACATCAGTACGGTCCCTGACGATCAGTCGGTATTTTTTATTGTATTTACTTCTATATAGGCGAACCTTTCTACAGACTTTATACGATAATTCGACCAATAGTTTCTTACAAATATCGCACCAGGGTACACACATTCGCTTAGTGAAATATTCGTGTGAGCTCGTAGCTTTACAGGTCTCCGTACCTATGATTCCAAATTAGTCACTGACAGAGACCACCATTCTACTAACAAAAAAGGGTAGGTAAGTATAAAAGGAATAGATATAAAAATTTACTTTTTTTTAGTGGAACGTAACAAATACATTTTTAGAAATATGTATGAGAAAATTTTTTGTAGTACCGCATAACTGAAACGTAATCGTAAGGTTCAGTCAGATACTGTGTGACTGAGAACGAAGGGACTTAATTGTAACGAAGGGGGGTCCCACACTATTTTCAGTAGGACCTAACTCTCGTCGTCTCGACCCAAAGGCCGGCTCGAGTAGATAACTACGCAGGTCCTACACAGGGCTCCGTTCAGTGGTCGAGAGAACCGGTGTCGTGCTACCGACCCACTCGACTTGAGACTCCGAGGACGGTCGAGATTGTGTGGTACACGGAAATACGTAAGTAAAAGAGGAAACCTCTGTCGGACATTGGTAAAGGTCAGATGCCCTCTTTCTAAGCTCTTACGTCTTAGTAAAACCAGATATTTTTTCGCACCTATTTGTGGACGGATTGGGTAAAATTCTTTATTATTGTACTGTAAATATTTGGTGAAACGTGTCACGAATACTTAAGGGAGGGACCTCCGGACTCAATCTGAGATCAATAAGACCAATAAATGTACGGACGTAAACCCATCTCGTAAACGTTGACACTCTCCTCTTTTGCGAAGGAGGACTCGGATGACACCTGAGTTACGTTTTATATTCTGGGAAAAGAGACTGTGTCTTATACCGGGAGGTTTCGTTTCGCTGTGAAGTAAAGTCGGGGTAGTAGAGTTGACATAGATACCTGTTTACAAGGACTTCCGTCTACTCGACCCGACTTTGACATATAGTCTCAACGGTGAAGAGTTCTCCCGTCAAATCTCGTCTTCCTGGGTGATGTTCCTCCTAGGGAAAAGAGACTCTTACTTCTTAAACTCAACCACAAATTATAGGAAATGAAGGACTTTTAATTAAGATTCCGGTGACTAGTCCACCCAGAAATTCACGGGACCGGGACTTCAGTTTTTTTAATTTTAAGTGAAGAAGTGAGACGAAGGACAATGACACCTCAAACCTCCTTTTAATGAATTGGACCAAAACCTTTAGTGGTAGACATTTTCCTTTAGGCTACGAGCGTATAAATCCCAACAAGACTTTTACTCTTATTGGTGCTAGTACACTAGTGAGTGGATCTCGGTCTGTAGGACCTTACACTTCAGTTCACCCGCAATGTTTTGTAGTGATGTTCGTTTCGATCACCTCTGCTACCTTAAGGTCAACTCGATAAAGTTTAGGACCTTCTGCTACGACACTTTCACGACGTGAGTTATACGGTCGTTTAACCTTTTGAGTCGTCACCGGTGGCCTGACCTTTTCCAGTCAAAAGTAAGGTTAGGGTTTCTTTCCGTTACGGTTTCTTACGAGTTTGATGATGTGTCAACGTGAGTGGAGTGTACGATCATTTCATTTTTAGAGGTTCGGTACGAAGTCATCAGACACTTGACACTTGAAGGTCTACAAGTTCGACCTAAATCTTTTCCGTCTCCTTGGTCTCTCGTTTAACGGTTATAGGTAACCTAGTAACTCTTTCGTTCACTTAAGGTCTTTTTGTAGATAAAGACGAAATAACTGATACGGTTTCGGAAACTGACACACCTAGTGTTGTTTGACACCTTTTAAGAATTTCTCTGTCCATATGGTCTGGTGGAATGGACAGAGGACTCTTTAAACATACGTCCAATTCTTCGTTATCAATCTTAGTCTGCACCTTGTCGTCTGACCAAGGTTTAACCCTTTACTTATCCAGTTCCGACATACAACAGTGGGACTACCAAAACTTGACACCACAATCTCTTCTGAGAACTCTCAGGGAACTTGACGTTCCTCTAGCTTAGTCAGTTAGGATTTCCTTTAGTCAGGACTTATAAGTAACCTTCCTGACTACGACTTCGACTTTGAAACCGGTGGACGACGTTTCTCGACTGAGTAATCTTTTCTGGAACTACGACCCGTTCTAACTTCCGTCTTCCTCTTCCCCTGTTGTCTCCTACTCTATCAACCTACCGTAGTGTCTAAGCTACCTGTACTCAAACTCGTTCGAAGTTCTCAACCACTTCCTGTCCCCTCGGACCACACGATGTTGTGTACCCCAGTGTTTCTTAGTCTGTGCTGCCTCGATGACTTGACTTGACTTGACACTTCTACTTTATTCTTTTAGACAGTCCCTGGATGTCCCACGGACTGGGTATCATCCATGAGTTATTTATCTTTCACTCTCAAAATCAGTGAGTCCACACAAACTCAGAAACACTAGGAGACCTGACCCCGGGTGGTCCGAGGAGACAGGTACCCTAAGAGGTCCGTTCTTATGACTTCACCTAACGATACGGGAAGAGGTCCCCGAGATGGACTAGGTCCCTAGTTTGAACCCAGAGGGTGAAACGTCCGTCTAAGAAATGACAGACTCGGTCGTCCGGTAATTATAACGGTACCTATGTTATTCCACAGACTAAGCAAAGTACGTCGCAAGGGTCTACGTCGTAGTCCTCTACACTTCGGCCTATTGTCTTCTACTCGACTCTCCTTCTCTAAGCTTATGTTTATGACAATGCCACTTGTGACGTATGGAACGGGCACCAAACACTAATACCTTGTGACCCCGTCTTATTTAATACTAGAAATGTTCTACGAAAGTCTTCTGTTAGTCTTTTTCTACTTGCTATTACAATATGACGTACAAAATACCTAGGAAGAGAGACTATAAAGTTGAGACCCTCCTAACAAAATCGTATAAAAAAAAGTCGTCGTGTGATGTGAGGGTAAACCTTTTTAGAATAGACAACTCAACCAGGAAACAAATTAGACGGGACAAAGAATCAACAAATAAAGAAATCTGATGATTTAACTTAATGAATTCAGTAAGTAAAACCAAGTAAGATCAAGTACGACTTGGGACTGTTACGAGGTCTGACACATGAGTCAGTCATGTTAATGTTCTGTAAGTCATGTCAATGTAAAGGAGAGGACTTCCTCGACTGTGAGTTTACATCCCTCTTATTACACAATTGAAGTAAACGTTAAAAAAGGAGGGGAGGACGGATTCCTCCTGGTCAACGACCTAAGATGAAACAAATTATCTAAGTTTCACGTTACTTTATAATATCTACGATACCCTCTTCTGCAGGGTCCTGTCACTCCTGGAGTGACATCTAAGACATCTTTTCATCTAAGACCCTTCCCTCCACGTCTTTTCTGAAGTATCCTTCTTGTTAAGTATAAACATAAACACAAGGATTAAGAGACAAGGGACAGGAATTGTGGATAATATCACAGAATCTGTGAAACCTGAATTAACTTAAGAAGGACCGAACGTCTTTACAGAGAAGTCAAAAACAAAAACAAAAAAATAATCTCATATCAATTAAATGTCGCAACCCAATCGAAGACGACATGTCGTTCCTTTTAGTCAATATGTATATGTACATAGATGAGGTAAGATCTAAGAAACGGGTGTATCCATTGACGTCTCATGACTCACCTCAAGGGACACGATATATCAACGACAAGTCGACGATTCAGTAGAGACTGAGAAACGTTGGGATACCCGACGTCATGAGGTCCGAAAGGTCAAGAAGTGACAGAGGACCTAAAACGAGTCTGAGTACAAGTAACTCAGTCACTACGGTAAGTTGGTAGAGTAGGAGACAGTGGGTGAAGAGGAAGACGGGAGTTAGAAAGGGTCGTAGTCCCAGAAAAGGTTACTCAGCAGAGAAGTGTCGTCCACCGGTCCCATCACCCTAAAGTTGAAGTCGTAGTCAGAGAGGTTACGTATAAGTCTCAACTGAAGGAAATCCCAACTGACTAAACTAGAGGAACGACAAGTTCCCTAAGAGTTCTCAGAAAAGGTCGTGGTGTTAAACTTTCATAGTTAAGAAGTCACGAGTCGGAAGAAATAGATAAATAGACAGAATAGTCAATAGACAAAATATATATTACCATACATATGCAGTCAGGGTTAGAGGGTTAAATAGGGAGGGATGAGAAAGGGAAGGGGCCATTTGTATTCAAACAAAAAATGTAGACACTCTTCATCGAGAAGAAACTCACCCACCACTGAAGAAAGACCCTCCAAGTTACTCTACTCTGGTCCTCAACACAGAATTTCTCTTTTCTCTATAGGTAGTCTTGTTACAAATTCTTGATTGGAGACTTTTTATTTTACGTTTACCTAAATCTCAATGCATCGGACCTTGTGTGTAGGACCTAAGTGGTGTATTGTCGACATACTTGAACTTACTCACTGTCTTTGAGAAACTAAAATTCAAAGACATAAAAATCTTATTTTCATCACTGTGGTTACTGTGTTACTCTATTTCTCATGTTTTTGGTCACATGTTTCACATATCGTAAACCTTCTGTGAAATTTAACATCAAAGAAAGGTAACGAAGGTCTTCTGTCAGGTCTTATAAAACTGGTCGGACGGAGAGATAGGGAGGTAGACTGACTCCTCGTCTCCTGTTAGACAAAGTCTACAATAGTAATTCTTTTCTTACATAAATGAAAATTGACTTCCTACTAACGAAATGTTACGACACAATCAAAGACGACATGTTGTTGTACTTAGTCGATATACGTACGCATATAGGGGAGGGGGAACTCGAGGGGAGGGTAGTGAGGGGGCGGGGGTAGGGTAGGTAGATCCAGTAGTCTCTCGTGGTCCGACTCAAGGAGGACGATAGTCTACAATAGTAAATCTTTAAGTCTAAACATTCCGAACTAATTTACTAAGGAATCGGTATCAAGTTACAATTACGGAACATTGCTAACAACGAAAATAGTCGACCCTAAACTAAATCAAAATTAAAGTTCAGGTTTACCGTCAAAAATCCCAACGAAAGTCGTTTTATATGGTGAACTAATAGATTCTTAACCGCGTCGAGAATAGGTTCACACTATTCATCAGTCGAATTCAGATCTTGTCTCAATAACTTTCAGTGTCTTTGAAAATTTAAATATAGTTGTTAATTAAGAGACATCGATGTAGCTTAGATAACCATCTATACGGTCTATTCCCATTGTGTCGTAAGAGGTCTTAACTCGCTACTGTCCTCCGTTTCACGTCGGACTTACACTCTTCCCGTTTCTCCCTTCTCACACACAGACTTCACCGATTAGGTCAGAAAGAGTCTTAACATCCTCTTTTGGGAACTCACATTCGAGTGAACCGAAGAAACGTTACTCAGTTGAATTATCCGATATATGTGGAACTTTAATGAACCAGACACAAATTTTACCCTTTAACTTCAAACTGTTTCAGTAAACCTGATCGGACCTAGAGTACGTTTCGTTAACCAAGTATCGATAATCGTGTCGTCTAAAGAGCCAGGTAACTCTCAGACTATATCATCCCCTTAGAGGAACACTAGAAAGGTAAAGTTCGAGGTCTATTTGACGGGAAAGACCCAGAAGTCGAACAAAGAGCCTAATGTAAAATTTACAGAGAGTCCTTTCAAAAAGAAGTCAAACTGCGAGTGCCAAGGTTCGGAAAGTAAAGATGGGGAGAGAGAAACGAGGGACGGAAAAAAAAAAAAAAAATTATGTAGTAGAAACTCTTTGGTGTAGTATACCTCTCGAGGATTTAAATGACAAGAGGTGAGAATTGAAAGAACCGACAGATGAGTTTAAAGAGGGAGTATAAGAACGTCATTATGAAGTGTATAAGTGAGAAAAGGAGATTTCCAACGGTTTTGTCCGTCGACGAGGGAAAACTTATAACACTTCTAGGTGAGAGAATAGATAGTTTTTCCCCCTCCTTCCTGAAATAAAGGTTTGGGATTTAAGGTCAATTGGTATATCCTTTACTGATCTCAGGGATCTGTAGACGAGAAACTAGTTGACCACAAATAAAAGAGAACTAAAAGGACGAGGTCGAAGAGAACCGACCCAGGTGGATCCGAGTCCGTCGGTGACTGTAGAAAAGGTGCCGGAGGTAAGGTGTTATGTGAGGCCACGGAATAGCCGCGTCGGAGACACCTGTGTCGATTTCGTTGTGTGACAGGTGGGTTTCGGTTTAGGAGGAGTAACTGACCCACGGACCTTCTTCAAAAAACCTCCCACACCTGGATACCACCTTTGGAAGAGAGGGAGGGAGGAGAAGGACCGGTTATTTCATCTATAAAGGACCGGACAAACTCCGTTTCCTTCTTCCCAAAAAAAAAACAAAAAACAAAAAAAAAACCAGTAACAAAGAGGGAAAAGACCGAAGAGGGGTGTTTCTTTCCACACCACACGGAGATACGTCACACTACCACTCCCTACCACGAGGTACCCGACGACAACCCGTCTCAATTACACACTTCCCACCGTACGTGACCACCGGAGGAAGTGAAACAGAGATGATTATCCTACCGACGTAAGTTTCTCCTACTCCGTCCGGTCCTAGGAGATGTGTCGACCCCCACTCACCCACCACTCACAGACGAGACATCTGGACTCGAGAACCCACACACTCACCCCCTCGCTTCTGATAAACCTTCGGATATAACCGGAGTTCAGGATCGATAGAATAGGTTATATCAAAATGATTATATATAAAAATTTTGGAGATATAGTTGTTTGAAGTACGTTTCTACCCGAGTCATTTCCTGTCTTTACCATACCTGGATTGTCTTCGTCTTCTATAATTCTTCTACACCGTTGTTATGTGTCTTTTTGACATGTTTTTTGTCGAAGTACTGGGTCTATTAGTGTTACCACACTAGTGAGTGGATCTCGGTCTGTAGGACCTTACACTTCAGTTCACCCGGAATCTTTCGTAGTGATGCTTGTTTCGATCACCTCCACTACCTTAAGGTCAACTCGATAAAGTTTAGGACCTTCTACTACGACACTTTCACGACGTGAGTTATACGGTCGTTTAAACCTTTTGAGTCGTCACCGGTGTCCTGACCTTTTCCAGTCAAAAGTAAGGTCAACGATTCTTTCCGTTATGGTTTCTTGCGGGTTTAATGGCGTGTTGACGTGAGTAGAGTGTGTGATCATTACAGGTTTTAAGAGGTTCGGTCAGAAGTCGTTATACACTTGGCACTTGAAGGTCTACAAGTTCGACCCAAATCTTTTCCGTCTCCTTGGTCTCTCGTTTAACGGTTGTAGGTGACCTAGTATCTTTTTCGTTCTCTCAAGGTCTTTTTGTAGATAAAGACGAAATAACTGATACGGTTTCGGAAATTGACACACCTAGTGTTATTTGACCTTCTAAGAAGTTCTCTACTCTTATGGTCTGGTGGACTGGACGGAGAACTCTTTAGACATACGTTCAGTCCTTCGTTGTCAATCTTGACCTGCACCTTGTTGTCTGACCAAGGTTTATCCTTTTCCTCATGCAGTTCCGACATATAACAGTGGGACGAATAAATTGAAGATACATCTCATGTAGTACTCTTTGTGACCCGACCTACTTCGTGTTCGACCTTAGTCCTAACGGTTCTCTTTATAGTTATTGAAGTCTATACGTCTACTGTGGTGGGAATACCGTCTTTCCCTTCTTCTTAATTTCTCGGAGAACTACTTTCACTTTGTCTTTTCAATTTTTCAATCGAACCTCGAGTTGTACGTCTTTTGATTCTAGTACCGTAGACCAGGGTAATGAAGTACCGTTTATCTACCCTTTGTCACCTTTGTCACCCTCTGAAATAAAAAGACCCGAGGTTTTAGTGACGTCTACCACTGACGTCGGTACTTTAATTTTCTGCGAATGAGGAACCTTCTTTTCGATACCGGTTGGATCTGTCGTATAAGTTTTCGTCTCTGCAATGAAATGGTTGTTTCCAGGTAGATTAGTTCCGATACCAAAAAGGTCACCAGTACATACCTACACTCTCAACCTGAAACTTTTCTTTCGACTCGTGGCTTCTTAACTACGCAAACTTGACACCACAACCTCTTTTGAGAACTCAGAGAACCCGACGTTCCTCTAGGTTGGTCATGTAGGATTTCCTTTAGTTGACTCATAAGTAACCTTCCTGACTATAACTTCGACTTTGAGGTTATGAAACCTGTGAACTATGTTTCTTGACAGAGGACACCTTTCCGGGCCTACGACCCTTTCTAACTTCCACCCTCCTCTTCCCCTGCTGTCTTCTACTTTACCAACCTACCGTAGTGACTGAGTTACCTGTACTCAAACTCATTTGAGGTCCTCAACCACTACCTGTCCCTTCGGACCGCACGACGTCAGTTACCCCAGCGTTTCTCAGCCTGTTCTGACCGACTTGACTTGACTTGACTATCGTTGTTTATCCAAAGCCTAAGTCTCTTCGTTCCCCTCTTACTAATAGTAGAGTTTCAAATTATTCCGGTCCAACAGATAAAGAACGAAGAAAGAGACACGGAATCCACCGTAGAGGCCGTCATCGGTACATAGAAGAGCCCGAGGTTAATTGTGGTCCTTCGGACAGTTCCAAAGTCAAAGGTGACTCAGTAGGAGTGGAGGGACCAAAAGGAACGTCGGATCACCTATCTTCGTCAAAGAACAATAGTTCGAGATCTAACAGAGTTACAGGAGACCAACTGAAAGAGCCGGAAAAGACAGTTGACATATTGGTTAAGAGAAATACTTTAGAGAAAAATAATTTATTAGTCACACAAAAAACGAAGGACTAATCTATATCACTATGTAGTCACTTTGGACCCTTTGGATTACGAACTCAGTCGATAACGGTATTGCCACGGGGTATTGTCCAAGGCTTTACCTTCTCGAATTGTATGCTCTAAAAGAAGACTGTAACTCCCACACGTCCGACGTACGACGAACCGACCAATCGGACTTGAGGTCCGAAGACCGACTCAAGTCCAAACAGGGTACACAGAGAGAAAAAACCTGGACACCAATAGGTCTCGTATCCCATGTTAGGTGTATAGAGAAAGACCCCGGTCCCAACTTTCCCGTCGTCGATGTGACCCCGTATAATGAGAGTACTATTCGTGGTTTCGTGTTTTCGAGTTCAAATGTTCAAGTAAAGGTCGGACCGGTGTAAGGGATTTTAGAGTGTCTGACTTCGTTTAGTGTACAGTCTCGTGTTTCAGTTCTCCATCTTCTCATGTAAGACGGGTGGTATTTCGGTCCGTCTCCACACCGACATACTAAGTTAATATTTCCTCTTTTGTGGACCCTGGTCATTAATTTAGATGATGTAAACCGAATTTCTAAGTGGTAGAGTCACTTTTAACTCGATATAGCACCCAATAACACGGTCATGCTGCCGATTGTATTTTAGACAACATCAATATCAACTGCAAAATAAAAAAGATACAAAAATTTGTGACTACAACTAAACTTTAGGTCTCCGTGTCAGGTGAAAAGTGATTTCTGGAGGAAACGGGGTGGTTTGTCATCTTCACAATTGACAAGAGTTGAAATTTGAGTGAGAAGATGGATGAAGAAAGACTACGACTTTGACCTCGAGACGTCCAGTAGAAAACGAAACGGAGGACTAAAGAACGAACCGAAACGGTCATCCTTCACGATCTCACCTAGCTGACCCTTCGTTGTCGTCCTTCATACCTGAAGAAGGACACCCGAAGGAAAGTCGAGGTACAGAAAGCTCTCAACGGGTCCTTTCGTAAAAATTGAGTCACCAAGTAAGGTCATCGACCACAACTTATATCGACCATCACAAGGGTTACGAGTGTCGTGATCGACTCATCGTAAGGGTGGAGTCTTCTCGGGGATAAGGTCCGTAGATGCGAAATTAATAAGGTTGGAGAAAGAAAATTTTTTATTTTTACATATAAATACAAGTAAATACAAATACAAATTTGGTCTTCCTCACTACAGACGAAGTACACCAACAATGAACTAGAGTGGAAACACTCGAAAGAAAGTCCATTGTTAGGAAAATATAGATTACATGTTGACAGTCATAATTTAAGGAGGAAAATTTTATTGACAAATCTTTCTCTTTTTGTTTATAACACATTATTGCGTGTATATCTTTTTACCGCGACTACTTGGAGAAACGCCCCATCCCTATCTCTCCATCTGCGTCTCTTGTCTGAACACCTGTGTCACTTCCCTCCCCTCCCACCCCACTTGACTCTCTCGTCGTACTTTGTATGTGCGGTCGTATACACTTTATCTATCGATCACCCTTCAACGACATATCGTGCCCCTCGAGTTCTTGGATCTCCCACCCTACCCCACCCCTCACCCTCCTTCCAAGTCCTGTCTCCTCTGTGTACACATAAGTACCGACTAAGTACAACAATATACCGTGTTTGGTTGTGTTGTAACATTTCGTTAATAGAAGGTTAACTTTTAAATTTTTATTATTTTATTGACAACTCTAACAACAGAGGGTTACATGTCTACACTCTCGACCTGCTATTTTTTCCGTCTCGCAACTTCTTAACTACGGAAGTTTGACACCACGACCTCTTCTGAGAACTCTCAGGGAACCTGTCGTCCCAGTTTGGTCCGTTAGGATTTCCCCTAGTTGGGACTTATAAGTAACTTTCCTGACAACGACTTCGACTTCGAGGTTAGGAAACCGGTGGACTACTCGACTGAGTAACCGTTACTCGACTGAGTAACCTTTTCTGGGACTACGATCCTTTCTAACTTTCGTCCTCCTCTTCCCCTACTGTCTCCTACTCTACCAACCTACCGTAGTGGTTGAGTTACCTGTACTCAAACTCGTTTGAGACCCTCAACCACGTCCTGTCCCTTTGTACCGCACGACGTGAGGTACCCCAACGTTTCTCAACCTGTGTTGACACGCTGATTTGTTGTTGTTTTATCTGGACGACTATGTTCGACTACGAAAAAACATCTGAGATGTAAGTAGATTATTCTAAGTGGAAGTAAAAATCCCTTCTGTGTGTAACGGTCTTCCTTCTTCTTTACATCCTCCTTCTTGTCAGGTAGTAATCTCGGTCTGATCGTCTTGAGTTGACCTAAAAATAACATCAAAAGATCTTTATGTCCAATCAAAGTGATCTGTACGACTTCCGGAAGGTCTACCGATTCCTTTGTCTTTCCATTGCACCTGATCTTTCTTTTCTCAATTGTCGGAAGGGTAATTATATTATTTGATCAAAAATTACAGAAGAAACTCTGGAGTTTTATTACTCATTTAAAAAACGGTTCACCAAAATAACACTAACAGTTCAAGATTTGTAGGAGACACGTATGTTACCTATATAAGATTTACCCCACTTCGTAGCGGACAGGACATGAAATGTCTAAAAATACCTTCGAAATAGTACATCCGAACTAGGTAATAATAAAGTTAACAATCGGGGAAAAGAAAGGGGTTTTGTACCCTCTACCTCGACTTTCAAGGTTCGAAGATCAGTACTAACTAGAAAGACCACTGGTTAACGGTAGAACCTCGGATCATTCCTAACAAGATATCTTGTTTTCTACGAGGATCTTGGGTCCTTAAAAAATCCCTAAATCCTCAGGACACATTCTACGAGGATAGTGGGAGTTTTGAAATCCTTAATGGTTCTGAAATCCTAGAGACACACTCCTTCATCCTAGTGTCTGGTTTGTAATCGTCCTTGGACCCCGTCTCTGGTTATATAAAAATAATAAAGTGTGGGTAAGAGTAAGATCTGGAAGTATACACAACAAGGGAGACGAAGTTCACTATAAAAGTGAGTTGGAAATAGGGGAGGTAGATTGAGTAAGACTGAACAGAAGAAAGTATCGGAAGGGATCTGATCCGATCCATAGGATTGAAACAGGACACTATGTCCGTTTAAGAATAAAAAAAATTTGTGAGTAGTGTTTTATCACTTTACTGATGAAAAGTTTAGATAGAAGTAGTGATTTCATATTTGAGACCTCCTCCCTGTACACACTAATTAAGATGACACACACGTCATGGACCGTTATCGTTCACATCATCTGTAAGGTGTTTACAAATTGCCTCCCTGACCGTTTCACGACCCAGGTACCCCCACCACTACCGTCAATTAGTGTATATCTAAAAGGTGGACAGACAATATGAAACGTAAGACACTTAGCCTTGGTCATGAGGGTCCATACAACTATCGTAAACGATTCCCTGGTATGAACCACTTCGTTCCGATCTGTAAACCTGTTGTATGTTTTTTATTTTTTATCTCGTGGTGTTGATTTCGGGACTCATCCCTTCTTCACTTTACTCATAATGTACCTGGGGAAGAAGGTAGGTCTGAACGAACGAAAAGAAGGGTGGGAAATCTAGGACCTGAGTAGTAGAAGGGGATTGGGTTTTAGATAACGAACCTTTCGTAAGTGTGAGGACCCGATTACCATCTGTTCAAATTTACTGGTACAATGAACAAGTTATGACGAACGTAAGAAATTTGTTCCTTCTTTCGGAGACAAATAAAACTTAGTTTTCTTGTCTTGAGATTAACACACTACGGTCCAAATTCTTCGATCGTCCCTTCGTCCTCTGGTGGTAACGTCCACTGACATCTGAACTGAGTAAATCACTCGTGTCGTGGTTCTAGTCGCGGGTCCTGTTCCATCCGTGTGTCTGTACAAACAACTTAGTCACTTCAGTCTCGTCAGATCGTGTAGGGAGTCACTTTTCTTTCTCATATTTAACATGTACGTGTCTTTTAGACACGATAACACTTGGAAGACCTCAAGAAACCCTCTGAGTAGCTCTTTGAATTTTTTGTGTAGGATGACTGTCTCACGAGCGAGTGAGAGGTACTTTCCTTTTTTTTTTTTGAGTTTTATTTTACAACAATTTTATCTACGGTAAGACCGACTTTTACACGTGTAAACCATTTACTCAGTGAGATAATCCCTCCGTCTTTAGTCATATCTCTTGAACCCCGTTCGGTGATTGATAGCTAGTCTACGAATCTCAATTTTCATCCTTTCTCACACTTAAAGACACGAGTTAAGGAATATAAAAGGGTGGTAATGTTTTCTAAGATTGTAAAGTTTTACATCTCTAACCGTCAGAGACTAAACCCCCCTAAAGAGAACTTTGACAACCACGAAAGTCTTTACTAACCAAACATTGTGAACTATCTCCTTTGGACGTAACACCTCCCACTCTCAACAGTGTCCGAAACATCTCTTGTCTCTCCTGGTGCACGACACCAGAACTCGTAGTAAGGAAGTCACTCTTGTGTCAACAATGGAGCTTGTGACAATACCAATGGAACTACTCGGTGCCTCGTCGCGACTACTTAACCACTCCGAGTGTGAGACTGAGGTTATGAGGTAGTTCCAATCTCTACGAGATGAAACAACGGAAAAACCACAAAATACGAACGAGGTGAGAAAAGGACGGAAAACATGTCCGAAGGTACACTGTGAATCGACTATAGTGACAACGACTCAAACCTGTAGGAAGGTTTCTCCGACCCTAAACGAGATTGAAAAGGTAGGTTATTTAAGTAGACAATTCATAGTCTTTTTCTTAAGACCTTTGAGGTAGTGATCAACCGTTGATAGTGTAAAAAATTCTCTTCTTTTTAGGAGGTAGATCAGCCTTGGTATAAAGAATACGACTTTTACCTAAACTCTGTTTTTATATAACGTGTAAACCCGTACCTGGAACTAAAAAGTTGTATGTAGAAAGTACACCATCCTTGACTACTACGTGTAAAAGGGGGAACTCTAGAAGGAAAGGAATTCCGTGATTTAACGGACGACTCTACATATTCCACAGATGATGGACCTTACCTAAACGATTAATCGTTCCCGTTGCAAATACATGTATGTAACTCTTCTTTCCTCTCTAATTTTGAGATAAAATAAATTCATAAAATGCAAATGTTTTTCCTTTTCATTAATACCATTTCACTGAAGGAAATAGATTGACTGTTAAATCTTTGTTTTCCGTAGTATATAAAACACCTTCCTCCTTTCGTTTTCGACCGTAAGACTACAGAAAGAACGTCTGTAAGGTGTGATTCTCAAGAGATCGGGACGGTGGGTACTCGGGGACTCTTTCGAGGGTGTCAATCGGAAACGTGACAGGTACGGAGATAGGTAACGGAACTGTATGGAGGTAGGTTGATGTCGGGACAAGTAGAACATCCCATGGTCGTGATACCAAGAAAGTTAGGTGTTGTTGTCATTTGGTAACAAATGACAAGATTCCCTTATCAAGAGGTCCTCGTCTTGTCGTAGTGGACTCTTGAACAATCTTTACGTGCAACAACTAGCGTTGAGGTTTGAAGTACTCATTATTTAAGACCCCACCACGGGTCGTTAGACACAAAATTGTCCGTGAGGTCCACTAGGACTACGTACGGGATTGACCTTTTTAGAACGGAGGATTAAACCTTTACTTCTAACTTTCGGACAAGAAACCAGGATCAGGTTTCATTATTTGTTCATTGGTGTCTTGTTCATAATTTGGGTATGATTAGTTAATCACTATCAGGGTACGAAACTTCAAGTCGGTCGGTCGGTCGTTGTCGTAGTGAGATCCTTGACGAAGACTTTCAGTCAATTAGGGATTTGCGGTGTCGACTTTCAGTCGGTTAGAGATTTGTGAGGACGAAGTCTTTGAGACGGTTAGGAACTTGAGGTACCAAGGATTTTGGGAAGTGCTATAGTTCAGAACGAAACATGTCTCTCTGACTCTGTATTCTTGTCGATTTATTCGTCATGTAATCGAAGAAACACAGAGTAAAGTAGGAGGTTGTTTTTCCTAGTGACATCTAAAACTCTTTCAGTCTTAAACATGAATCTCTCCTAAACGGTCGTAACATCTTTAAAATCACCACTTCTCAAAACTCCTTATACTGTATTGAACAGGTTCAGTTCCTAGTTGAGACTTAGTCTCTCTTCCACATCAACCAGTAGTTTTTATGCATTCTTTTTTTAACCGGTCGACTGAGTGAGTCATCTCGTTTTAATAGATGGGTGTTCTTTTTTTAATTCCTTACTCTATATGAGTAAGTAATGATATACATGTATATAACAATGTCTCATTTGTCACTTATAAGTGAAACATTTATCAATATTGTATTTTATAATCCTCTTACCCCTCTCTTCTTTACTTCCGTACTTCCCACCATCACCCAGATTAAGTATTAAAAGATGTTGTCCTTCGGTTCCTTTTTTTCTCTATGTACCGTGTCGACCTTTATCTATTTTTATTTATTACAGTGTTAACTGTAGTTAATTTAAATTTCACCAAGTTCTTTATAAACAACTCACATGTGAAACATACCAATCTATGACGTCGATATTTCTAGTTTAAGAAAGTCTCCCCGTCTGACATTCATTAAAGTTTTGTAAGATTTCTTCTTTAATTAAGACTGTTACCACTACCATCACTCTTTTTCAACTCTTCTTCCCTAGTATACTCGATTCCGAAAATTTCTACTCATCCACGAAGGAACCCGAAGGGACCACCGAGTCTACCATTTTTTTAGAAGGACGTTACGTCCTCTGGACTCAGACTTGGACCCAGTCCTTCTAAACGACTTCTTCCTTTACCGTTGGATGAGGTCATAAGAACGGACCTCTTAAGGTACCTGTCTTCTCGGACCTCCCGACGTCAGGTATCCCACCGTTTTTCAGTCTGTGTTGACTTCACTGAAGTGTGAGTGTGTAGGACATCCAGTGTTCTATGAATTATAGAGACCAGGGGTTGATACTTTGTGATCGTCACGACGAGCCAGTGATACTGTTTTATTATATGGGTGTGTGGAGATTCACGGGGAATCACCCTCGTCGTGACAAGGGCCTTCTTTTGGTGTCTTCCTTCGATAATTCTTCTGATGATATTAATTTTATTCTAAGTAGTATAAAGAACTAGAGAATCGTTGACAGTCCCTCCCGAAAGTGAATAGTTCTCACTCTGTCACGCCATGTTGTTTCTTTCTTGTTGGAACTATAAGAAGGGTTCTTAGATGTCCCAGTCCTTCCCCAAGAAAACAAAACTCTTTCGTTCTAACTAAGAAACAGAACGGTGGTTTACTGATTACGTAACATATGGTGTCACTTTTTTTTTGTTTGTTTTATTGCTGTTGTTTGTGAAACGGAGGACTCTATGTGGTTTAGTTTGTTTTCTTTCTTTTGCTCCGTTGTAAGACAAATCGTGATCAGAAGTTTTATTTACTTCAGAGCTCAGGAAAGATAATTCCACAAGTGAGAAATCCTTTTTCAATAAGAACTAAAAATGTAATGTTGAACAGTCTATACACTATGGAACTTCTGTATTAACACACTCCTTTGAAGACAAAAAGAGTGAGACTTTTCTGATTTATATTGGAACAATTATAAAAAAACCTAAGAAGAGTAATATTCAATAATGATCTATAGTTTATATCAAGGGACACGTTATGTCATCCTGAACTAACAATTAAAGTATACGTCATTATGTCACAGTCTGAAATAAAAACCCCCCGAGGTTTTAGTGACGTCTACCACTGACGTCGGTACTTTAATTTTCTGCGAATGAGGAACCTTCTTTTCAATACTGGTTGGATCTATCGTATAAGTTTTCGTCTCCATAATGAAACGACTGATTCCAGGCAGATCAGTTCCGATACCAAAAAGGACACCAGTACATACCTACACTCTCAACCTGACACTTCTTCCGACTCGCGGCTTCTTAACTACGAAAACTTCACACCACAATCTCTTCTGAGAACTCTCAGGGAACCTGACGTTCCTGTAGGTTGGTCAGGTAAGATTTCCTCTAGTTGGGACCCTAAAGAAACCTTCCTTACTACGGTATCGACTTTGAGGTCTTGAAACCGGTGGAGTACGCTTCTCAACTGAGTAACCTTTTCTGAGACTACGACCCTCCCAAACCCCCGTCCTCCTCTTCCCCTGCTGTCTCCTACTCTACCGACCTACCGTAGTGCCTGAGCTACCTGCACTCAGACTCACTTGAGACCCTCAACCACTACCTGTCCCTCCGGACCGCACGACGCTAAGTACCCCAGCGTTTCTCAGCCTGCACTGACTCCCTGACTTGACTTGACTTGACTTACATATAAGTAATTAGGGTATGAGAATTAAATACAGAGGGGTGTACGGGAAACCATTGGTATTCGAATTGAAAATACAGACACTCAGATAAAGATAAATCATTTATTCAAGTAAACACAATAAATTTTTTAATATGTATATACGCTATAGTATATAAACAGAAGAAAATAGACTTAATGAAGTGAATTATACTATTAACCGAGTCACCATTTCTTAGACAGGCGGTTCGTCCTCTGTGCCTAAACTGGGGACCCAACCCTTCTAGGGAACTCTTCCTTTACCGTTAGGCGAGGTCATAAGAACGGACCCTTTAGGGTCCCTGTCTCCTCGCACCACCCGATGTCCCCAACGGTTTCTCAACCCATACTGAATCGTTGATTTGTTGTTGTTACACCATTAGTGATCCAGGTAGGTCCAACGATGTTTACCGTAAAAAGTAAGTAAAAATACCGACTCACTATCAGGTAACACTTAAAAATTTTTTTATGGAAGAAACAGAAAACAAGCCTCTTGGGAAAAATTTTTTTTAGAAAAATTTTGACACGTCCATTTTTATGAAATCTTGTAAAGCTGGTGTTGACTTTCGTACTATGTTAAAAATAATGGTGGCTAATTAAAAAGAGAAACATTTGAAGTATATTTACTTTATTTTGTGGTACTAGACAAACTCAGACCGAAAAGAGTAAGTTGTGTAAAAAATTTCTGAGTAAAGACAAGACAACTACGTGTGCACCCAACAAAGGTTGAAAACTGGTAATGCTTATTCCGATGATCCTTGTAAAAACACTTTCACTTCACAATCAACGAGTCAGCGCAGGCTTAGAAACGCTGGAGTACCTGACATCGGACTGTCCGAGGAGACAGGCACCTTAAGAGGTCCGTTCTTATGAGCTCACCCATCGGTCGGTAAGGGCAGAGACCCCGTAGAAGGACTGAGTCCCCAGTTTGTGTCCAGAGGATGTAACGTCCGCATAAGAAATGGTAGACTCGGTGGTCCTTCCGGGTCCTTGTATAAACATGTGTAAAACATACACAGACTTATATTTTACAGTAAAGGATGGACCTTCACCTTAACAACTCAGTACCCTCATTTACATGTAAATTCACATATTTTTTGACATTTTGTCAAAAAGTATCAAAAATATTTTAAAATATTACGTGGTTGTTGACTCAAGATCCACGAAGTGTAAGAACGAAATACAATCAGAAAAATTTAAAATCGGTAAGATACACCAACACTTTGTTATAGAACAAAACTAAAATTAAACATAAAGGTACTATTGTTAACAACGAGTTGTAGAAATATACACGAAAAGTATTTAGAGAAAATCAGACGAGTAAAATAACTTGATAAACAAAAATATCGCAACTAAACATTTCTCAATAAATATTAAGACCTATATTCAATAAAGAAAGTCCATAAAATTCATAAGAAGGAGGGGGTGGAGGGGTGGTGGGGTGCAGGTTTAACACTGAACAGAAAGTAAAAGAACTACCACAGAAGACTACTCGTCCGTGAAAATTAAAACTACCTCAGGTTAAAATAGTTATAAACGGAGAATGTATTTTACGGAACATACAGGATTCTTTAGAAACTGATCGAGGTTTAGTACTTCTATAAGAGGGTACTCAAGAAGACCTTCAAAATCACAAATGAAAATGGGAATCTAGACATTAGGTAGAGTTTAATAAAGACAACCATACTTTATTTCATTCCCAACTCAGACGACATCTGACTCAAGAGGTGTTTTGTAAAAGTGTACGTCCAAATAATCACACAATACGGTCCTTTTCATGAGCATTTTCCACTTTCTTCGTCTTGACTCGACTTCCTCTTTCACTTGACACTACGTTTTCCCCGGAGTCAATGAGGATCTTCCTCGAACCTTAAAACCCACCAAGAAATCGTAACAGGGGTCACTAAGTTGTCCCTACCGGTAACATGGAGATATAATAGGTTAATGACCTAGGGTCGAAAGTGGTCCTTCTTCCATATTGCAACCAACCGGTGTTAAGGGTCTCTTATTCCCCAAGTCGACACTCGGCAGTCGTCCGTCGTGAGGTGACCATCTCTTTTACTCAGACTTCCTCCTTAGCCATACCATATGGTGTCGTCAGTAATGTTCCAAGAAAAACGAAATAAAAGATATCCCGAAGGGACCACCGAGTCTCCAATTTCGTAGACGGACATTACACCCTCTAGACCCAAGCTAAGGACCCAACCCTTCTAGGGAACCTCTTCCTTTGCCGTTGGGTGAGGTCATAAGAACGGACCTCTTAGGGTACATCGGACCACCCGATGTCAGGTACCACGGAGTTTCTCTATAAGTTAAAAGGAGGGTGATAAACAATTTCCTCCGGTTTGATCAGCTAGGAGTTCCTTTAGTTGGGACTTATAAGTAACTTTCCTGACTACGACTTCGACTTCGAGGTTTCGAAACCGGTGGACTATGCTTCTCAGTTGAGTAACCTTTTCTAGGACTACGACCCTTTCTAACTCCCGTCCTCCTCTTCCCTTACTGTCGTCTATTCTACCAACCTACCGTAGTGGTTGAGTTACCTTACTCAGATTCGCTTGAGGTCCTCTATCACTTCCTGTCCCTTTAGACTACACGACGTCAGGTACCCCGACGTGTCTCAATCTGTTTTGAATCGTTGACTTGTTAAACAATTTTTCTGCAAAGAAAGGGCAACTTAACTGAGTCACAGAACCAGTCTTTAATTAGCACATCCAGTTATGGAGACGAGATATAAGACAACGTAACTAAATAAACAGATAGGAACACTAGAACTTGATAAGACCATTGATATCAAACTATTGTTAACGACCAAACCCCATTACATTCAGAAGGTTTGACAGTTTAAACAAGTAACAGTTTCAACAAAACAGAGAAGAACTAGTAATCACAAAAGTCCCTTTTTCTTATCCTAGTTGAACTTAAAGAATTTTTTTTGAAACGACTTAAACAAACTCTAAGATGACTTAGACATCCATTCGAACCTCTCTTGTCTATAGAATTGTCTATAGAATAGAATAGACGTCTCTTGTCTATATAACTCAGGAAGCAACTATTTGTGGTATATGTAGAGGGGGACACAAAAGATATTAAAAAGTCGTCAGAAACCATTAAATGCCATACATCCAAAACGTATAGGAAGTAATCAAACTAAAAGTCTATAAAATCACAAATCTACGATGATGTTTATCGTGAAATTTAAGTCAACGAAAAGGTTAAGAAATAACGACAAAATATATCTTTATTTTACCTAAACGTTTAACCAGTACATGGTATTGTGGAATCCAAATTAACAATCAAGATAATCAAAAAGTATTAAAAACTTCATAAAATTCAATGTCAATGTGAATCTTTATACATTAGACATTTATCACTCTCAAAATGAATGAAAAGAGGTTAAAAATACGAAAAATAAAGGAAAAGAATAACGTGATCTGAAATCATGTAACAAATTATCTTCACCATTCTCATATATAAGAACGGAATAAGACCTAGTATCTCTTTTTCACCAAAAACAAAATAAGATACACTATAATGAATGTCTAAAGGTATAGATTGGAAATGGGGTAACCTTTTAAAGAGGAGAACCATCTCTTAAAGACAATGTTTATTTTGTGACTTAAACAGTTTACAAAAAGACGTAAATAATTGTAATAAAAATAGGAAATCAGATAATCACAGTTAGTAACTAAAAAGTTTATTAATTGAAATATAAAGACTTTATTTTGTGTACAATCGTACGTGAAATTATGTAACGACCCAACATAAACGACAAATAAAAAAAAGGTCAGATAAGTCTAGATACAAATACACCCTATAACTAGACATTGAAATTTTTTATAAAAACAGTTCCTAACAACAACCCCAATACGATCGTAGTAATTTTACCATTTTCGGATAAGGATAAAAAAATCAAAGGAAGAATTGTAAAAAATTTACATTATTTGACTATCTTGGACCTTAAAGAGACACCTTTACAAAAACTGACTTTTAAGTTAAATAAATGATCTATTTCCCACGAAAAACACTATCAAAACCATTCAACATAAAAAATTCCTTAAACGGGTCAAGTAGATTAAACACAACCTTCCATTAATAGGTACCTAAACAGTTTAAAGATGTCCGAAACACTCGTCTTCGTACCTGGTGAAAACGAGGCTCGATAGAAATTTTATCAACATACCATGTATCGGAGACAGAAACTTTCTGTCTCTAGTAAAGAGACAGACCTTGTCTCCCGTCCAAACAAACGGTAGGTCACATTATTTCTACTACAGAAACAGACCGTTTTCCGTCCGTCCAAACGAGAAATAGTTACTAACCCGAAAGGATTGGAACCCTAATGTGTCGATACTGTGTTCGGTTGGTACACATGTAGTAGATGGAGTTGACGGACACAGTGGGTCAGCCAAAATTCCTAGTTCCTTCTTGGATGAGTTTGAACTTCGAGTGCTCCGAACAACGCAATACTTATTATTGTCTGAAACAGAGACTGGGTTCTTAAGACACAGAAGACGGTGAGTGTACTCTGACCGTCTGATTGAGTAATCGCACGTTTATATCACTTTAGAAATGTCAAGAACTGTTAACCGTATTTAACGAATATTACAGGGAACGATACAAAACTTACACCTAATCACTATTTAGACGGAAAATAAGAACAATGGTAACAAAGAGAGAGAGAGGACACATACACATAAGACTAGTTAGAACGATTTCACATAGTTAATATAATTAAAAAATTTACTGTTGAAACTGAAGTAACTAAAAGAGATAATAGACCAGGAAAAATTAATGGTTAAAAAATTTAAATTAAAAATTAATTAAAGATGAGAGTATATATAATAAAGGAAATGTCATAAATAAAACCGAAATTACAAAAGAAGAAAAGACCGAAGGTTTCTCCTTTGAGTCTACTAGTTGTAGTAAAAATAAAAGATTATTTCCACAAATTTGATTGTTTCATGTAAGATTCTAAACTGAATTACATTGTGTTTAAAATTATACCCATAAAAGTAATGGTGACAATTTTGAAAGATTAAAGGGATCACTAAAGAAGAAGAAAAAAAAAAAAAGTGACAATTCAAAAGTACTAAAATAACAAAGTACTCCGTAACTTTGTAGACTTGTTTAATTATGGACTCACCACTCCGTCGACGAAAGAGGAAGTGAAGAAACCCAATGATCTCGTTGAACAGTCATCTAATTTTTTCTTTTTCTATTGGAAAAAGAAATGAATTCAGAAAGGTTCCGTACGCGACCGTGTTGTGTTTGAAGAGGATAGTCTACGTTGACAAGATCACAGGTTTGGAGTACGTGTTGTAGAACCATTGTCATCGTGTGACGTGGGTACGGGTGACGTCGGGACGAGTAAACACTTACTGTAAACCTCGTAGACCTTCGAACACTTATCATAACCCTTCTCCTCCCTCCTCCTTTGTCGTACTCACGGACCGACCCTCCTCCAGTCGGTTTCAACACGTCCCGTTCGGACTCGTACAGTAACCACGTTTGGGTTCGTAGTAGCTATAAGAAATTGTCCTTGTAGACTACCTTGGGGTACTACCTCCAGAAGTAGTCGGAACTCGACCGGGTGTTGATACGACTACCACGTCTACGACCCGCACCCGACTGTCAGGAGGTGACACTACGACACGACCTAAAAGACCTTACCTTCCGATCTGTTAAAGAGGTTTTACCGTCGAAAAGGGACCTTGACGACAGGGAGGGTACACTCCGTACTGTGTAGTTAGGATCCCCGACCGTACTACCGTCCGGATCACTAAAGAAGAAACTGGGTACCCAATAAATCTACACATATCGATTTTAAACTTTATAACCTTGTAAAGGATCTACAGAATAATAGTAGTTAAATATTAAATTTATTATAACACCAGTCTCCTGTATGAGACATGAAGGTGGAACCACTTACGAGACACACGTAAACTTTTCTTACATAGAAACTCCATAGTGTCAATAATACATATACCAAGATTTTATAGTTAATCAATATCCTGACTATTATCCAAAGTGTAAAAAGATAGAGTAATGTCTAAAAATAGATAATCAAAACAGTCAATAACTGTATTTCCACAGTTTTGAAGGAGAAAGGTGGAAAAATTTATATCCACCTAAAGAGTTAAAAAAGAAACTAAGAGAACCGAAAGCCAGGTACACAAAACTTAGATAGAACGATCCACGTACGAGTAATACAGAAGAACTAATAAACTGGGAAAACAGTAATTCATTGCAGGGAGACCATAGAGGAACTAGAACTTTGGATAAAATAGACTATACTAATGATCGGTATATTGGTAACAAAACGAATTACAAATGTAAAAATAAACTATCGTGTAAAAATGAAAAGTGGATAAAAACAGAAATATAAATTTCATCCAAAGAACGTTTTTAGTACCTCAACATAGGATATGAAAATTAGGTCAAACCGTTAGAAACAGAAAATTACTCTATCAAATTAAATTTTAATTATATCGAAAAACTATGTCAACCTAGACTTAGTTGGTATAACGACAAACAAAGACTAACAGGGTAAATCAGAAACAAAAAGACAGGTGAGAAACTACTGAGGGTAACCGATTTAACTAATACTAAAAAAAAACGAATTTAAATAGGGGGATAACTGAAAAATACACTCGTAAAAACTGGCAAACGAGATATATAATGTCATACTTAGAAAGTGAATTGTCTCAGATAGAAATTTGTTATAAATTTAAGATAGAACGTTTCACATTTCTTGGGATGTAACCACATTTCTTTGAATTAAGGGAGGAGATTAAGAAATACAAGAATACCAATATTTGAAATGAAAATGTTTACGAGATTCAGGGTTATGATGAAAACGAAATCTGTTACCTATCATTACATACACACACGTAATATATATCTGTCTTACTAGAGTTATATAAATGGTAAAGTCGACTAGGAGTAAGAAGGAACACCAAGGAGTCTCCACTAAAGAGAGTTAAGAGAACGGGACAAGGGTCGGAAGACTTATGATTGGGGATCTTAAATCACTTCTTGACTCCCTTTCTCAACAATTGAAGTACGTCTGAATAAGACAATACTCTACCATAATTAAATAAATAACAAGGATAGAGGATACCAGGGAGACTAAATCTTCTGTTAAACACATATTAAGTATGTTTAATGTATGTAAGAGTCAGTTAAGTCTTGTTCAAACTTTAATAACATAACACGTAAACAGAAGATCTAGGAACTCAAAATTCAGATGACACGGTTAGATGTCTTCCGGTAAGTTTCGAATAAGTCTAAAACGGAAAAAAAGGAATTGGGACGGATATGGTCTGAAAGGGTGAAAATAGTGAGACGGTCCCTACTTGTTTCAGTACCGAGAGAAAAAGGGACCCTTCCCAATAGTGAAAGACCTTGAATCTCAAATAAATCTAAAGATCCATTTGTGTGTGACGTCTTTTTATGTCAAACTAAGGTGAATATGAATAAGGTGAATATTGTATCGACCTTATCTGTTTAAGTATCTCACTCTTTTATGTAACAATCTACGGTCCCCGGTCCCTCACTCTCCAACCCCCCAATCCGAAATTACCCCTATCTCAAGGTCAAATCCTTCCACTTTTTGAGTCCTCTGCCTACTACCACTCTCAATGTGTCGTCACACATGAATCACATGAGTCACGGTGACTCGACAAGTCAGTTGAAACCATTTCGTCACACAATACACTGAAAGTGGGTTATTTTTTTAATTATTTTTTTTTTTTCTTCTTTTGTGGATGTCGGTACTAAATCCTTCAAGAGACCTGGACAGAGGACTCTTTAGACATACGTCCAGTTCTTCATTGTCAATCTTGACCTGTACCTTGTTGTTTGACTAAGGTTTAGTCCTTACCTCATGCAGTTCCGACATATAACAGTGGGACGAATAAATTGAATATACGTCTCATGTAGTACTCTTTACGACCCGACCTTCTTCGTGTTCTACCTTAGTCCTAACGGCCCTCTTTATAGTCATTGGAGTCTATACGTCTACTGTGGTTGGAACACCGTCTTTCACTTCTTCTTGGTCTCTGAGGACTACTTTCACTTTCCCCTCTCACTTTTTCAACCGAATTTTGAGTTGTAAGTATTTCTATTCCAGTAGACCAGGGTAGTGAAGTACCGTTTATCTACTCCTTTGTTACCTTTGTCACTCTCTGAAATAAAACCCCCCGAGGCTTTAGTGGCGTCTACCACTGACATCGGTACTTTAACTTTCTACGAACGAGGAACCTTCTTTTCGATACTGTTTGGATCTATCGTATAATTTTTCGTCTCTGTAATGAAATGGTTGTTTCCAGGTAGATCAGTTTGGATACCAAAAAGGTCCCCAGTACATCCCTACACTCTCAACCTGATATTTCTTTCGACTTGTGGCTTTTTAACTACGAAAACTTGACACGACAACCTCTTCTGAGAACTCTCAGGGAACCTGACGTTTCTCTAGGTTGGTCAGGTAGGATTTCCTTTATTCAGGACTAAAGTAACCTTCCTTACTACGACTTCGACTTTGAGGTTATGAAACCGGTGGACTACACTTCTCAACTGAGTAAACTTTACTGGGACTACGACCCTTTCTAACTCCCGTCCTCCTCTTCCCTTACTATCTCCTACTCTACCAACCTACCGTAGTGGTTGAGTTACCTGTACTCAAACCCATTTGAGATCCTCAACCACTACCTGTCCCTCCGGACCGCATGACGCCAAGTACCACAACGTTTCTCAGCCTGCGTTGAACTCACTGACTTGACTTGTTAGAGGAACTTTGAATCACACTCGGGACACTGAAAAGACTAGTGAAAGTCAATTATTTTTCCAGAATATCATTCGGTAAGTTTACAAGTAAGGTTATATTACTCTTTAAGAATTTTAAAGTAAAGAGGGGAAATAGTAAAGACCGAGTGACGTCCGACCTCTCTACCCCGTCCTCCATGGTGACCGAAAGAGATTGTAAGGAGAATAGAAAGATTGGACGAGAGTCTGAGAACGTTCCACCCTTCTCACCCCTCTCTCCTCACTCCATCGTCTTTATGGAGTAAACTGGTTGTGGTGAAAACTGACATTATCTGAAAAATTGAAGTAAGACGGAACTCTAGTAAGTGCTCAAAAACCTCTGTACGTAGATAAAGAGAGTACTGGTCCCCTATAGAGTGGACTAAATGGGAGGTAATTCCATATAGACAAAGATAAGGTTGACCAGAAAGTATGAAAGGAGTCGAGAATACTGAAGCAAAGACGATACTAAAAAAAAAGAAGAAAGTTTCTCCCTTTTCGAAATATGTCAGTCGTTTTTGTTCTGTACCTCGACGGACACCGAGTCTAGTACTGAGGAATAACGGTTTAAGTCTGAATTTAACTTATTTCACCCCTTTTGGTGGTCTGGTAAGTCCATACTGAATTTAGTTTAGGGAATACTGATATGTCACCTTCACTCTTTATCTAAATTCCCTGATCTAGACTTTCTGTCTCACGGACTACTTGATACCTGCCTCCAAGCACTGTAACATGTCCTCTATCCCTAGTTCTGGTAGGGGTTCTTTTTCTTTACCCACCGGTTTCATAACGTCAAAGTCGAAGTCGTAGTTAGGAAGGTTACTTATAAGTCCTGACTAAAGGAAATCCTACCTGACCAACCTAAAGGAACGTCAGGTTCCATGAGAGTTCTCAGAAGAGGTTTTGGTGTCAAGTTTTCATAGTCGAGAAGACACGAGTCGAAAGAAATATCAGGTTGAGACTGTAGGTATGTACTGATGACCTTTTTGATATCGAAACTGATCTGGTTGGAAACAACCGTTTTATTACAGAGATGAAAAATTATACGATAGATCCAACCAGTATCGAAAAGAAGGTTCCTCGTTCGTAGAAAATTAAAGTACCGATATCAGTGGTAGACGCCACTAAAACCTCGGGGGTTTTTATTTCAGAGAGTGACAAAGGCAACAAAAGGGTAGATAAACGGTACTTCACTACCCAGATCTATGGTAATAGAATAAAAAGACTTACAAGTCGAAATTTGGTTGAAAAAGTGAGAGGAGAAAGTGAAAGTAGTTCTCCGAGAAATCAAGAAGAAGCTAAAGACGGTATTCCCACCATAGTAGACGGATAGACTCCAATAACTATAAAGAGGGTCGTTTACGTACACGTTATTCCTTCATTTTTTATATCGAATAAGAAAGTTTCTCGAATCTACACTTCTCTTCTCTTTTTCCGTCCTCGATCTTGACCTACGTCCTAACCCTTCACTACGAAATAAAAAAACATCGTCTCTGTACTGATCAGGTATTAAACAAATTCCACCACCACCCCAACTCCTGTGTCACGAGGTTTTATACCGTGAAACCGTACAAGTTATAAAATTTGATTCTCTCAAATTCTCTTGTCTTCTTTATCCTTAAAGTGAAACTGAAAGGGGAGACTCTATCCAGTATTTTGGGAGTCCACTCTCCATGGGAGGGATCTGGGTCTCCTTTCCATGTAGAAATAGTCACTTCTGTTTCACCTACGACTCTTCTTAGGATTGTTTCTCCCGAACGATATAAAGGAGATCAAATAATGCGTATGGAGTATGAGACTGGACAGTGTAAAGATGTACTGACGGGTGAGAAGTGGTTAGGATCGTGTTTTTTATGAGTCTAGATAAAGAAGTCCAGGAGTAAAAGAATACTTCGAAGGACACAGTGTATTTTGAAGGTAATTTATTTACACATATGAAAAGAGAACAATGAGACAGAACCTGTCATGTGTGGGTTCCGGAAATTCTCCCGCCTCCTTGTGAAAAGAGGGGATGTCGATGGCATAACTCGACACTGTAAGTATTGATAGGTCCCTAGACAACTGTGGGTGACCAAATGTCCTTCGACTCCTGGGAGGACCCTTCGACTCGATATTGGTGTTACCCTTAAGTCTGTGTATATCTGTACGGATCGTCTACCCAAAACTGACCTCCACCCGTTCGTCTCCGTCTCCTCACCTTCGTTACTGGAAGGGAAGACAAACGTGTAGTGTCGACAGGTCTGTAGTACGTCACACTACCCCGATCTCAGGTAAAACTCTTGTAACCACCCGTCTTGGGAGTCCCCTTGAGACGTAGGGGTGTGCTTCGGGATCGAGTCGACTCCCCTCCGACGGTTATTCAGTATGGCTTCTAAGTTGTCCCCAGAACTCCCCGATGACCTGGGTCCCGTCGGTACGATCCTGGAGCGGTCACCACCGACTATCTTGGAGTTGTGCCCCAGACCGTCACCAAACCGTCTCCGTCAAGAGGTCGTTCCACCGTTGTTCCTTGTTTGTGTGGAAAAAGTTCTTATGTTGATTCTGGGAGAAGGAGGGTAAACCCTTAGAGTCTATATGGATCTCCGTCATCACCGACCTCCAACCCCAATCCTTTGAACAATTCCACGTCCGTTTATAAACATTGATCACCCAATAAAAAATGGAACATGTCAGACCCAAATTAGACCTTAAACTACTTCGGGTGTTTCCAGGCAGATCAGTTTCGATACCAAAAAGGTCACCAGTACATACCTACACTCTCAACCTGACACTTCTTTCGACTCGTGGTTTCTTAACTACGAAAACTTGACACCACAACCTCTTCTGAGAACTCTCAGGGAACCTGACGTTCCTCTAGGTTGGTCAGGTAGGAATTCCTCTGGTCAGGACCTACAAGTAACCTTCCTAACTACGACTCCGAGTTTGAGGTTAGGAAACCGGTGGAGTACGCTTCTCAACTGAGTAACCTTTTCTGGGACTACGACCTTCCGTAACCCCCGTCCTCCTCTTCCCCTGCTGTCTCCTACTCTACCGACCTACCATAGTGGTCGAGTTACGTGTACTCCAACCCACTTGAGGTCCTCAACCACTACCTGTCCCTCCGGACCGCAAGACGTTAAGTACCCCAGCGTTTCTCAGCCTGTACTGACTCGTCGACTTGACTTGACTTGACTTCTCGTAAATCAAACGAAATAAAATTTTAACTAAATATTAAATCACACATACACGTACACTCATATAAACACACACACACACATTGTCTCTACATATACAAATGATAACTCATTAATTCTCCTTCTCGAACTTGAATTCTTCTATTTTCACTCCCGTCTTTATTTGGTAAAAAAAGTCCAAAACCAGGGACTAATTAACCCACCATTACTATCTCTTGATAGAGACCCAATCCACGGGAGGACACCCGAAAGAGACATTAAGGTAGGACTTCTATGAATAGTGTACTACCACACTTACAACTCAAAAGGACGGGGTAGTCTGTAATAAGAGATTCTCCCTCATCTAGACCGAAGTAAATGATAATGTAAGAAGACTCGGATGATATCCAAGAAGATCACAAAAATCACGTATGAGTCAAGTCAAGTCAAGTCAGCGAGTCAGCACAGACTGAGAAACGCTGGGGTACTTAGCGTCGTGCGGTCCGGAGGGACAAGTAGTGGTAGAGGACCTCAAGTGAGTCTGAATGCAGGTAGCTCACGCACTACGGTAGGTTGGCAGAGTAGGGGACAACAGGGGAAGAGGAGGACGGGGGTTAGGGAGGGTCGTAGTCTCAGAAAAGGTTACTCAGTTGAGAAGCGTACTCCACCGGTTCATGACCTCGAAGTCGAAATCGTAGTAAGGAAGGTTTCTTTAGGGTCCTGATTAGAGGAAGTCTTACCTGACCAACCTAGAGGAACGTCAGGTTCCCTGAGAGTTCTCAGAAGAGGTTGTGGTGTCAAGTTTTCGTAGTTAAGAA